>CP141135.1:61951325-62268556 GCA_035236585.1 Warburgia ugandensis | reverse complement strand
TGGAAAACAAAATAAATGGCACCAATTGCGGCCATTGCATAAAAATGCTCTATAAGGAGTCAAGTCAAGTGTGGAGAATAAGTAATAACCAAAGCAACAAAATAAAGGAAGCTCAGCCAAATCTCCCTTACTGCGATGCACCGGGAAAGAGAAAGAGAGGGTATCCAAGCTGGGCTTCCAACTATATAGACTTCATGCAGAATTTTCCACCCACACACATAATCCGAATTCTACAAACTGTGGAAAATCCCCGACTCCATCCACAACATCCTCTCGCAAGAGAATGTAAAATCCAATCGGTTGTTGCAGCTCATGCTTCTAGGTGTATAGTACCCGAGGAAGACAAAAGCAACAAGGTCTTGGTATAAGATGTATTTACAACCGTGAATGTAAGGCATCCTCACCTTCCCAATCAACATACGGCTCTCCATACAGGTGGCCTCTCTTATGCCATACTAGCTCTTTTTCTTCTTCCTCTTCAACATCGTGCATTTCATCCTCAACTCTACCAAACTCTCTATGCATAGACTTTTTTGCCCTTGCAACTAGAGAAAGAATGCAACTAATATAAGACGGTTCCAGATGAACCGTCTTATATTAGATGACTAATATAGGACAGTTCATCTAGAACCGTCCTATATTACAACTCTAAATGTAACGGTTCATTTGGAGCCGTCTTATATTACAAGGGTAATATATGACGGTTCTTCTGAAACCATCCTATATTATTTATTTTATATTTACTTAATCGTGTTACACGAGTCATGTCATGTCAACTCATTTAATAATCGTGCCGTGTTCGGGTCACGAATTCTTGACACGATTATTAAGTGGGTCGTGTTCGTGTTGACCCATAACTCTAACGTATCATGTTTGTGTCGACACAAACACGACCCCCCAACCCAAATTGCCAGGCCTACTCTGAAGGCAAAGACCTTAATACTACTGCCTATTTTGATTCAACCTCTACCTCAGCCCTTAATGATATCAGTAGTTTAATAAAACAGAATAACTATACTAATTTGTACATACAAACAATGGGCTAGAAAATCATTAATATTGAAACGGGAATAGGTCAAATTCTTGCTTATATAAATTCAATTCAAGCTAAAAAACAGCAACAATTAGAAAAAATAGAACCTTCAATAAAACCTCTTCCTAAAATAATAGGATTTAAACTTGAAATTGATACAAAAGAAATTTTAAAAATTCTCAAATAAAAAATGTCAAATCTAAGTTTGAGTACTCTATCTGTCCATGAATTAGATGTTGAACTAGATCCAGAAAATAGATTCCAATCAGAAAATCAAGATGATATTAGTGAAGAGAAATTCTTCAAATACAAAATCAATTTTCACATATTAATAAAATCGAAAGAGATCCCAAAACTCTTAGTAGGTATTATTATAAAAAACCTGCACCTGCTAATGTTTTAATAGAAGAAAATGATATCTTTCTTCAAAATGAATATCAAGCTAATTCAATCTATGAATGGAACATAGATGGTATGACTGAGAATCAAATTTATCAGATAGTTCATCGATTTTTAATGTATTCAATTGTCTGTAAACAAAGAGGTAATACAAATAAGCAAATTACTTTGATGATAATAGTCATTTACTCGGAAACCTTAAAGGTTGGTGGAATAATGTAAAAACTTAAACCCAACAAGATGAAATCCTTAATACTGTAAAGGTTGAACCTAATACTAGTCAACCTAGAGAAGATGCTGTCTATACTTTAATCTGTGCAATAATATAACACTTCACTAGAAGTATACAATCTCAACTTGAAAACTCTAGAGCATTACTACAGAATCTCAAATGTCCTTCTTTACCTCATTTTTGATGGTACAAGGATGTCTTTTTGGCTAGGGTTCTTCACCTGCAAGATACAGGACAATCATACTGGAAGCAGAAATTTATAAAAGGTCTTCCTTGTTTGTTTGCAACTAGGGTAAAAACTTACCTGAAAACTCAATTTAGTGGGGAAATTCCCTATGATCAGTTATCGTATGAACAATTAGTCCATTCATGTGTCCATGAAGGCATAACTCTTTGTAGTGAAATTAAATTACGAAATCAATTAAAAAGAGAAAGAATAACTGAAAAGAAATAATTAGGAGAATTCTGTCAACAATTTGCGATAGATGTCCCTAAACTAAAAAATCCTAATAAAGGAAAGAAACAATATGTTCCTCATAAGAAAAAATGTTTTTCTAAAAAACACAATCAGAAGTTTAAACAAATTAAGACTTCGCAAACTAAACAAATTTCCTATAAAAATGATAAATCTATAATCCAATGTTACAAATGTGGTAAAATGGGTCATTATGCTAGTAGATGCTGGACTTAAAAGAAAATACAGGAACTTCAAATTGATGAAGGAATAAAACAACTTTATAAAAATTTTCTCAATTCATTTGAATTTGAGTTGTCTGAGAATACAGATTTTGAATCTTCTTCGTCTAAATCAGACAATGAACCATGTTGTAATTAGTGTAATGTTTTAGAAAGAGATTCTGAATATTGGAACTCAATTATAGAAATGAATAATCTCTCCATAAATGTTTTGTCATAGTCTCAACAAGATCTTCTTGAAGTTATTAATAAAATAGAAGATCAGGAACTTAGAAAATTGCTCCTTGAAAAGATAATATCCTCTTTAGATAAAGAAAAACCAGTAGATACTACTGATAATGTGTATAGAATATCCGAAGTTATGAAAAGATTAAGTACTAAACCAATCTTCACTAATAATGTGTCAGTTCATGATTTAAGATATGAGATTAATAATCTCAAGACAGAAATTGTTTTGTTAAAACAAGAGAATACACAACTAGATCATAGAATCACTAGTATTGAGAATAATTCATCACCAAATCTAATCGATGAAACATCTAATGTAGATGCTTTCGATCTAGAACCTCAATATCTTAATCTAATTAGACAAGTTACTTCTCAGAAATTGTATACTAATATTACAATATCAGGTGGTGGTGAATGATACCGCACAGATTTAATAGCACTTGTGGATAGTGGTGCGTATATTAGTCAGATCCAAGAAGGTTTAGTCCCAACCAAATA
Source organism: Warburgia ugandensis (assembly GCA_035236585.1). Classification (NCBI taxonomy): domain Eukaryota; kingdom Viridiplantae; phylum Streptophyta; class Magnoliopsida; order Canellales; family Canellaceae; genus Warburgia; species Warburgia ugandensis. The sequence continues at coordinate 62,265,470 of CP141135.1, read as the reverse complement.
TTTTGAAAAAACTTCACAAAGTTTAACCTCAACCAGTAATAACAAGCTGAAAATACATTTTAAATTAAATAATGATGTGGTCTCAGAATGATAATATTTGCATTCCTACTCCTTTCCTGTTAGTAAAGGACTTACATCATCATGTAATACTTGGAACTCCTTTTTTGCATAATATCATGCTAATAGATAAAATAAATACTACTGGAATTTATTTTACCAAAGAAGAAAGACAATTTTCTTTCAAATTCTTAATAGATCCTAAAACTCATTTGCGTAATGAAGCTCATAGAATTCTTTAAAAGAACAAATGCATTAATTTTATTTAGGAAGAAATTGTTTACAGAGATGCTTAGAATAATATTCAAGATAAAAATTTTCAAATAAAGTTTAAATATCTCCTTCATACTTTCCTTGAGAATCTCTGTAATGATCTTCCTAATGCTTTCTGGAATCGAAAGATTCATTGTGTTCCCTTCCTTATATTGAAGGTTTTTCTAAGGCTAATATATTAACCAAGGCTAGACCAGCCCAAATGAACTCTGAATACATAGAGTTATGTAAAAATGAAATTTTTGATCTTGTTAATAAAAAGCTCATTCGTAGTTCATCTTCTCTGTGGAGTTGTAGTGCTATTTATGTTAATAATGTCATTAAATGGAAAGAGAAAAACCTCGTCTTGTTATTAATTATAAACCACTTAATAAGGTTTTGAAATGGATTAGATATCCTATCCTTAATAAAAGAAATCTTCTTCATAGACTTTAGGGATTTGTAATATCCTCTAAATTTGATCTCAAATCACACATCGGCAAATTTAGATCCAAGAAACTAACAGTATAAAACCGCTTTTACAAAGCTCCATTTGGACAATTTGAATAGAATGTTATGCCTTTCTGTTTAAAAAATGCACCTTCTGAATTTCAAAAAATAATGAATGACATCTTTAATCCTTATAGTCAATTTATCATCTCATACATTAATGATGTGTTAATATTCTCGAAGGCTATTGATCAACACTTTAAACATCTTGAAATATTTAGATAGTTAATCCAGAAAAATGGTCTTGTGTTATCTGCTCCTAAAATGAAACTGTTTCAACAAGAAGTTAGATTTTTAGTATATAATATTTTCCAAGGAAGAATAGTTCCTATCCAAAGAAGTATTGAATTTTCTTTTAAATTTTCTAATGAAATCATTGATAATAAGCAGATACAAAGGTTTTTGGGTTCTTTAAATTATATTTCTGATTATTATCAAAACCTTACAAATGATACTGCTATTTTCTTTAATAGACGTAGGAAAAATGCAAAACCCTGGTTTGATGAACATACCAAAATGATGAGAAAAATTAAAGCTAGAGTTAAATCTCTTCCTCGCTTGAATCTCACTAACTTTGAATGGTTTAAAATTGTTGAAACTGATACCTCCGACATTGGTTTTGGCGGTATTCTAAAACAGAAAAATTTGTCTTCCAATAAAGAAGAATTGGTCAGGTTTACTTCAAATAAATGGAATGACACTCAGAGAAAATATTCCACAATTAAAAAAGAAATGCTTTCCATTGTTAAATGTATTTCAAAATTTCAAGATAATTTATTAAATTAGAAGTTCTTACTCAGAATAGATTGTAGTGTAGCTAAACAAATAATAGAAAAGGATGTGAAAAATATTGTTTCAAGACAAATTTTTGTTGGATGGCAAGCCCAATTATCTCTGCTTTTATTTTGACATCGAATATATTAAAGGAGAATATAACTCTCTTCCCAATTTTCTAACCCGGGAATTTTTGCAGGGACCATGAGTGATCCAGGTGAATGGATTACCCCGGGTAATACTTGATTGCCCTTCAGTTCAAAAATATTGATTGCCCTTCTTGCGCTAAGCTTGCTGCCTGTTGTAATTGTTCCCCTCTTTCTGTACTCCTTTTAATAAAATCCCTTCGAGGTCTTTTCTACATTCGATGTTGTCTAAATTCTGCTTTGGATGAGCGTTGCTTTGTAAGTTGAATTCTTAGTTCCTTTTATTTATTTGACAGGCATGTTGGGTAGCCAATAATTGTAAACAACAGACTCTTAGTTGTAATGGATGGACGTCTTCTTGTAGACTATATGAAATAGGATTATATAAATCAATTCCAAGATAGATAGCAATAGATCTAGATTAACTTGTTTTGTTATATGTTCTGTACTACTAGCTCTTTTTGTGCTTGATTGGTATGGCGAATGATAATATTCATGTTAAAAATACAAATCTTGTAGAATACCCTATAGACTCAAAATATATATACATGTATATATATATATATATATATATAAGAATAGGAAAAGGAGAAATTAATATGCCCTAATATTAGCCCCTTCATTGTGATATCAAGACTTCATATTTTTGGCTTATTTGAGGTATTTTCATCCTACCTCCTCATTATTTACTATCACCACCCACTCTTTGCCTTATTTACGTTGACATAATCATCATACCCCTATTTTGCTATCAATGCACTTGATATTCATCTTATTTGAGCATTTCAATTAGATTTATCAACTATTATTATGGCAAACTCCATCAATGAAGTTTTAAAGCACATCAATGTTGAATTGATGGCTCCAACAATATTTATTGGTCTGATAGTATGGAGGCTTATCTTTGCAGACGTGGTCTATGAGAATATATTAATGAACAATTTCCAAGCTAAAACCTACGAATTCGAAGAAATTAAGAGAATGAGACATGAATAATTACAAAATTATTTCTCGGATTTGTGTTACCTATAAACACTCTATCACTCTCACCATCGGTAAAGCTAACTCTGCTCAAGTTGTCTGACATTATTTGTGAACTTCATATCTTCAGACTAATTTCATCCGCAGCTATCAAATTGAGATTGAAATTCAAAAATTGCATGAACAACCCAACCATCCAGTTTCAAAGTTTTATTCATAAATGACAAATTTTTAAGGGATCAATTAGCTTTGACTAAACCAGAATGGACTTATACTCATCAAGATTATCAAAAACTTCATGAGTGCATTAAACTTGTTCAATTTCTTCCTACTTTGACTAATGAATTTGAAAATATCCATAGTTCAATCCTTCATTACAAAGCTTTTCCTATTGTTCATGACATTCTTCTTGAGTTACTTGCCAAGCAAACAAGGAAAGGTCTTTCTTTTCCAAATATCATTGATACTAGTCTTACTGCATCTTCCAAATCTAGTCATTGGAAGCAAGATTGTCTTAAATTTCAATTTCGTAAGAACAATTCTTTTTGTGGAGAGGCTGTAGACTTTGCATCCTCTCACTTCCGCCGATGTTCAAGAAATGATTTGTTAGGCTCACCTCCTTGGGTAATCCTCACCTTGTATCTTTCCCTTTTGCATCAATATGTATAACTCACATTCTATATGATTTTTGGACTCGAGCATCAAATCATATGACTTTCAACCCTATGATTCTTTCTCATTCATATCCCCCTACCTTCTCCCTTTCCTATTTATATTGCTAACAACACACCATTATCTCAGAACTCGCATTGTTTCTATCTACACTATTTCTCTTACTCTTCAAAATGTATTGCTTATTCCTGGACTCTCTATGAATCTTGCTTTCATTAGCCCATTACATGATCAAGGCTTACATGCTAACTTTATTGATTGTGGGTAATGTTGCTCAGGATCCTCGGATGGGGAAATCATGTGGGACCGGGTGTAGAGTTGGCAGTTTGTATTGTCTTGATTCACACCGTCCTTCTAGTCCACAACAAAGTGTAGCCACAAATACTACATCTCTTTGGCATCATCGTGTAGGTCATCCTTCATTTGAAGTTTCATAACTTTACATTCTAATGGATATTTGGGTACTTTTGATGTTACACATAGTCCTTTGTATACACATCGTGTCCTTGGAAAATTGATAGTATTCCCCTTCTCAATTAGCATTTGAAAAACTTGTACACCATTTGATTTAATTCATAGTGAAATTTGAACTTCTTCTGATCCTTCCTTAAGTGGTACTTGCTATTATGGGTTATTCATTGATGATTTTTCTCTATATACTTGGATTGATGTTATTCACAATAAATTGGATGTTTATCAAGTGTATTCAAAATTTATACTATGATCTTTTACACAATTCAACAAATGTATCAAAAATTTTCAGTCCAATTCTAGAGGTGAATATAAGTGTATACATTTTTTTGACCTTCTTAAGTCTCATGGCACTCTTTCCCCGCTCTATTATCCTAATACACCTCAACAAAATGGTAATGCAGAATGCAAGCAATGCCAGATATCTGAGACCATTCATACATTGCTCATTTTCTCCCATCATCCTAAAGCTTTTTGAGGGAAAGTCGTTCCATAGCTACTTATCTTATCAATTATACTCCTACCCTACGTCTACGTAAAAAGTCTCTGTATGAAGTTTTCTTTGGTCATGTTCCATCTTACTCTCACCTTTGAACCTTTGGCATACTAGTGTTGTCTTATTACCTATTGCTGAACGCCACAAGCTATCTGCAAAATCTGTTATTTGCAATTTTGTAGGATATGGTGTTGAACGGAAAGGCCATCGATGTTATGACCCAAAGGCCAAACAAATTTGCATTTCTCACAATGTAGTTTTTTGGGAATCTAAACCTTTCATAGAACTTCCTTGCAGTCATCCTGCCTCACAAGTTACTCTCATTGATCCCTTTCCTTTGGACAACTCCCCTCCTACAACTGTTCTATCATCGCCATCTCTACTTCCTGCTCCTACTGAATGACTAGTTGAGGATCCTCTCAGGGTAACCTCTCTTCCTCCTTTTTCCCATGCTCCACCATCTTATCTCAATGATTGCCATTGTTATACTTCCCAAATTTTAAATCTCCATGAGCCTCAAAGCTACACAGAAGCCAGTGTGCATCTTGAATGGTATAAGGCAATTCATTCAGAGTTGCAAGCTTTTGACAAGACTCAAACCTAGGAACTGACCCCTTTACCTCCGAGAAAGTCTACTATTGGATGCAGATGGATCTACAAAATCAAAACCCATGCCAATGGCTCTATTGACAAATAAAAAGTTTGCCTTGCTATCAAAGGCTATACTCAAGAGTATGGACTTGACTATGTAGAGATGTTTGTTCCAATTGCTCGTATGACCATTATCCATAGTTTCATTGTAGTTACTTGATTTCTTTACCAAATCTCATTATGTGGTCCAGTTTAAATTGCTATCTTCCAAGCTTCTGTTACTATCTTTGCCAGCGTCTATACCTTGCTAGGGGGTGTTATCAAATAAGATCTGTTAGAGAGATTATTAGATATATCATCCCTTAAATCAAAGGGATATGATTTGTGTTTATCTTTATTCCTGTATGCTTTTGTATATAACACGATTGTTTCAATGAAAGTAGAGATTATTCTTTCCCATTCTATCATAAACTACTCCATGCGGAAGTAAACAACCCCACAACTCAAATAAGCAAATGCTTGGAGTGCAAGAGAAGAAAACAGGACAAGAACAAGACCCATTAAACCAACAAACCATAAAGCTTTAAGACAACATAAAAGCAACAATCCACAAAGCTTCCAAATAGAAACCTACATGCATTAATGTAAATAGACACCTCATTCCAGCGCTTCATCAAAAGAGACAGGAAAACAAAGGACCATTAAAGAAAAGTGGAAGTGGGTAACATGTTGAAAACGTCCAAGTTAGTTACCTTAGTGGGTTCCCGTGGTTGAATCCGAAGCTAGGACTGGACGGTCATTGCAACCGAAAATCAATGAAGAGGATGAGGAAGGTGACGTCCCTGCATTTCCTGTTGTGTCTTATGATTCCGCCTATATGGGTGTCTCCATCACTTGCTGGGTAACTTCCTAGGATTGCCCCTAATGGACCTCCCATTCTCTCACTCTCTCTTAGTCTATCAAAGGGAATACAAGGAACACCCTCAGCAGCAAACCAAGTAGCGGAAGATGAGAGAGACAAAGCTTGGAATGGAAAAGAAAGAGTAGGACAGACGTGTGTGTGAAAATGGGTTTGCTTTTCTGCTGCTCATTTTTCTACATAATTTGGATGCCGGAAAACCCAATAGGCAGACTACGACATGCGTAGACTTCAGACTATGGTCTGCATAACCACCGGAATTGGCGTACTGGAGCTGGGTTCTTCAGATTTTATACAAGAAAATTGGACTTTGGTTCAACAAGTAAAAGTTCTGTTGGGTTCAGAACAACGTGGACTAGTTCACCTCTAGTTTATGGACAGATCTATCAAATAACTGCAATGTTACATATGTGGGTTGCAAGTACCTCAAGCCCAAAGTCTCATATATTGAATATGGCAAAAGATTCACACTAGCTCCTAAATCTAAGAGAGCTCTATCAATGAAATGATTTGCAATAAGACATGATATGGTAAGAACTCTTGGATCCTTAGATTTAGGTTGGGGTTGTATGGTTCAACATAGAACTGACGTTCTCAGCAAGGAAGACCTTCTAGACACATGGGTCCTAGATTTGCGTGTTTAAGTGCAAAGATCTTTCAAGAAATTAGAATAGGCAGAGACTTGTTTGATAGCCTCTATGAGTAGAAGATTTATTTTAACTTGTTTGAAAGCTTCAAAAATGTCTTCTATCTCAATACTCTTGCTAAAAGGAGAGGGCTAGTCAAGACACTGTAGGAATGGTTCTTTCAGCACATAAGTTCTCTTTGGATTGTTCCTTGATGTCACCTCCACTTCAGGAGAAGGAACATGATCCATCTCATAATTGTGAATTGTGGCTCTTGTAGACTCCTATAGTGGTTCCCTTTCAACCTTATCACTCTCTTGATTGTGGATGGATTCACCCTAACCCTGTTATTTATTTAGTCCCCACTCTTAAGGGCCATGATGGCTTGAACATGCTCATTAGATGGAAGAGGAAGTCCATCTATCCCAAATTGATCCTTTGAGTTGTTCATTGGCTGACTAGGAAGTGTTCCCACCTGTGTCTTATTGATAGTAGTAGCTAATTAGCCAATCTATGTCTCAAGCTTGGCTATGGACAAAGTGTATGAATGTAAAAGTTTGGATGGGTTGGGTATTCTACAAGGCATTCAGGACCTTGATCTCAAAATCAAAACTCCTAGTTAGTCAAGCAAATTAGGAAGATTGTTTGGCAGATCGTGAAAATTAGTTCTAGGGGCTAGATTGAATGTTTTCCCTTGTTTTTGTGGTTTTTATGAAAAATTAGGGCAATTTCTCCACCCGGATTGTGAGTATTAGAGTATAGATTGTTGTTCTCATTCCTAAGGAAGCTTGAGCTGTATTAATGTGTTTCTATACAAGTATTAGCGTATTGATAGACAGACAGACTTCTGTGATGCTATGGGCAAGACTAAAACAAATGACTCATGCATCTAGAGTGGCTAGTGGACTGAAATTATTAGGTTCATGACCATTAGATTCAAGCTCAAGGAATAGAGATCATCGGCCAAGCCTACAACACAAAGAGATAGAGGAAAGGGAATAGATGGACAAACCTGGAAGATGCTTCTTAAACTTGGAAAACTCCTTCAATCCACACAGAAGTTTTTCTCTTGGACAGCTTCTAGTCTCCTTAATGTCACGGGGCTTGTGCCTCTTGAATTTACAAAGACAATAGAAAAATAGAAAATGAGTGCTAAAACAATGACAACACAATCTACTAATAACAATATAAAAGGAATCCTTAAACATAAAAAATCCTAAAATGCCTAGGAGCAAAACCTCCAAAATATCCCTAAAAATTTGAAAAATATCCCTGAAAATCTAAAACAACCTTTAAAACTTTAAGCTTTTCGAATTTGACCCCTAAAGTTAGATGCTCCATCATAGTAACAATTCCCCTGTACAACTTGGAAAGATGATCATTTTGGCATATTATATTCTCAACTATGAGGTCTGAACAAAAAGTTATGGTAGTTTGAATTTGATTGATACTCAAAAACTAAAATTACACCTAGAAAAACTTAGAAACAAGGAAGAAAATTTTGGCTAAAATCTAGTTTCCATTCCCAAAAATAGTGCTAAAAACTTGATGTTTATTTTTCAGACTAAATCCTTGCAAGATCTATTATCGGGAAGTAAGAAGGGTTGTCAAACCTTAGGGATAGAATAGATTTTCTACCAAACAAGAGAAGTTTTGATTTTAGAAATTAAAATTAAAACAAACTAATACTTAAATGAAAACCAAGATAGTGGAGAGTAGTTTAGGAATTAGGAATTCACCCATCAAATCTTGTTAATGCATTTCTTATTTCTTAGTATCGTGTAAGAACTAGAATTGTTCTTGGCCACAAGCTAGAATATCTCTAAAGAAGAAACAAAGAGTTTCCATGACATAAACTAACTAAATTAGCACGAATCATCTACAAACTATAGGCACGACTCATCTAATATTAGAATAACCCATCCAAGAAAACTATTCATTCACACATAAGAATCGTTCCATGAACATCTTATATAAACTACAAGTATTAGAATAGAAGTGAGATGAAAACATTAAAAATGATTCTAAAAGAAACTCTCATCATAGAATGGTTCATACATCAAATTTCTAACAAAAAATCTATAAAATTAAATAAGAAAAATTAACACTTATCTTTTAGCTTCTTCTAATCTCTAAACTTCAAAAATAGCCGAGAATGATGGACGAACTACATGCAACGGTTGATGAACTCTATACTAATCTTCTTCTTCTCTTTGGGGTGACGTTCTTCTCTTCTCTAGGATAAGGAGCAGCAAGAATCTAACCTCCCAACAAGTGGAACATTTTTAACTTGTATTATATGGGCTAGCTTCCTTAATTAGTGAAAAGATCTATTTGAAAAGTAAAGAAACTCTCCTCTTTTGGAGTTACTTGTCCAATAAGCATTCTTATCTACCCTCTTCTTTCTTTCTTTTCCTTTTTTCTTCAAAATTCCTTTCTTTTTCTTCCAAAAGAATCTCATAAACAATCCTTCTAAATTGTGTGCAAAAATAGTTAAATTGGGTTGTTTCTAAATTGGTCAAACCTTGGTAAAATGTTTCTCTTTAGAATAACAAGTCAATAATCAAGAGATATGATAGAAAACTAGCTCATTTAGGATACTTTCTAATTAGGAAAGTCTTCAATGAGGAAAATAGTAATGAGACAGAAAACTTTTCAAATTAGGAGATGTCTAAAAGTAATGTGGAGGCATTTTGATCTTAAAATTCTCTTTTGCTCAAACTCCACAATCGACAAAATCATCCAATCAATCATTTGATCCCCATGCCTCTATCTCAATCTCGCAAATCCAATGGCTAAGATTAATCCTACAATAAAGTACACAAATTAGCTATTTTAAAGTTCAAACTAAAATATCTCATTCTTGAGTAAGCTGATGCTAATTTCTAACAAACTAAACTACTTTAGCTCATAATACAAACTATAAAATAGAATGTAGTGGTATATACTACTACATGAATGGTATTCATTAGATACCCCCAACCAAACTCTATCCAATTCAATTTTAACGGTTTGGACTGGGTTCCAATTTTGCTTTGGATTTTTATAATTTTAGTTCTCTCTAATTCATTCAATTTGGTTCAAATTTTGAACTATGTATGTGATTTGTTTAGTAAATACCTCTTTTCGGAAAAGATGTACATTTTATTTTATTTTTAAATAAAATGTTAAGAAATTGAACTGGTGCTATACATCGTCTCTAGCAAATTTGATTTCAGCAGCCTGGGCTAATTTTGTTTCTAGTATAGTCATCAGATATGTTATAGAAGATCTAGGTCATTCATCCTATAGTCCCTGTCTTGTTTAGTCAAGCTGTGATAATCAAGCCAATTGAATGATTTTGAAATCTTATTTTTTCAATTTTAGAATCAATGGTCATGATTTTTCATACAAAGTAACATAGGTTATGATCATCTAATGGGTGTTGGTTTTTTGATGATATCCTATCCAAGGTAGGGTGAATAAGATGAATGGCAAGGATCTTCTCTAGCTAACATGCCTAGATTGATGCATTCTATGGAGGCATGCCTATTTTAATCATTTCTCATCCTTGTAATTGAGTCACGGATATTTCATCACATTTATGGAGAGAGAGAGAGAGAGAGAGAGAGAGAGAGAGAGAGAGTTGTTTTAGTTTTTTATGCTTTTTGGTTCTTTGATGTGTATGACAATAAGAAAATATAAATAAATATACATGGGATTTTATTCTTCTAAAAATTATCAATCACATCAACTAATTCACAAATTTAGTGCCTCAATTTGTATTGAATCCATTTCAAATCAAATTATAAAAGCCAAATACAATGCAATCCACAGTTTGGATTTTATAATCCATATCCAATCTAAATGCATTGGATCAGATAATATTTCAAGTAAACTAATCCAATTGGCTTCCCTACACGAGAGAGTAACAAATTTAAGATGTTTAACATATAGGAATCTTGAGAATGTTTACATAAGTATATGATAAGGGGGGAACAAAAAAGTAGTATCTTCCCAACTCCCTATTAAATACGATGACTTCCCAATTTAACACTACACTTCTCTCACACTTTCTTCCCCGCACACTAGTATTGTCCCATTTTTCTCATTTTAGGTGATATTACTCCACTACCTTCTCTCACACTTTCTTCCCAAATTTTATTGGTATGGACCTATTTTTCTTATTTTAGGTGAAATTTTGTGATAGTTGCCCAAGTAGTAGGTACTAGTACAGTTATGAGTAAAAGAGTTGATTGGAAGAAAATAAAATAGTTTTTCATATATATGCCACTTGTATACAAAACCAATCTTTTATAAGGGTATCTTTGTAATATAGATATACACATGCATATGTACTATTAATAAACAATTCGCAAGGAGCTAAAACAATGAATATGAACAATGCAAGGAGACAAAATGCTCAAGAATTAATAGTTAATTCAAGTTTTCAAGACTATGCTGAATCAAAGTGACTTTTATTACCAACCATTAAAGCCAGAAAGTACCTCATATAAACCATAACTGTACAAAACTAGAAAGCGAAGTTAAGATAATGGGATAGAGCTAGAAGAAACCATATTACATCGAGAAATTACAGACTGATCCAATGTAAATTTGTATACTCCAAGGTGAAACTTTGTTTGGATGTGAAACATGATGGATGAAAGCCTTAACTAGAAATATTCTCTCTTTGCCTTCATTACATATGAAAGTGACTTGTAAACTTTATTATGACCACCCCTCGTTGGTTGCTCATAGATCCCACTGTCAATAAGTGTATCACGGCTTTTTGTACCAATTTCTCCTAACACATCACTAATTACCCTGGCGTAGATCTACTTGTTGTTAATAGATCGGTAAGAGTATATTTGCAATAAATAACTCTTCGTTGGAGTTATTAATATCTGAACTCATTGGTTTATCCCCATCTATATATTGCTGTCAACTCTCGAGGAAGAACTGGTAATAGGCACAAAACCATTTGTTCGAATAAAATGCTTAGCTAATTCCATGCATCTAGCCAAACATCAGACAAAACCATCTTATCTATACACTTTGGCACAATGGCAGAGAACATTGCTCATAAGAAAATTGCAGTCAATATATAAAGGTTAGTGGTCCAGTATGAAAGGATAATCCATACCTTGTGTTGATTGCAGCCTCAAATAAATTAAAATTGGTAAAATAAAATGAATATAGCCACTTGAAGAATCAATACTCAAGAAAATATAAGAGAATAAGTAGCTTCCAAACAAACACTAAATCAATAACAAACCATTCAGTAGAAACCATAATACTAAGATGCTGACTTGCAATCACGGCCTATAGAAAAGGTAGCCTTAGAAATGAGAAAAATTTTAAGTACTTGTAAGAAAATTTTTAACTACAGAACACTTGTAATTGAAGGCTGTTTCCTAATGAGATAATTTGAATATATATGGGAGTTTACTCAAGTTAGAATTTATCTATGGAGACTAAAAAATCCTGGTAAAAGAATTTCCTCATGGGAGTTGGTCGCGAAACATTTTTTTCTACACCCTCAGATGGGTCTTATATGCAGTCTCATTGCAGGCATGCAGTTTCTTGCTGGAATATTACACAATTAACTCATAGATGGGAATGGTGTTAAGCTAGGCCATAAGGATTATGATAGATGCCTATGATAGTTATGACGAAAATTGTCGAGGGCTCTCAATGGAGGTCTGGTACTTGATGGGTTTTGCTCTATACCAACGACTTGATGGGTTTTGCTCTACCGCCTGTTGGTATACTGGAAAAACTACAGCTGTCCTAATGTCTACAGCTTCCCATCATCATCATCATCATCAAGACCTTATCCCAATTAGGGGTCGGCCACATGAATCTTATTCCTCCATTCCACTCTATTAAATACCATGGCTTCATTTAGTCCCAAAGTTTTTAAATCTTTCCTCACCACTTCTATCCACGTTCTTTTGGGCCTTCCCCTTGCCCTTTTAGAACCTTCAACTTGTATTGCCTCACTCCTTCTAACTGGTGCCATTGTTGGCCTCCTTTGAACATGTCCAAACCATCTAAGTCTAATCTCCCTCATCTTGTTACCTATTAGTGCTATCCCTAAATTTCTTCTAATATTTTCATTTCTAATTCTATCATTTCTTGTCTTACCACTCATCCATCTCAACATCCTCATTTCTGCAACACTCAGCCTATGAGTATGATGTTCCTTAACTGCCCAACACTCTGATCCATAGAGCATGGCCGGCCTTATAGCCATCCTATAGAATTTTCCCTTTAGTTTGAAAATTCAATAGGATGGAAAGGGAACTGGCCCATACATGTCCAACTTATCTTTGATGTTCTTAGTGGATCTAGGCTACCTTCTACCCTGTTCCGTACTGAATTTCTTCAAGAACTCTTTGGTTCTTGATCACAGCCACCTACCTGTCCAGACTTCTATTAGGCACAAGGGTACCAATAAATGAAATACTCATGAAATGATCACTTTCCTCTATACATACGCCCAACCATGGATGAATCATTTAAGTAGAAACTTGTTCTTGAGCAAGGACAACTATCTGCTACCTTGCTGGTGTTCATGACTGTTGTACTGTTTTCTTGAAAGGCATGACTGGTGTATTGTCCCAACAAAGTTGGTTGATTTCTAATGTGCAAGTGGCTACTTTGAATTATGACAGCAATGAATTGGTATAGAACCTGTCATTTTCACATTAAGTAGTATGTTTTTGCATTAAATAGGGATATCACACTACTGAGTTTGCTGCTCTTACCTTTATGACGACCCCTGTTTGCACTATATTGTGATATATTGCAGTTTACTTATCCTGACATTTAAGAAGATTCTGATCCTAAATGGTTCCACTTTTTGTTCCATTGGCCATACATTCCTTGCCAAATCACAGTTAGATTGCATTCCATCTGTATTGTTGGATAAACTAACAACCAGTTTATCTTTCTTGACACCACGGGCTTCTTGCAGACTAGATATTGTGACTTTGGCACTGCAAACAAATCATTAACCAATAAATGATGTAGCAGGATATAATTACTACAATAACTAATTATACTAACATGATATTCATGAGTTATGTTTTTCTATCTGTTACAGTTGTAACAATAGTCCTAGTAAAACTTATCTACTGATTTGACTACATATTCTTATTGTAGAGGCTATACTTCAGAAACTTAGATTTGGTTCTTAATGCGCTTTAGCCTCCTCTGGAGAAGACTTTAAGGCAGAGTCCCTGCATTCTGCATTAGCTGCTTCTCCTTTAACTTTCTGACTTCCTCTAGTGGTAGCCAAAGAATAGAGTGCTTGTAACAAATGGAGGAAGACTCTGTCTTAATTTAAACTGTATATTATCAAGAGTTAAAAAACAGATTGACATGATCAAGCACAATGATATTGTTTTTTAGCATCTATTGCGTATGGAGCATCTAGATCATGTACTAACTCGTGCTTTAATAATATATCATTTTCCTCTAGATCTCAGTGCCTAATGCTCATAATGATTATGTTCCACTTATAATCTTTCTACTTAATATACAAAACACGTACTGAAATACTAATTACAATATATTAAAGCAACCACATCACCTTTCATATCTTTAAGTAAAAAAGAAAGAGAGCAATTTTTTTGTCCAGAAACCAATAGAGATTGTGGCTTACATAAACCAAAGTAAAATAGATCACAGTTACATGTATCTAGAGATCTTAAAAGTTGAGGAATGCTATCCACCAGAAGCATACAGAGTACAACCCTCCAAAATGTGGAAAAGACAGAACTTTTAAAGAAGAAGAAAAGAAATCTTTCAGAAAATACTTAAATCAACAACCAATTCTAACAATTAACAAAATCCAGATCACATATATAATACATCAGAAAACATACCCCAAACCAGCTAGACATAAAAAAACAACATAATTCTCATAATCACGAATAAAAAATAACCAAATCATGCGTTCATGTGTGTGTGTGTGTGTGTGTGTGTGTGTGTGTGAGAGAGAGAGAGAGAGAGAGAGAGAGAGAGAGAGAGAGAGAGAGAGAGAGAGAGAGAGAGAGAGAGTTTGATGCAGTGTGATGATCTTTCTTTTAGCACTGTTCACGGGTACTGTTAAAGCATGCTTTTCTGAGAATTTTGAATCAGTATTTAATATTGAATTTATGCAGTCTCCTCTGAGAGAGAGAGAGAGAGAGAGAGAGAGAGAGAGAGAGAGAGAGAGTGCAAGACATAGTGCAAAATGAAGCACATTTCAGGGACTGGTTCTCAATATTGAATCTCTTTTGACGGTTAGAAAAATCTGTGTGCAAAACAGTATCTGTAAATTCATCACGTAAAACTTACTCCAAATCAGAAAGCCCCAGCTTGAATCGTTATTCATATATTGCTATTATTCTAACCTATAATGAGTTATGGATTGTATTTTCATGAGGCAGAGAAATACAGAAGCATGGATTTCTCATGAGGAATTAATTGGGGTGGATGAAATGATACAACCTTGTGCAATTAAATAGATAAGTCCAAAGAAGAAAGTGATTAGATTGTGGAGAGGAGGAACTGATGTTAGGTTAGGTTACCAGGTTTTCATTGTTTATAGTAAGTGTTGACTAGGTATCAAGTTCCAAGAGTCATTTGCATGGTTGATTGGGAAGGTAAACTGAAGTTAGTATAGGTTACCATGTTTTTGCTACTATTTTTCTATTGTACCTCATGCTGATTTTCCAGTGAATGTGACGAAAATGTTCAAGTACATAAAAAATGAAAATGCCTACTGTTCAAGTGACAAGCAGTTTCTAGAGAGCTGTAAACGAATGAAGTTCTGTGTTTTAGGATAATTCTTGTTGTAATTCACTCACTTAAGTAGAAGATGGCTTTGATCTACAACAAATTTTTAATGACTTAGTTTTTCACTCACTTAAGTAGAAAGCTTTGATCTACAGCTTTCAATAACTTGATTTATTGTTTTGACATGTAGAAGGATAAATCAAGTGATTGCAGAAGCAACCATGCTGTTGATTCACAGTGGGTAACTAATATAACTCACCATATGCATTGGGTAGAGGTTAAGTAAAAGCAGTTTTCAACCTATTCAAACTTCCTCAGCACTTCCCAAACTCAGATTTTAGAATAACAAGTGAACTCCAAATCAAGAAAGCTATTTAAGATCTTATTAGTAGCCATAAATATCTCAACTAACATAGTCATTAATGGATGGTCAGTAGGACAATTCACTGGGCCTTTTTTCCAAAGTCTAAGTCTGACTGTGACCGAACCTATATCAGGCAATAGTAACAATTTCTTATGTTGACAATAGCTGACTCCTGATGTTGGTTCTTGAAAGAAGAACCTTTCTGTTAAAGAATATACAGTGAATACTTAGATGTATTGGGAAGGAAAATCTCAAGAGATGTGAATATCACTTCTAAATTCCAGTGAAATAGCAGTTCGCAAGTCATAGAAAATGTCTAGAGATGTGAATACAACTTCTAAAATCCAGCAAACATAAGAGAAATCATCCTACAAAAATTAAGACAACACACAACCTAAATCCCAGAAATAGCAGGATTGCAAGTGCTCTTCCACCACAATGTAATGTTTTTCTTCTGCTGACTACAAATAAACTAGTTGTCTAAAACTTCTGCTGGTGCAACCTAGATCCAAGAACACAGAAATGGCCAATGTCCTATTAATCCAGCAAAGTCGGAAGCTGCATTATGTCTCCGTTTCTCGGACCTGCAAACACAACGGGCACAAAAAGAAAAAATAAACAAAATTAATAAAACGAAAGGAAGCACATACACACAAATGGACCTACTAATGTGACAGCTTACCTTGAATTTATTTGTGTTGCTTGTCCTTGCTTTCTTTCTCATGGGTCTCTGCATTTGATACAAATTCCTTTAGTGACTGAGATGCCATTTCAGAGGATTCTAAACTTGTAAAAGGGTTTTACTCATAATGGACAGTTATACTTGCATATGCAGCACAACGTGGAGGATCAGAACCACATTACTGGCTAATGGAGCCTGTATGTGCAGATGCCACACAACCTCTGCAGTGCATTCGTCTGGGAACCTATCATGACTAGTCAAGTACTAGGCAGAACTAGAAAAGGAAAACCACTGTACCTAAAAATCAGCAAAATATTACTGATTATCATTGAGCACTAGTAGACAATTTAAATGAGAACCCACAATAGTCATCAGAGATATTTGAGCAAACTAAATTTGTCATGAAAGTACACAGTCCACTACCCTTTAAAAGGAGACAACTAGAAAGAAGCCTTAGACCAACTTTAAACCTTGCAATTCAGAACCAACAATAAACTCTTTTTACCGTTTGTAACTATACTTGTTAAGATCAGCCTTACTGCATATCTTATACAATTTTATTTGAAAAGAACAGACTATAAAGGAATGTTCATGACTGATAAAATCTCAAACGAACATATTATATCAAAGAGATTACCTACAATCGATCAGAAATTAATTAAAAGGCAGAACTCGAGAGGAAAAACATTTAATGAACAAATCAACAGACTCCCATATAGGACTATTTTTTACTTGGATGCAAGACATAAAAGGAAAGGGAGCTCAATGGTAGAGTTGTTGTTGTGTGGCTTGGAGGTCATGGGTTCAAGGCATGGAAATAGCTTCTTGCAAAAATGCAAGGTAAGGCTGCATACTATTGATTCTTTGTGGCCCGCCCCTTCCCAGACCCCGCATACGTGGGAGTTTCATTCACTGGGCTGCCCTTTTTTTTTGTTTTGGCTGGAGACTCATTAAACCAACTTTTAACACATAATAGTATACTTAAAACAGTATAGATGTTACCTCTCTGTTACCAGCAGGATGCTGGAATGGTCCACCATACTGCTGTGCTAATATATGTAGTACATGATCCAGCTCCAGTTTCAACTCATCCACTTCCTCCAACTTACGTACCTTCTTATTAACCCGTCTAGGCCGGTATCTAGCATTATCAGCTTCCCGTCTAATACCAGTCTCAGATGAAAGTTCCAGAAGTTTTTCCTGCAGTTATGATGTTCTCATTGTGGTATTGATCAAATAATAATTAACCCAATGCATATATGAAAGAAGAATAAAAACATATTATAAAACAAAGTACATAATCTATGTTTGAAGTCTTGTAATAGTATATTCATGCTTGTACAACATCAAAAGAACCCATGTTATAAAAAGGATTCACATCCAATTGTGTGGTTATCACTCTTATGCCATACTACTATCAATAGCTATTTCTCACTAGCCAAAATTTCCACTGTAACCCAACAATAGTGCAAAGTGACAGCAGAGATTTAAAGGGCCTAAAGAGGTTCTTATCAAGACAAATATCATGACAAGTAATAAAAAACCATGCAGTTGTAGAGCAAAAGCCATCAGGGAAACCTAGAGGAAAAATGAAAAGGTCCAACTATGTTGGATTAGATACTTCTCTTTTGCATATTTGGCTCTCATAGAACCATACAAGCATAGAAATTGATATCTTTATCATTTTATATGCATGACATTTTATTACAGCCAAAAAGTCTGCATATGTTTAGCATGTACCAACCCATGGTTGATTTTGTCAGTAAGCAGTGGTTACTAATTTCAAATTAGCAAATGTGAAGCTTCAAATTAACATGTATGCTGTATGCCAAGGCATAGACAGTTATATTTAAGTTGAATGAGGATTCAGCCTCCTGTGATTAATGCTACATGTTAACCCTTGGAGATTTACCACCCAATTGGTAGGGAAATGGCACTGTACAACAGTGCAACTATAATCTCACAACATGTTGAGCGAAGACCTTCTACCACAGTGGTGCAAGAAGGGCTTCCACTGAGCTAGGTCATGGTTCGAGGCACTCATGGGTTTGGAACCATCCATAAAACCCTGCTTGTCTACCTAAAAGGAAAAAGATCTCAACTTGTCCTAGATTTCCCAAGATTAGCAAGATACAGAATCTGGATGACTTTCTGGAGGCCCTAAAAATATCTAATAAGCTTACTGGTGTTAAGCTAAAATTGCTTTCAGTCATCTGGAAATGAACTAGTCTTAAAAGATTAAAAAAAAAAAAAAAATCTTGGGAGATCCCTTTTCCACAGTTCAGTTATGTACCCTTTGGTGTTAAAGGGAGAACTGCAAGGAGTCAAACTAGTACAATAGGAGAGGGCTGACTCAGGGAAGGCTCAATTTAATCCTTCTAGGGCATGCTTCACAGCACTAATTTGTCCTAAACACCATGTATTATGTAATGCTGAATATGCCTTTTACTGTATGTTTTAGGTTGCTCTTTCCAAATTCTTACCGGTCATTGATATCTCAAGATATGAGTGGCTTAAACAGAATCCGAACTGTAGGGGTTTGTTTCTTCTTTTGATTCAGTTACAAATCCAACACATGAAAACACAGAGAAGAGAGCCGATGATATGTAATAATCTTAGGTACTCTTGCTCTTCCTTTAGTGTCCTTAGGGAAAACCAAAGAAAAACTTTCATTCACGCATTTAAGCATGAAGCTTCTTGGAATGTAACTTTCTGAAAGAAGAAATCTGTTTGTTTAGTGAATATGGCATGCTTCCATGCATTTTGTAGCAAAAACATGTGCTTCTGTTTATCTGTTCTCTTTTAGTAGCTTTCACTGACTCACGTACTTTGTATGGAACACTTGCAACATATACCTCTAGGCATTTATTCGCAGCTGGGTGTAACAATGACAAGCTAAATTTGAAACACTGAGAGTAGTGCTGAAATCAGGGATCAGATTTTATCCTTACCCAAAATGAAATTAGAGAAAAGCCTTAAGTGTTGTGTTTTCTTCTCATTTTGAATGGTAGATTATGCATTATTCAAACATACCAAGTTTGATTATTAGCAGGGGGTGTTTGTGAATTCCTCAAGAACATTGTATGCCAATTGCAGAACCATCTTCAAACATGCAACAGCAAAGAGGAATGTAGTCTGGTATCTACGACACTTTAATTAGATTGACCAGCAATTTGAATAATTATACTTCCTATGACCACTTAGTTCATTGCAGATGGAATATTAGTTCTTTTGTGGACTACCATACTAGTTTTTCAATTGACTAGAATAAGTTTCATTTAGGATCACCTCCACAATTGGATGAGGCTTATGCTTCAATTGATCAGTCAACATTTTTCCTTTTCATAGTATGGACAAAAGAAATCACTTAAACAAGTATGCTCAGTATGCAATTCATTTTATATATTGTCTTGGGTTAATTTAGACTGATTGTTTACCATCACAACCACATTTCTCTATGTCAATGGAGCTAAAACAACACAACCTATGTGCAACAGAAATTAAATAAAAGAACCATTCATTACACTGAGCCTCCATTTCACATTGACATAAATAAGGAAACCAGAGTAAGCTGGTGAGCAATGAACGCACTAAAGCTAAAAAATTGTCAAGCACTTACCAGTGGATAAACTAGTTGCTGGAATTGAAGGAAAGTCCAAGAATATTTAATGGTAAACTGGAGTAAAGGCACAAACTTACTTTGTAAATATCAAACTGCAGAGTGACTTTCAAGTTGCAAAGTCCATGAAGCCCTGACAGTGTGGCACTGTGAAGAACAAACACCTCTCGGCCTTGGCAGCTGAGCTATCAAAGGGCAATGTTGGACCACTAATGCAGATTGGCAATGCAGAATCAAGTATTCCTGGCTTACTTCATGTTAAGTTAGTAGGCACCCATTTACTGCATAAAGTGTTTGGTTCGTTTGGCTGAATCAAAATAGAAAAAGAACACAGGTCAACAATATATCTATTCTAAAATTATGTGCCAGAGTTTGATAACTGAAACGCCACTGCATTTGCTGGGGCTAAAACAGAGAATATACTTCCAGGGTTGCTAAAAGTAGTTACCTTCAGCCAATCGTCGAATGCATAAAACCTCGATAAAATTTGAGAACACCGACAAGTCCCTATCACAACAAAGAGAAAACCTTCAAGAAACTAAATTACAGACATCAAGTCAAAGCTCATACAAATTTCATCAGGAGAGAGAAAAACAGGAAAATAAGTTCAACCAATAGAAATCTAACTAAATTACAGAGATCAGGTAAAAGCTGATGCAAATTTATCAGTAGAAACAAGAACAAGAACAAGAAAATAAGTTTAATCAATTAAAAATCTTCCACAAATTACAGAGATCAGGTAAAAGCTAAAAGTTGTCATGACAACAAACAAAATGAAGAAACTGAACTCAAAAGAATAAATTCGTCAGTAAATTAAACAGATTATGTCAAAGCAAATATGAATTAACACCACCCGAAACAAAAGAGAAGTTAAACAGAGACATGTCGGCTGAAAACACAAATCTCCAGCTCAAACAATTAGAAATCATCAATAACTTTGCAAAAAGAGAGATTACACAGATTAGAACAAGAAAGGTCGGAAATAATACAGACGAGAAATCCTGAAAAAAACCTGTAAAACCTACCTCCGAAGGTGAAACCCAAGCGAAGAAGGTGATCATGTTCTGAAGCAGCAGGCTCCATGGTGAAAACCAAACTGAAGAAGAAGAAGGCGATTGCATTTTGAAGTGGCACGCTCCAAGGTGAAAACTGAAGTGAAGATAGTGATCACGTGTTCCGAGGTGCGAAGAGCTAGGCACCATAGAGTTTTACTAAAAATGAGAGAGACATGAAGGTGAGAGCCAGCGAGCAATCCGGTACGAGTGGAAAAACTAATGAAAATGAAACAATTGTTTGCTTTTGCTGGGATAATTAGTTGGCTGATTACAAGATAAATGAAATCAATTCGTAAGAACTGCCTTTGAAAGTCAGAAAACGAAGGCATTTCATCAATATCCTCGATAAATAAATAAATAAATATAGATAGATGGATACTGGAAAAATCTGATTTCTTATAGTGAGACAAAAGATAAGAGTACAAAGCATAACTTGGTTTGTACACTACATGTAGGTGGAAAAGCTTTTATCACAAGAAAATGAAATACTCATAAAATTGAGGCACATTACCTTCTCCTCCAATTGGTTCTGGACTTTTAACTTCAGCAGATGCAGGTTCATGAACGTGGCTAGTGCTGGCCACTGGTTCAAAATCCGGAAGGTAGGACACCCAACCAAATTCTATTTGCTGGTGTGCTGTGGCCTCATTCGCCATGTCTTTTGCTTTTCTACTCAGACCAAGACGTGAGGTCCAACTAGAAAGTCTTCCTCCGGTCATACTCTGACTCGCTTCTTGTTCAACTGTCTTTCCTACGCTTAGAATTTCACCTGCTCTCGCTGACCACGCTTGCACTTTTTGAGTGGGTTCTTCTCCTCTCGTACCGGCCTCACGTACCTTGTTTTGCACATCGCTCATCCTCTTCTCTAATTCAGTGAGTTGCGTTCTGAGATTATCAACGTTCAGCGCACAACCAGAAAAATCACCCCACTTGCGCTTGCAAAAATTGTAGACAATTTCAAGCAACTTGCCTGTTCCAAAATCCAACACATTTGTAGCCAAATGGTCCATTTGCAGAGACGAGATGGGTAGCAATGCTACTGAAAATTTGAGGAGAAACAAGTAAACCAAGTAAACTAGGATCCAACTACTAGTCTAACTGCCGTACTAACCAGAAAAGGGAGAATAAATGAAGGTGCGGCAAACCTGTGCTCTTCGTAGTGATAGCCTTTCTTTTGGCTCCAATATCAATTGCTGCAGGATAGCTGCCACACCATCAAGCACAAGGTATTTTCTGCATCAGTTGGAGGAACCCAGAAGATTGATTACCATAATTCTGGCACTGAAGTTTGGAACAAGTAGAGGAGAAAATTAGTACTGGACAATAGTTTGGGACAATAATGTTAAAGGAAAGAAAGAGCAAGAGCTCTAATAAGTCTAAAGATTCTTAACGGTCTAAAAATCCTGAAAGATTGAGGAAGAAAATTAGGCACTAGACGGACCCACGACGAAGAAAAAAAAAACAAGGAAAAAGTTGCCGTTGTTAGATTTGCTTATCGTTTGATTAAATCTTCCTTAGATTTGCTTGCCGTTATTGCACAATAGTGTAGCACAATAATGTGGAAGGAAAGAGACAGAGCAAGAGCTCCAATAACGGTCCAAAGATTCTCGAACAGACAGAGGAAGAAAATTAGGCACTGGTCTGACCAACAAAGAAAATTAGGCCAAGTAAAGGAAAAGGTTGCCGGCAGTCAGATTTGCTTGTCGTTCGTTTATATCTTCCTAAAACATTAAGGTCAAGTCACAAATTTCAAAGTTACCGTGAAAGGTAAAATTTACAGTTTCAACATCTATGAAGATGAACATTCAAATCACCCAAAATTCTTTTTTTCTTTGAATCATTAACAACTTAAGTATGTCTCCTTTGAAATATTTTCCTCCCTTTAATATTAAAATAATATTTATTTTCCTGCCTTTGAATGTTAGTAACAAGAGATTAGTGGATTGAGAGAAATGAGGTTTTTTGTTGAAAATTTTGGATATTTATACTTTGGCCCATGATGTGTATATAATTCTAATCCTAAACAAAGGAACTAAGCGTCCTTTAAGGGGAGATGCTAGGTCGTTTGCAAACAACTATGCATAAATACGATAATGGTATTCAAGTGCGACTTCATAGTCCAAGTTCCACTTGCCTTTTTTTAGACCTAACTTATTCACCAAATTTTATGTCCCTTAGGTAATTGATCCCATGTTTTTTTTATAAGTTGAAAATAATAGTCATAATTTATCCTATATGTATTTTTTTAAGTTAAAACCACATCAACAAAGACATAGATAAAGTATCTAATGGGAGTGAAATTTGGTACATTTAATCTAAGTCATTCTCGACATGGGGAACGGCTTAGATATACAAAAAATAAAAGTTAGAGATAAGTGAAGTGGCACTTGAATTATGACAAGTCCAAGTTGCATTTGGATTTACTATCCCTCACACACACGTGTGTTTGTGTGTTCTTCGATGAGTAATGAGCAGTAAGGTTTTATATGCTAGCGGGTTAGTGTTGATACAAGAAACAATTAAAACAAGCAAGTAATTATGGCCATTTTGGCCGCTTTTACAATGGATATTTCGAATATGTGAGATTGGCAAACTGACAAGCACATATAAAATAATTGGATTTTATGTGGGGATGATGGATGGATGCCTTAAATACTTGCATGAATTTACCCAACTTGGTGAAAACAGAAAACAGAGTATTGGAATGGTACCATTCCAAAACCTCAATTGAGGAAGACAATGATGCTGTTAGTTGGGAAATGGGCAAGAAGAGCTACAAAATAAATGATTTTCTTATCCCAAAACCTTAGATGTCTAGAAGATCCCCTTAAAACCTCTACACTTACACAAGCCTTGGGTGATTGCAATTCAAGAAACCAAACTGGAAAGCTGGACCAATCTTTAATAAAAGAGGCAAGGCATTCACATATCACATGATTTTATCTATGTAAACTCCACCGAGACTTTTGAGGAGTTTACTACTTGCACGGAGCTTCAATAATTCTTGATATTGGATTCAGTTGTTGGAATATATGTTGCCTCAATTCACTATAAAATCATCTCGGTTGGAAAACCAGCATCTGTTTTGGTGGTTTATGCATCAAACAATGATTATGAGCATGAGATTTTGTGGTTTGAACTAAACAACACTCTAAGGAGAAGGAGATGTCCATGATGTTGTGAGGTGCCTTTAATGTCAATAGAATGCTGTTCGAAAGAAACTCTGCCAATCTCCACTCCCCAAGTACGTCATTTTTCAACAATTTCATTTATTCTAGCAAATTAATTGACCTTGAGCTTCAGGGAAGAAGATACAGCTGGTCAAACAATCAGGAGAGGCTTACGCTTAGCAAGATTGACATATTCTTGATAACTATTGGATAGCTTGATGCCTTTCCTCACTCAAATAGTAGTATTCTTTATAGCCAAACTTCATATCAATACCCAACTTTGATGATGTCTAAGCTTAATATGCCTGGGGTGGCAGACCTTTCAAATTTGAGATCTTCTAGATAGAGATACAAGAACATAGAAGTTCAATCAAAACATGATGGAATAAAATTGAACAAAAAGGGAATGCAATCACATAATTGTCTATCAAATTGAAACATCTCAAAGAGAAGCTCAAAGCATGGGCCAAAAGCATTAGCATAGAAAGCTAAGAGAACTACAATATCTTGAAATCTCTCCTCATCACTTTGAAGCTCAAAGAAGAAACCTCCTATATGTCATAAGAAGAGATGATGGTCAAATCACTTCCAGAGAATAAATTGCACTCGTTAGATCTCCTAGAAGAGATCAAATGGAAGCAAAGATCAAGGGATAGATGGCTAGCATCATGTGATAAAATACGTCCTCCTTTCATGGTATTGTAAGTGCAAAAAGAACTACCAATTGGATTTCAAATTTGCTGATGAATTGAGCCATCACAAAAGATCAACTATATGTGAAGAAGCTATAAACTACTACAACATCTTTACTAAACAGAAAGTTTCAAAATGTAGTTCCCAAGCTCATTGGTCTTTTAAAAGATTGATGAATCAATAAAGTCAATGTCTTTCAGCCGTGAGGAGATAGAGAAAGTGATATTCAATTGTGGGGCAGAGAGATGTCCTAGTTCATCAAAAGTAAGGATCTTGTTAAGTAGCAAAGTCCATGAGAAGATGACCATGTTTGGGAGTGGGGGGTAGCATGGGAGGACCAAATCAACTTTGATTGGTCCTAGACAACACCTCTAGGGTCAAGCATGAATGTGTGAAATCAACTGTGCATCTGCTACAGATTGATTGTCCACACGATTTTATCATCCCTTATGATGTCTTGGTCTTAACAAGACCCTTACTTATGAAAAACTGAATTCCATTGGTTTGGTGGGCCCATCATGGTGTAATTCTTTTAAAAGAAGCTATGAATAAATGATCACATCATGATCCATTGCCCAACAGGCAAGGAAATATGGTATTCCATACTACAAAAATTCAACATGTCATGGACACTCCATAATTCTATACAGAATCAATGCATACATTGCTTCAAAGTAAAGCTAAGTTCTAAAGCTAAAATCCTTTGGAAATTGTGCTTCCTTATAGCAATATGGTGGCTATGGTTAGAGCATCATTCAAGATGCTTTAGAGGAAAGAGCAAGCCACTATCTTTGTCAATGAAGCGGTTTAACAATTTAATGCTACTCTAAGGATCCTCCTCCAAATGGTTTTCATCTTATTCCTCGTATACAATATTAAGAAACTAGTCCAACATCATCCAATATATTAGAAAGAAAGAACAGTGCAATCCATAATTGATTTTTCCTCCACTAGGTTGTTTCAAGCTCAACATTGATGGAGCTTGTTGCTTCAAACCGGAACCCAGTGGAGTTGGAGGTCTTCTTGGTTCAACAATTTGCAATTTCTTTGGACCTATTGGTATTTGTGATTCTTCAAAAGCAGGGGCTATGGCTCTTGTCGTTGATGTTGATATTTTGTCACAATTGAAATTACAACCACTCATTATAGAAGGAAACTCTATCAATACAACTAGATGGCTAAGTAAAAGACCTTGGAGGTTCTGGTAATTCTTTGACAAGACCAATTTTCTGTTAGAAATTTCCCAATTCTATGGAGCTCACACGTATCATATAGCGAATTCTATAGTAGATCAGCTAGCAAGGGATGGGGTTTTGTGAGAGAACTTGAGAACTTTGTACTTGCAACTCCATAGTAAACTTCTTAGCATCTAAATGGAGTTCCTATGAAAGAATTAGTCACCTCATGTTTATCCATTGAGTTAAACTCCGACAATGCTGGTCCCAAGCCCAGATGAAAAAGGAGGATCTTGCATCAAATGATAGCTGGCAAGGGAGAAGTTAAAGATGATTTTATTATTTCTTTCCTTCTTGCAAATGAATATGCATTTGTATATTAGTTTGTAAGAAAGAAATGAAAATCATCTCCAACTTCTTAAAAGTACGTAACACAAACATGACATGAATCTAAAACTGACATTCCCTCAAGCTAGGGTGTTCACCATAAGTGACGCGTTGCATCAGATCCCGAGTGCAGTGAAAAATGGGAAAGGGTTGCTAGGGCGTTTCCCAAGAAATGACGTGCTATATTGGATCCTGGGTGTAGTGAAAAATGGGCAAGGGCTACTAGAGCGTCCCCTCAGAAGCAATGCCTTGCATTAGAACCCAGATGTAGTGAAAAGTGGACATGGGTTCATACCGTGTAGGTCGAGAAGGGCGCTAGTAAATAGCATATCTCAAGAGCATAAAATTCGTATTGCCACATGGAATGTAGGGACATTGATAGGTAAGAGTTTGGAGTTAGTAGACACGATGAAAAGTAGGAGAGTCAACATCGCTTGTATCCAAGAAACCAAGAGGAAGGGGGCTAAAGCTAGAGAAATCTATGGGTATATATTATGGTATATAAGAAAGGATAATAACAGAAATAGCGTAAGAATAATAATGGATAAATGATTAAAGCATAAGGTTGTGGGCATTAAAAGAATCAGTGATAGAATTATAATAATAAAACTTTTTTAGGATAGCAGATTATAAATGTTATAAGTGCATACGCACCACAAGTAGGGTTAGAAGATATAATCAAGAGACAATTTTAGGAAGATATGCAAGGAGTCATGTAAGAAATTCTCAGCACTAAGGGGATATTTATAAGAGCAGACTTGAATGGCCATGTAGTTTCGAAAAGGGAGGATATGATAGAATACACTAAGGGTATGGTATAGGTGAACGAAATGAGATGAGAGAAACTATCCTTGATTTTTCTTTGTCATATAACTTGGCCATTACAAATATACTCTTTAATAAGAGGGATGAACATTTAATAACCTTTAAAAATGGACTTCATTAAAGCTAAATGGACTTTTTTCTACTTAGGAATACTGAACGACAATGAGTAAGGATTGTAAGGTGATACCCAATGAGAGTTTAATCTCATAACATAGGTTAATGGTTATGGATATCCATATTAAAAGATGGAAGAAAGAAAATGAATTTAATATGTATCCAAAAACTAAGTGGTGGAACTTAAAAGGAGAGAAAATAACCTCATTCGCAAATAAGTTGATGGTAGAAGGAAATTAGAACTATGAAACAAAAGTAATCACCATGTGGATTAATATTGTTGAGTCCATTTAGAAAGTGGCAAAAGATGTCTTAGGAGTATTTAAAGGTAAAAGACAATTAGTAAAGGAAACATGGCGGTAGAGTGAAATAGTGCAAAAAGTTATTAAAGAAAAACATATGTGTTTTAAAGCATGGTAGAAGACTAGAAATAATGAAAACTATGAACAATATAAGAATGCTAAAAAGGTTGCTAAAAGAATAGTAAGTGAGGCTAAACTTAAGACATATGATGAGCTTTATAATAGACTAGGAACAAGAGAAGGAGAGAAAGGTGTGTTTAAACTTGCATAAGTAATAGAATAGAAGGGTAAGGACTTATATCATATTAGGCGCATTAGAAGTGATGATCAAAGGGTATTAGTCAAAGATGATGAGATCAAATAAAGGAAGGAAACATACTTTTAAAAATTGTTAAAATTGACATTGGTTCTGAGCATATAGAATTTATAATACTATAAATCTAAATAACATTGGATATTATACATATGAACGCAGGATTAGAATACCTGAAGTAAAAGAGGCCTTGAAAAAGATGAAATCAGGAAAGGCCATGGGGCCCGATGGTATACCAATAGAGGTTTGGAAGCATATGAGAGATATTGGGGTAGTTTGGTTGTCCAAGTTGTTTAACAAGATTATAAAATCAAAGAAAATGCCTCATGAGTAGAGGAAAAGCTCAATTGTACCGATTTATAAGAATAAAGTAGACATACAGAGCTACACTAATTATTGAGGAATCAACTTGTGAGCCACACTATGAAACTTTTTGGAAGAGTGATTGAGAAGAGGCTACAGCATGAGACAAGTGTATTGGAGAATCAGTTTGGTATCATGCTTGAGAGGTCTACCATGGAAGTAATTTTCTCACTGAGACAATTGGTAGATATATATAGGGAGAGGACGAAAGACCTCCACATGGTCTTTATCGACTTAGAGAAAGCTTATGATAGAGTCTCTAGAGAGTTAATATGGAGGGTGTTGAGCGAGAAAGGGGTTTCGTAGGGGTATATAGACATAATTAAAGATATGTATGAGGGAGCGGTAACAAATGTTAAGACCACTAGTGTCGAGACTGGTGATTTTTCTATCACTGTAGGATTGAACCAAGGATTGGCATTGAGCCATACCTTTTCACTTTGGTTATGGATGCGTTAACATAACATCTGCACAAGGAGATTCCCTTGTGCATGCTATTTATTGATGATATAGTCTTACTTAAGGAGATAAGGGAGGGTAGAGTTATGAAGAGAAGCATTAGAATCTAAAGCATTTAAAATCAGCCAAAATAAGATAGAATATATGAAATGCAATTTTAGGAGTGAAACACCAGTCAAGATTAATAACCAAGAAGTCCTCATAAAAGACCACTTTTGGTACTTAGGATTAATGATTCATGGTAGTGGAGAGATTGAGAGGGAGGTTACCCAAAGAATCTAAGCGGGTTGGAACAAATGGAGATGTGCATCTAGAGTTTTGTGTGATCAGTGGGTGCTGCTCAAACTAAAAGGAATGAAAATATTAAAGGAAATTTAGGGGTAGCACCAATAGGTTAAAAAATGAGAGAGATTAAACTTAGATGGTTTTGACAAGTTCAAAGGAGACCGAAAATGGCATTGATTAGAAGGAGTGAGGCAATACAAGTAGAAGGTTCTAAAAGGGCAAGGGGAAGGCCCAAAAGAATATGGATACAAGTGGTGAGCAAAAATTTAAAAACTTTGGGAGTAAATGAAGCCATGGTACTTAATAGAGAGGAATGGAGGAATAAGATTCATGTGGCAGACCCATACTTGGGTTAAGGTCCTGATGATGATGATGATGATGATGTTTGTCCATTGAGTTAGATTTGAGTCATTGGCAATCTTGTATAGCTCATCTTCAAGTGGTAGAACATAGGTATCATTTCAAGTACTTGTTAGTCTTGACAATGTACTCTATGTAACAAGGTTCTGGGTAGGGCCTCTAGAGAATCTTTATCTATACCTCTATTTTGTAGATAAACATGGGGAGGGTTGTTCTCCTCCAATTAGCAAATTTGCCTTTTACTTAAAAGAAAAAAAGAAGGTGAAATCTACAAGTATAGAAATGCTATTTCTGATAGTTCATTGTGGCTATTATAGTTACATGGTTATGCTAAAAATAAAAAGCATGTTCTCCAATTGTAGAATCCAATTTGAAGAAACTCAAAGGAAATGATTAGGTGATATGAAGTTGATAATAGGAAGCATTCTCCTACTATTGGAACCTAATGTTACATAATACAATATGTCAATAGGAGAAAGAAGAAGATCACTTGATTAGTTTGCAAGCCATATCAATTGAGTTTTGAAAATGATACAAACATCAAGCATCTCTCTCTCTTGAGAGAGAGAGAGAGAGAGAGAGAGAGAGAGAGAGAGAGAGAGAGAGAGAGAGAGAGAGAGAGAGAGAGAGAGATTATTTGGTGCTTCCATACGTATGGGGAGGCACCAAATGATAGAATGAAAATTAGTGCACAAGCTCACTTTTCGACATTTTTTCATTGATTCAAGGCCTTTCTTCCTTACATTGGTTAGTTATGAAACTCTTATTCAATTGATATCCCCAGGGCATTAATTCTTGGGCCTATTTTGATATAAAATGGATGATATCTAACATTCATAACTACATAGGAGGGTTTTAAAGTCAGCATAAAGAAGTTGCTTATACGACTGTCGACTTTATAAATATTTTAGAAGTAATTTGAAAATAAATGACTTAAAAAATTTATTCCTAGGAAGTCGTTTAAGCCAAAGTGACTTTAAAAAATTGGCGTGAAGGGGAAATTTTTTGCGGGAAGAACTTTTAAATTAGTTTTTATGAAAACGATTTCAAAAGTTGATAACTTTTGAAAACAACTTTAAAAATGCATAACTTTTGAAGTCATTTTACAGATACAATTTAAAAAGTATCACAATAAATCTGGTGGGAATATTTTATTTAGCGAGAATGGACTTTTAAAGTCATTTAGTGCTAAGCGACTTCAAAATTTATATATTTTCAAAGTCATTTATCATTAAACAACTTCTAAAGTCTTTGATGGTTTATAAATAAGCTGTCAAAGTATGTTTTTTTCTTTATCTTCTTTTTCTCATAGTTTTGACATGATGGCTTCGTTTTTGGCCTTATGTTGCTCTCTTTTTTCCTTCTTACTTTCTATTTTTATATTTTGACTATTTGTGTCATGGAAGAAACTCTAAGTAAACCATAGACTCTTTTAAATCATATGAATATTTCTTTTCTTGTTACTAACTTTTTTGTTTTTTTATTTTGTAGATCATGTGGGTTTTCACACTACATATCATGGGGTTAAAGAATCTATTTGACCATCCTAATTTTGCCAAAATCGTATGATTTCATTAAAAATGACAACTACTTCTCTCTTAAGCCTCACTATTGAAAAAAGGGAGTCCAATACAATTTGTGGTTCTCTCCCAAAATTAGGGTTTGATCAAGAGTGGTGGTTATAACATCAACTTTTGGCCTATTTTGTTGAAAATGAGTGGTGTCAGCTACACACTAGGCCAGATTTTGATGAAAAGAGCAAATTCTCATTTTGATCATGGCTAACAAGATCTAATAATATGTAACATTTTGATATACATGTAACAATGGATGTAATAAAATAATTTGATTTCCTTGGTGATGTGTTTGTTTATATATGTACATTTGATTATGTTGTAAAATCAATTTCATTGTGTATTTATGTAAATTTGTAATGTTCAAAAGCTAAATGAATACGTTTTTCATTTGAAAATTTAAAAATTATTTGAAGTCATTTTCAATGAACGTCTTTAAAAATGCATAACTTTTGAAGTCGCTTCATAACTTTTGAAGTCGTTTTAAGGAAGCGACTTGAAAAGTATCGTGATAATTTTGATGAAAATATTTTATTTAGCAAAATGGACTTTAAAGTTGTTTATATGTAAACGACTTTAAAAGTCCCTCACTTTTAATGTTGTTTAGTGCTAAGCGACTTCAAAAGTTAGATATTTTCAAAGTCGTTTATCACTAAACGACTTCTAAACTCTTCGATGATTTATAAATAGCTCTCAAAATATGTGTTTTTCCTTTATCTTCTTCTCATGGTTTTGGCATGATGGCTTTGTCTTTGGGCCTTATGATGCTCTCTTTTTCTCTTCTTACTTTCCATTTTTATATTTTGATAGTTTATGTCATGGAAAAAACTATAAGTAAACCACAACTTCTTTTAAATCACACGAATATTTCTTTTCTTGTTACTAAATTTTCTTTGTTTTTATTTTGTAGAGCATGTGGGTTTTCACAACTACTTCTCTCTCAAGTCTCACTATTGAAGAAAGGGAGAACAATATGATTTGTAGTTCTCACCCAAAATTAGGGTTTGATGAAGAGGGTGGTTATAACATCAAATTTTGGCCTATTCTAAAGAAAAAGAGTGGTCTTACCAGAATACTAGGCCATATTTTGATGAAAAAGAGTAGATTCGCTATTTGATCTTGGCTACCAAGATATAATAGTATGTAACATTAGATGTAATAAAAAAATAATTTAATTTCCTTCTTGATGTGTTTGTTTATATATATATATATATATATATATATGATTGTGTTGTAAAATTAGTTTCATTCTGTATTTATGTAAATCTGCAATGTGCAAAAGATAAATAAGTAAAAAATTTAACTAAAATTTTAAAAATTATTAAAGTTGTTTTCAAAAAAACAACTTTTAAAGTCGTTTTGTTGGAAACAACTTTAAAAGTCTATGCTATTAAAGTCATTTTATTTAAGATGACTTTAAAAGTATAGACTTTTAAAGTCATTTCTCTGAAAACAACGTCTATTGTTCTTCTATTTTAAGAATTATTTCGACGACTTTCACCTTGCGCTCTCTGTTTATTGTTTGTGCACAAAAACTAAACCAAACTATGTTTCCCTACTCCAAACCAAATCTTACTTGTGTGAATTGGAACAACATTAACAAATTTAGGGTCAATATCAATTTTTGAGTGTTGGTTAGTAACTCTATGTTTGTCTAATAAGTATTATGCTTATATGAAGAATTTTTACAATGTTGTGGGTTAGAAAATTTTCTTTTCAAAGTTGACTTTATTCATGAATGTGCATGTCATAATTTGTGATTTTTCATTGTTAATTGAAATTTTTTAGGAAATGTTGTTATTTTGAAAACTTCTAATTCATGTATATTTAATGTTTGTTAAAATGCCTAACCTAATCTTTTCATGTCTTACAAGTCTCTACACAAATTTGCTTTGATTTCTTGTGACAATGGACAAATATGCTTGGATGTCTGCGACAAGGACATCGAAAGAATATGAGGAGGGTACAGAAAATTTCATAGAATTTGCACTTAGGGTAGGTGTTGATCATAATCACATTCATTGTCCATGCTCAAAATGTGAAAACTTGAAAAAAGTAACTGTAGGGGTATTGAGAGAACACTTGTGCTTTAATGAAATTGATATAAGCTATCACCCATGGATTTGGCATGGAGAAGAACTTCCGCATAGGCCCTCGACAAGGCCTGGAATATATGATCAAGACACTGTAGGAAGTGTTTGAGACAGTAGTACAACTGTACCAATATTTCAAGATGCACATGATGACTTCCAGGATCACCCTAAACAATTTCATGCTATATTAGAGGAAACCAATTAGCCATTGTGCCCTGAGTGTAAAGATTATACCAAGCTGTCCACAATAGTAGAACTTTAAAATATGAAATCAAGATTTGGTTTTTCAGATCAAGGTTTTACAAAAATCTTGAAAGTAGTGGGTAAGATGCTATGGAAGGATAATAAATTGGTGAGGTCCACATGGGAGGCAAAGAAAACAATGCCTGCACTAAGGTTGAAGTATGAAAAGATACATGTGTGTCCCAATGATTGCATCTTATATAGGAAGGGGCACAAGGATAAAATCACATGCCCAACTTGTGGACAGCTAAAATGAAAGTTAAAGAAGAATTCAACTGAGATAGTTATAGGCATTACTGTTAAGGTTCTATGGTACTTCCCCTATTCTAAGGTTCAAAGAATGTTTCGTATAACAGAAACAACTAAGAAATTAGTGTGGCATGCCAATGACAGAGTAGCTAATAGCTTTTCACATCATCTAGTAGATAACGTAGCATGGAAACTCGTAGACTTCATGTGGCCTAATTTTGGCGAAGAATCTAGAAACCTACGTTTAGCCTTATCTGCAAATAGAATTAATCCTCATGGTTCTGTAAGTAGCAGGTATAGTTGTTGGCCCATTATATTTGTTTGTTACAGCCTTCCACCATCTATATGTATGAAGAGGAAGTTCATGATGCTAACTATGTTGATATCGGGTCCAAAGCATCCAGGTAATGACATTGATGTGTACTTGTCTCCCTTGATCGATGATCTTGAGACATTATGGTACATAGGCATTGAAGCATACGACACATACAGGAAAGAGTCATTTATCCTAAAAGTTATATTGTTGTGGACAATAAGCGACTTCCCTGCATATGGTAATTTGTTTAATGCACTGTGAAGGGATACAATGCTTGTCCTATCTATAGTACTCAAACATGTGCTATACGACTTAAACATGGTGGGAAAATGGCATTCCTTGGGCACAGAAGATGGTTGCGCATAGTCCATCTATATCATTCTAAGAAGGGAGAATTTAACGGGAGTGTAGAGACAAGGACACCTCCAAAGATGTTGACAAGACGTTAGGTATTGGAGAAGGTTGAAAATATTAATGTCTTGTGGGGAAAGAATATGAAGAAATCAAGTAAACATGTAAGTTAAAGTAATTATACAAGTTGTTAGAAGAAGAAATCAATATTTCTTTGTTTGCCATACTGGAAATCACTGCATATGTGCCATGTGCTTGATGTTATGCACATTGAAAAGAATGTATGTGAAAGCTTGACTGGTACCTTGCTTAATATCCTAGAAAAAATAAAGGATAGGCTTGCAGCTCAAATGGATCTTATGAACATGAGGTTGAAGAGGAGGTTACACCCTGAGGATAGGGGCAGCCAAGGAACATACCTGCCTAAGGCAAATTATACTCTCAATAGCAAGGAGAGGAGCATAATGTGTAAAACCTTACTTGAGCTTAAAGTCCAAGACGGCTACTCTTCAAACTTTAAAAACATTGTTTCCATGGAAGAGCTAAAATTGTTGGGGATGAAGTCCCACGATTGCCATGCATTGATGCCACAACTACTGCTTGTAGCAATACATTCTGTGTTACTAGATAAAGTTAAGAGAGCTATTACAAAATTCTGTTACTTCTTTAATGCTTTATTCAAGAAGGTGGTTGATGTTTCAAAATTATAAGAAATTCAAGGTCATCTGGGGAAAAATTTATGTGAGCTTGGGACAATCTTCCCACGATCCTTCTTTGAAATCATGGTACACTTAACAATTCGCCTCATTGATAAGGTCAAACACTGTAGGCTCGTTTACTTGCGATGGATGTATCCGTTTAAGAGATAGATGAATATTTTAAAAGGGTATGTACATAATCACAACTGACCAGAGGGGTGTATAGCTGAATGTTATATTGCAGAGGAAGTAGTGGAGTTTTGCACAGAGTACTTAGTGGGAGTGGATGCCAATGGAACCCTAAGAAAGAAAAAATCAGTTGCATTTCATGATCTAAAGGTTTGTAAACTTCTATCGAGTGGTGTGTATTGACCGTTGAGTATAAAGAATGAGACCAATCACATCTTTATGTGTTGTAAAATGTTGATGAAGTCCAACCTTACATTGAGTAAGTTCATCATGCATGCATGCACTTATGTAAAATTTAATTGCTGATGGTTAATTATATTTTCCATGATTACTCATTAATTTGTGTGTATATGTAGTGGACACATGGATGTACTTGAGGCAAAGAATCCAAGTTATGCAAAGAAACAGAAGTGGCTACAAGCTGAGCATTGTCGCACTTTCAAAAATTGGTTGCATGAGAAGGTAAAATGAAAGAAAACTCACTTAAGTTAAAAAACTACATTCTGTAATATATATATATATTAATCTTACTTAAGCCTACTTAATATACACAGATTCAAGATCAATGAGAAGGAGTAGGCAATGATATATCAAAAACCTTGGGCTGGATGGCAAAGGGACCATGACCAGAAGTAATATAATATGCCAGATATGCCATCAATGGTTATTGCTTTTACACAAAAGATGGTGATAACTCAAGAGTGCAATAAAATAGTGGAGTAAGCTTAGTTCCCAATGCAACATTCTTTTCAAGTTCAAAGGATAACAGGCCAATAGTGGCGAATGATATTTATTAAGATGTTATAAGAGAGATATGGGCCTTGGATTATACTTTCAGAACTGTGGTTGTGTTAAAGTACAATTGGGTGGAACACAGCAGCATCAAAACAAATGCCCTTGGATTGACATTGGTTGAACTCAATAGGATTGGCTATAAAAATGATCAATTTATTTTGCCATCTCAAGCAAAACAAGTATTTTACGTACAAGATGAGCGTGATAAGAGATGATCAATAGTTTTATCATCTATCTAAGGGATTTTTTTGAGGAAAATGACCTAGGAGATGTTGAAATCAATTGTCCTTCTATTACCAAAACAATCCCATCAATCGAAGCACTACTTGGTGAGAATGAGGATTATGTGCGTAAAAATGGTGAGGAAGGTGGGTGGGTTTGAAAATAATATATATTTTGGGGTATATGGAATACGTATATTAGTTAGTCGTAATATATATATATATATAATTTCATGTTTATAATTTTTAGCTCTGCTTTTTCATGAGCTATATGGATCAATATTAATAGTGAGCTATATATATGTGCATAAAAAGAATGCATGAATCAATGTTCACTATCATAAAAAGGTCGTTTCTTTAAAAGCTAAGACACTTAAAGTCGTTTTAAGAAAAAAGACTTTAAAAGCTAAGACATTTAAAGTCGTCTCCTATAAAAAGACTTTAGAAGTTAAGACTTAAAGTAGTTTTTTTTTAAAAAAATTTTAATATATAACACACATCATGATGGAATAAAATTGAATAAAGAGGGAATGCAGCCACATAATTGTCCATTAAATTGAAACATCTAAAAGAGAAGCTCAAAGCATGGGCCAAAAGCATTAGCATAGAAATCTAAGAGAACTATAATATCGTCAAATCTCTCCTCATCACTTTGAAGCTCAAATAAGAAACCTCCC
This sequence comes from Warburgia ugandensis, assembly GCA_035236585.1. NCBI lineage: Eukaryota > Viridiplantae > Streptophyta > Magnoliopsida > Canellales > Canellaceae > Warburgia > Warburgia ugandensis. Next base: position 62,228,634 of record CP141135.1, on the reverse strand, counting down.
TTATGTCATAAGAAGAGATGATGGTCATATCACTTCCAGAGAATAAATTGCTCTCATTAAATCTCCTAGAAGGAAACTCTCTCAATACAACTAGATGGCAAAAACACACACGTAAAAGACCTTGGAGGTTCTGGTAATTCTTTGACAAGATCAATTTTCTATTAGAAAGTTCCCAATACTATGGAGCTCACACATATCATATAGCGAATTCTATAGTAGATCAGCTAGCAAGGGACATGGTTATGTGACAGAACTTGAGAACTTTGTACTTCCAACTCCATTGTAAACTTCTTAGCATCTAAATGGAGTTTCTATGAAAGAATTAGTCACCTCATGTTTATCAATTGAGTTAAACTCCTCCAATGGCTGTCGCAACCCCATATGAAAAAGGAGGAGGGTCTTGCATTAGGTGGCAGCTGGCAAGGGAGAAGTTGAAGATGATTTTGTTATTTCTTTCCTTCTTGCAAATGAATATGCATTTTTTATATTAGTTTGTATGGAAGAAATGAAAATCATCTCCAGCTTCATAAAAGTATGGCAACCGTCACGTCAAGTTCTAATCGGCAAGGGAGAAGTTGAAGATGATTTTGTTATTTGTTTCATGCTTGCAAATGAATATGCATTTGGAAATTAGTTTGTAAGGAAGAAATGAAAATCATCTTCAGCTTCTTAAAAGTATAGCAACCCAAATATGACATGAATCTAAAACCGATAGTCCCTCAAGCTAGGGTGTTCCCCATAAGCAACACGCTGCATCGAATCTCGGGTGCGGTGAAAAAAGGGAAAGGGTGGCTAGGGCATTACCCCAGAAATGACACGCTACATTGGATCTCGGGTGTAGTGAAAAATGGGCAAATGCTACTAGAGTGTCCCCTCAAAAGCGACGCACTGCATCAGAACCTAGGTGCAGTGAAAAGTGGACATGAGTTCATGCCATGGAGGTCAAGAAGGGCACTAATAAATAGGATATCTCATGAGCATAAGATTTGTATTGCCACATGGAATGTAGAGACATTGATAGGTAAGAGTTTAGAGTTAGTATACACAATGAAACTTAGGAGAGTCAACATCGCTTGTATCCAAGAAACCAAGTGGAAGTGGAAGTGGTATGTAGGAAAGGATAATAACAGAAATAGCATAGAAATAATAGTGGATAAAAGATTAAAGGATAAAGTTGTGGACATTAAAAGAATCAGTGATAGAATTATAATAGTAAAACTTGTTCTAGGAGAGCAGATTATAAATGTTATAAGTGCATACGCACCACAAGTAGGGTTAGAAGATATAATCAAGACATCATTTTGGGAAGATATGGAGAGAGTCATGGAAGAATTTCCCAACATTGAGGGGATATTTATAGGAGTAGACTTTAATGGCCATGTAGTTTCGAAAAGGAAGGATTTGATAGAATACACGAAGGGTATGGTATATGTGAACGAAATGAGATGGGGAAAACTATCCTTGATTTTTATTTGTCATATAACCTGGCCATTGTAAATGCACTCTTTAAGAAGAGGGATGAACACATAATAACCTTTAAAAGTGGACTTCATGAAAGCCAAATAGACTTTTTCTACCTAGGAATATTGGATGATCAATGGGTAAGGATTGTAAGGTGATAACCGATGAAAGTTTAACCTCACAACATAGGTTAATGGTTATGGATATCCATATCAAAATATGGAAGAAAGAAAATGAACTTAATAGGCATCCAAAAACTAAGTAGTGGAACTTAAAAGGAGAAAAAATTAACCTCATTCACAAATAAGTTGATGGTAGAAGGAAACTGGAATTATGAAACATAAGTAATCACCATGTGGTTAATATTGTTGAGTCCATCAAGAAAATGGCAAAAGATGTCTTAGGATTATCTAAAGGTAAAAGACAATTAGCAAAGGAAACATGGTGGTGGAGTGAAACAGTACAAAAAGTTATTAAAGAAAAATGGATGTATTTTAAAAAATGACAAAAGATTATAAATTATGAAAATTATGAACAATATAAGAATGCTAAAAAGGTTGCAAAATGTAATTACCTCAATTTTTAACCCTAAATTAGTAATAAAAGAAGCATGGAATTTGGTTTTGAAATCGCTAAAACTAGAAAGTACACATCGATAGGAATTGAATGGTATAAAGAATGTCAAAAACAAAGTTCGGATGAGTGAGATATGACCATTTTAAGTGTAAGGGTAAATTGGTAATTTTTTAGGGACGCTAATTAAAGGGAGTCATTTTGATAATGGCACCCCTTTTCCATTTCCATTAGAGTTCTAATGGAGGAAGGCAGTGATCTACCTTTTATTCGGGAAAATCAGGTTTTAACCTATAAAATACAAGTTTCCCCTTCCATTCCTATGCTAAACAACCAGAGAAGAACCCCTGTTTTCCCCTATGCACACCGCAAAAATGAACTAAAGTTTGTACTTATTAGAGGGCTCCAATCTCTCAATTTCAGCTCTAATCAGGTAAGCTACACACTTTAACTTGTTATTTATCTTATTTTCCAACTTTTCCCTCACAGATCTAGCAGAATGGCCATTGGATGGCCTAGGGATTCAAAACTGTGTAGCATGGCTAGACCCATGTTAAGGACACCTCAAATGAGAAATCTAAGCTGTTCATTGTGATCTTTGGACCCAAAAACCTTAGGAATGGCGAAAACAGATAAAAAAAATTAGAGTTTCTATGGCTCCGATCAAGCCAAAACAAGGTGGACGACTCAGGTTCATCGTCCCCAATGGACGGTGCACCCAACACACCCACCGGGACACACAGACGCAAACTGCGCATACAGGCACTCTATCGCATGCACGCATAGTACACATGTGCGTGGGACGCTCGCACACGTTGTCTCGGATGACCAGAACTCACTGGGCGTCCTGGTGACAGTGCACTACGGGGATGCTGGTGCAAACCCTGTCCGTTGGTGTAAATCAGTGTAAACACATGCCCGACTTCTATAAATTAATATATTAATTTATGAAGTCTTTTTACAAAAAGCTTGATTTTGGGAGCTACAGAGGTCCAAATCACCATCGAAAATATCCGTTGCGATTGTCTTGATGAATTAGACCTAGATCTGACTTGAAAACTTATATTTGACTAATTTTAAATTAGTCAAATCATAAAATATTATTCAATAACTTAGAACCAGAAGATCAAAGGGTGATCAAGCCTCAGGACTTCAACAACGAGATAACGTATGACAATAAATAAGGATTTTATGGGTTATATTAGGTGTGATGACTTAAAAATTGATCTAGACCATTGGTCTGAAGTAGATCTTAGGAAATTATTGATTTGAGGATGATCTGATCATTAGATTAAGGTATAAATATTAGATACACACCAAAATGAGCAGATGAACGTGAGATAAGACTAAATTATAACAAGTAAAGTTGAAACTAAGGACGAAATCATAATTAGAGATCTTAGAGGATGATCTAACGGTTGGATGACCATAGATTTCATTATGATGAAATAAATAACACAAGATAGTATTGTGGTACTAACAAGTACATTTGAACGTACAAGCTAAGAGGATTATACTCTTGAGTTGGGTGATCTCACATCAAGGTAGGTGACGACATTTAATGTTATGTTTTGATTTCTAAAACTTTACATTATCATAGCATCATGGTTGCTTGTGATTGATTGTCATTCATTAATCATTTTGAGATTTTGTAAGATTTAATATTTTATACTGTGATTGACATTATATTTTGATAGTATATTGAATGAGTTTTCATGATCAATTGTTTTATGGTATTGATACTGAGTATCTTATATATGATTAGTAAATATATTTCTTTATTCATTGCATCACTGAGATTGGTGGTTTTTCACAAAATTGATGGTGGAGGCTTGGTGGCTAGTCCTTTGAGAGGCTAACCCCGGGATAAGGGGCGTGCCTTGAGAATTGTGAGCCTCTATTGCTCCTGTTTTTTTAAATACACAATTTTCATGTTTTGTGTTTTATGACTGGTGCTCTCACCCAGTGGATGTCATGCTAAGAGGGAGTAAGCCTGGCCACCCACCCTCCAAAATTGTGACGTGATTGTGATATGATAGACACCTGTCGTAGATGGCTTTCGGTAGGGGTTTGGTAACATGGATAGTGTAATGCCCGAACAATTTATGCTATTTTTAACAAAAATTAGACATTCTATAGGAAATGAATTGAGTTAAATGTTTCACTTTATTTAAAATAGTAAATGAAGAAATTTGTAAGGAAACTTGGTACCATTAGATACTACTTAAAAAATGGAATCCAACGCCTCAAAGAACGCCGAAAATGGAGTTCGTATGAAGAAGTTACTGCCGTTTAAATATCAGGGTAGTTCTGTAATTTAAGCAGGAAACGAAAAAGACAGAAAACGCAGGGGGCCGTTTTGATAACGGCACCCCCTGTCGTCTTCCACCTCCAGACTTCTCCAGAAACCCTCCTCTCCCAATTTTTCCAAAGAGATCTGCCACCGCCAAGGGCGGCACCGCCATTGGCAGCACCGCCATAGCAGGGCTATAAAAAGCCCCATCTCCCCCCTCTCCAAAACACGGTTTTCCGACTAGTTTGGGATTAGGGTTTCCAGCAAAAACCAGAAACCCATCTCGAAACCGTCTCTCTGCATTTTGCGGCAACGGCCAGGCCCTAGTCAGGCCGGCCATTCCGTTCCCGTCTCCCCATTTCCCCTCTCTTCTCCTTTCCGGTCTAGCATTGGGGTTTTCCCCTTCATGGGTTCTGACAACAAAGATTTCCGACGACAAAGGATTTCCAAAACCGGAACGGGCTCTACCACCGACGATAGGCACTCCCTAGCTGCCCAGGTAAGCCGTCTTTCCTTGATTATCTCCCTTTCAGGCTAGATCCATGCTAGATCTAGCGTTCCCAGACATTTTCCAGCAGGATTTCCTGGCCGGAAAACACTCCAAGACCAGTTCTAACTGTCCCTGCATGAACAAGGGGTCCCAGGGATGCCATGCTCCACGTACGCCTGGGACAGGGTCCTTAGGATGGGTTTTGGGCATACGACAGTGAGTACACTGTCCCAGGTGCGGCCTTCGGGTGCGCGCGTGACATGGGGCACGAGTCCTGGCTCGACCAGGATGCACGAGGTGCCCTGGGAGCTGAGACGCGTCATGTTACACCAAAGGTGCGTCCGTGCGATGCCATCCAGGATGCACGTCATAGCGCATCACTTGAGCTTGCATGTGCGCATGCAAAATGCGGCCCCTGGAACGGCCTTTAGGCACGCACTCACGTGAGGCGATCGTGGTTCAACTAAGATGCTTGGGTATCCTGGGAACTGGGACACGCGAACCTAATGAGACTTTAAAGTTAGGATCAGAGGACAAGTTACAGAATTTAACTATTGAATAATAGATCCATATCATAGGATCTAGCCTGACAAATGAATTAGGTAAGGACCATGGACCCTAAAGGCAAATCTAGTGATCTAATGTCTAAATAGAATGAAATTGATAAGGACTCCTTGTATCCATTCATACCCAGGAGTTTATAAATGAGACCCAGAGACGGGTTGAGTGATAAAAGACGCGACTCCAAGAGACTTTGAGGTAGGTGCTCTATCGCTACTAGACTTTTTAAAAGAGCCATGATCGTTTTAAGAATGCATGTTTTAAGTATGAGTATATGACTTGTTTAGCATGACTTATTTTATGACTTGTATATAAATGAATTCAGCATGCATATGATAAATACATTATGCATAGATATGTTTTGCAAACAATTGCTTATATTGCATGATTTGTGAGCATTGAGTTCTTGAAAAAATTGCATGTCCTTAAGGGTTACCAAAAGACGCTGGAGTGCCCAAAAGACGCTGGGTAGGCAGTTGCGAGGGCCAGGCAGTTGTGAGGGACCCAAAGAGGACAGGTTTTGAAAAAGAGGGTTTCGCTTCTTTGATCTAATATGATTTTGGCTGATAAGCTCGTGGGCGCTATGCCGAGAGGTCTGAGTTGGCCTCCAACCTCTACCACTATTAGGTGGATGGGTACCACGCCCAAAAAGGGCATGTCCCTGCTTCGACTGCATGTGGTACAAGGGGCTACCACTGGTGTCACGGCACTAGGTCGAAGTGTCATATGTCCCGTGGAGGCATATGACCCTGTGTCCCTAGGTACTCGGGGACCACACGGCGGCGAGGTCGTGGGCATAGTTGGACCCTATGGTTTGAGGATTTACTTGCATTGCATATGGCATGACATGAGGTTGGTCGACCATACCAGATATCCATGAGTTGGATTCAATTGAGCATCTTATGCATATCTTTATGTTATGATATATGATACTTTCGACTTGGATTATGCTATTTCTTTAAGTCGTCAGTATTCCAATTCGACAGTGGTTTTTAATATCGATATTAACCATGATTGTTCGAACATGCACATGTTTTAAAGAGCATATGATTTTTAAACATAGCATGCATTGTAAAACTAGTAGTGATAGACTCCTACTGAGTATAGTATATACTCACCCTATCCTTAACATTTTTCAGGATAGTTCCATCCACGAGTAGAGGACACCTATGTTAGTGCTACGAGCAAGAAAAATCAAAAGGAGACAACTATACATGTAAGTAAACACTCTACCCTTTGGACATGTATTTGTATTTATTTACAATTGGGCTGTGAGCTGTGACTAGAATAGACCTGGGAAAACATTTATGATTTTGAAAGTTTTTCAAAAACTACTTTGGTTGTTGTGAAAGCAAATGACACTTGGGGTTTTCAAAATAAGTTTAAAACTAAAGATTTTCTGCTGCATTGTATGGTTTTTATAAAATGGTTTTCAAATAGGGATGCATCCCGCCTTAGGAATTTAGATCTTGCATTTAAAAATGCATGGGAAAACCCGGGTCGTCACAAATAGTCCACACTACCGGTCCCAGCCTTTCCATGAGGACGGACGTTAAGTCTCCTGTTATGGTGTCGACGGGGAGCCTCGGTGGTTGAGAACCTGGAGGGTTTCCATTGTGGCATGACAATCCATATTCTTGTTCTATATGCTTGCATGATGAGCATGGAGATGTGATTGTATGCCTGGGTGTGACGACACTCAGAGGTTTGATATGAGTACTTATGATTTGTTATACGAGTGTATGGGACACTCATGGGACCCATGTACCTAGGGGTGCCTTGTTGTTATTGCATGCTCACTTATGTTAGATTATATCATGTTTTAAATCAATGAGATGCATGTTTTATTGTATATGATGTTATAAGATTTTATTGGCATTGCTTATAATCATTATATTGATCTACTTATTATATCAACACTATTATTTGATTTTGTTCCATTGTCATTACATTAAATGTCTATGTACCTACCAAGCATTGCTTGTTGAGGCATTGTGTTATTGTTGCAATGCCTCAAATATTGAGAGAAAGACAGGACTGATGGGGAGTTAGACAAATAGTGATCGAGATGTCTCATTGGGAGGTATGTTCTGATTCCACATGGACAATATATGAATATCTATCTTATTGGACTTGATTTTATTGTTGTAGGAATGTGGCTATTGACTGGATGAGTCCAGGAGTAGTAAATTTATTTTTATAATGTTTACTTGAATTTTCTTTTTTTGAGTCAATGGTTGACCCTCGGGGTTTTCTATAAATGAAATTTGTTTGAAATTGTTTTTCGTTGTTTTGATTTTTATAAAATTTGGAGCCCTGCCTTTTGAAAAGTTTTATTAAAAAGTGCTGAAAAACCCAGGTCATCACAGTTGGTATCGGAGCAGGTTCATCCACTCACAGCCAATCCCAAAAGTCCATGCGAAGATGACAGTCCAAGGTGAGAATTAGAATTAGTAGGAGCTAAATAAGTAAATTATTTAGTAAATTATGAAACTAGAATAAACACCATTTAATGGTGTTGGGAGTTGAACTAGTAAGTGCAAGGATAGAGTGAAAATCATATATATAGTTGAATCTTATTGTTAATAGATCTTATTGTTAATAGACAATGATTCAAGTGGGAAACATGAATAGTCATGGAAAAAGGAAAACAATCAACTAAAGGAAAAGTAAATTCTTATGGGAATAGTGAAGCTCTTAAGGGTAAGAAATCACTACATGACATGCATCAGTTGATGTCTCTAGCTGAGAACATTCGTGTTGATAGATGATTTGCTAATGGAGAAAACATACTGTGAATATAATATCTAATGTGAGAAATATCTAATGCGAGAATAGTAGGTATGATGCTTTAGAGAGTACAATGGTTAATGTTGAGTAAAGAGTCAGAATAAAGATCGTGAACCAGTTCTCTGGGTGAAAACTTTACTATATGATAGAAGATATATGTATATAAATTACTTTTGAGAATGCAAGTTATAACTTAGACTATGTTTATAAATTTTTGAAAGAGTATAAAGGCTATTGTAACTGTAATTGAGCAAGATCAGTCATGGTTACAACAAATGAGAACTCGAGAATTTTAAAGAAGTATTGTATTAATTTAAACTTGAAGTGGATTTAGTTGAGGAATAAATTATAATATGAATGAAAATCATGGACAATTGATGGAACAATGTTTAATATTCTATAGATGAATTACTTGATCTATGAATTGAAATTTATAAGTCCTTGTGCACTTAAAAATACTGATAACTAGACCTCGGTGAAAAGTTAATGTTATGAATTTTATTGGGGTTTTAATTATGATTTGGAAGTGCATGGCCCTGGAGGATGTGATAATTGTTTATGAGAATATTTATTAAATATTGATTATAATGTGGTCTAAAATAGCTAAGAAAGTCATTATGAAATATCAATCACAGTGGATGTGAGGGAGACGTTTGTAAATGATTTGATAAATATGATAATGGAATAATTGATTAGTTAAAGGAAAGGAAATAGTGGAAGTGAGAACACCGAAGTGTGATTATGAGAATTCAAATTATGTTTGTTTGGGTGATCATGTTCCTCCATTGTTGAGACTTTTTATATGAAAGACTCTTAGAAAGGCTATTGATGATCAATATCTTTGTCTTATAAGCATTTAGTGACACAATGAGAGTTTGTTGCTATAGAGCAGAGAAATTAAATGGTTCAAACATATTGAACTAGAATATAAAATTGATTGATAGGTCCCTAACTTTTCTATGTTGGGTAAGGAGGCTACAAATAGATTTTAATATGTTGACGCCTGGATTGAGAAATCAGGTGATGGTAGCGCATCCTACATTGGTGACAAAGGAAATAGAATTGGACTCTATGTTATCGAGAGATATCTCTTGGGACTCAAGTTGAGCATAGAAACTCGGACATAATTACAGGAGCCACTGAGCCAATGACATTTGATTAGACATGATTAGGATGTGAACAAGAGAAAGTACATTAGTAAAAGAAGAGGCACCTGGATAGCTATGTCTTGGAGATAGTAGATTATCGCAATAGCAGTAATAGTAGCAGCAATAGCCATTACAGTTGCAATCCTTTAAAATGTTCTAACTATGGGGAGATAGAGTATTCGATAAAGACTGTTCCATAAGACCATGAGTCAGACTGGCTAACATTGGAGATGGGGTTGAAATGGCTCCACATTAGTAGTGATGAGTCTCTGTCATTACTTGGAAGCAAGGATAAACCTCGATTTGGGCAATAGAAAATATCTTCTTGATTTTTGATAAACATGTTTGAGTACTTATTGATTTAGGATCCAGTGATTTTGGAATTTATGTATTAGTGCTTTGAGGAATGTATTTGTGAATATATGGTAGTATTTGGGATCAAATGTAAGGATACTGGTGAAAGGGTTACGGAAACTTGTAAATATGTTTAAGGACAAGTGGTGGAGATAACAAGCAATAGGATGAACGTCGATTTCATTCCACTTGATATGATTGATTGTAATATTATCCTTAGAATGGACTCTTTAATTTGGAGATGGTGATTTCTATGAGAAGAAGATTACTTCTGGTGTAACTGAACAGCTATTGGCCTCACTTGTGCAAGAAGAGGCATCTTTAAGAGTTGTGTTATTTCTATTTTAAAGGTAGTGCAGTACTTTTCAGAGGGTACTAAGTATTTCTTAATTGTGTGACTATGGGGTACCAGGAGCAATTATGGAATGAGATTCATGGTTTTGCCTAAGGAGTTTCATGATTTTGTCACAAGAGATTGACATTGATGTTAATTAGGCATTAAGTATAGCATTACTTACTCTGAATGCCATGTGAGATGTTCCTAATTGAGTTGACAAAGTTCCAACTATATGAGCTTTTGATGAGAGTTTTGATAGACCTAGTGGGTCTTCATGAAGTGCATTAGTCTTCTTCATGAGAAGAGAGCTAGATCTTTATTATTATGTACAGATTTTTGTCTGTTTGATAATACTGCAGTAGAAACCTAATAATTTAAATCATATATTGATGATTATTTGATTAATTCCTGATGGTACACGGTGTCTGTAGAGAGTGATTTGTGGTCTGATTATACCTAGCCTAGGATTCTAAGTATAATGCCTTTAAGATGATTTTTAGAACTTGTTCTGATTGTTACTAGTTTTGGATGGTACAAATTGGTGGAACCAATACACTGATAGAATGTGTGGATATGATGGGTCAAATCTTCAAATGTTATTTTGATGAGCCATGATTGTGTTAGTAGATAGTGTTATTGAATACTTCATAAACACAGAGGAGCACAAGGAATCATTGTGCATAAATTCAAAATGTCTAAGGGCTCATCATTTATTGCAAACATTTATAGCCTAAGTTATGGTTAGAGGAAGTGAATTCCCTTTACAAAGCACCTTGAATAACAGAGGAGTCATTTATTGAGACTGTGATGGGCTGCGATTAGCCAAATTGGCGACTGACATTCATAATTCCTTAGTCTTATAAACTACGGGCATTGTATAATTGAGTTTCACCAAGATATCAGTGATATATAATATTATGTGAGATTATTCCCTTACGATTAATCAAATTTCAATTTACAATCAATGCTGGTGAGTAACCGATGAGGGTAGGTGCTAGACACACTAGTAAACTTTTAGGTGGCAAGCTCCTAAGTGCTTACAGTACAATCATATTGCAGATTGGTTCTCATTGGCATAGAGTTCCTGTTGGTGAGTTGATAAGTTGTCGTTGTGACTAGCATATGATTTCCTGTTGGTGAGCTATATGCTCCAACTTTGATTTGGTAAATGATTTCCTCTATGTTAACATAGATGCTCTGAATCAAGCAGATATAGTGAATTTACTAGTGCTAAGTTGTACATGAGTAATCAACTCCTAGATGGAAGCTTGGTTTGTGCAAATTGCGTCATATGTGGTTATGATGTGTCTGATTATATAAAGAGAGTATTGATAGGCATTGATTTATACAATGGATTGAGATAAGAAGGTATGAAATGTCGTACAATCACTTATTGATGTTAACTTTGGAATTATTGTCACGATTATCATATATTCTGATGTGAGGATGACTCTACAATTGTTCAAAGGAAGTACATGTCAAATCTGTCTCACAAACTTGAGTAGATCCCAGAAGAGTTACAACTTGATATGACATTTGAGGAGAGACCTGTGTGTACACTAGATAAGAAAGTCAAGGAGTTGAGGACTAAAACTATTTCATTAGTCAAAGCCCATTGAGAACGTCATTCACAGCTGGGGGCCACATGGGAGACAAAAGATGAGATGAGAAGGGTCAACCTAGAGTTAATTACATAGAGGTATGTATCAAAATTTTGAGGACGAAATTTTTATAAGGTGGGAAGGATGTAATAACCTCAATTTTTAACCCTAAAATTATAATAAAATAAGATAAATTAATTAAAAACGTTTTCCATGGAATTTGGCTTTGAAATCATTAAAACTAGAAAGTACATGTCAATAGGAATTGAACGTTATAAAGAACGTCGAAAATAGAGTTCGGATGAGTGAGGTATGACCATTTTAATTGTAAGGGTAAATTGGTAATTTGCCAAGGATGCTAATTACGGGAGTCATTTTGATAATGGCACCACTTTTCCATTTCCATTAGAGTTCTAATGGAGGAAGGTAGTGATCTACCTTCCATTCGGAAAAATCGGGTTTTATCGTATAAAATACAAGTTTCCCCTTCCATTACCACACTAAACAATCAGAGGAGAACCCCCGTTTTCCCCTATGCACTCCGTGAAAATAAGCTAATGTTTGCACGTACTAGAGAGCTCCAATCTCTCAATTTCAGCTCTAATCAAGTAAGCTACACACTTTAACTTGTTTGTTACCTTGTTTTCCAACTTTCCCCTCACAGATCTGGGCTAGATCTAATTAGAATGGCCATTGGATGGCCTAGGGATTCAAAACCATGGAGCATGGTTAGACGCATGTTAAGGACACCTCAAATGAGAAATCTAAGCTGTTCATTGTGATCTTTGGACCCAAAAACCTTAGGAACGGCAAAAACAGACAAAAAATTAGAGTTTTTGGGGCTCCGATCAAGCGAAAACAAGGTGGATGACTCAGGTTCATTATCCCCGATGGATGGTCCACCCAAGATGCCCATTAGGGCGCACAGACGGGAACTGTGCATACGGGTGCTCTGTCGCACGCATGCATAGTGCACATTTGCGTGAGACGCTCACATGCGCTGTCCCAAACGACTGGAATGCATTGGGCATCCTGGAAACAGTGCACATAGGGACTTCGGTGTAAACCCCGTCCGCCGATGTAAATCAGTGCAAACACCCGCCTGACTTCTATAAATTAATATATTAATTTATAAAGTCTTTTCACAAAAAGATTGATTTTAGGAGCTACAAAGGTCTAAATCATGATCGAAAATATCCGTTATGATTGTCTTGACAAATTGGACCTTGATTTGACTTGAAAACTTATATTTGAATAATTTTAAATTATTCAAATTATAAAACATTATTCAATAACTTAGAACTAGTAGATCAAAGGGTGATTAAGGCCTAGGACATTAACAACGAGATAACGTATGACAATAAATAAGGGTTCTATGGGTTATATTAGGTGTGATGACTGTAGAAATTGATCTAAACCATTGGTCTGAACCAGATCTTGGGAAATTATTGATCTGAGGATGATCTAATTGTTGGATTAAGGTATAAATGTTACATACACACAAAAATGAGCAGATGAATATGAGATAGGACTAAATTATAACAAGTAACATTGGAACTAAGGACAAAATCATAATTAGAGATCTCAGAGGATGATCCAACGGTCGGATCACCATAGATTCCATTATGATGAAATAAATAACACAAGATAGTATTGTGGTACTGACAGGTACATCTGAACGTACAAGCTAAGAGGATTATACACTTGAGTTGGGTGATCTCATATCGAGGTAGGTGATGACATTTAATGTTATGTTTTGATTTCTAAAACTTTACATTATCATAACATCATGGTTGCTTCTGATTGATTGTCATTCGTTAATCATTCTGAGATTTTGTGAGATTCAATGTTTTATACTGTGATCAACATTAGATTTCGATAGTATATTGAATGAGTTTTCATGATTAATTGTCTTATGATATTGATACCAGGTATCTTATGTATGATTCATAAATATGTTTCTTTATTCATTGCATCACTGAGATTGGTGATTTTTCACAAATTTGAGGGTGGAGGCTTGATGGCTAGTCCTTTGAGAGGCTAACCCTGGATGGGGGTGTGCCTTGGGGATTGTGAGCCAGGAAGGCTCCTAGGTTTTTGAGATACGTAATTTTCATGTTTTGTGTTTTATGATGAGTGCTCTCACCCGGTGGATGTCATGCTAGGAGGGAGTAGGGCCGGTGACCCACCCTTTTAAATTGTGATGGGATTGTGATATGATAGACACCTGCTCGCAGATGGATTTTGGTAGGGCTTTGGTAACATGGATAGTCTACACTACCAGTCCAGGCCTTTCCATGGGGACGAACGTTAAGTCTCCCGTTATGGTGTCGATGGGGAGCGGCGGTGGTTGAGACCCTCGACGGTTACCACTACGGCATGACGAGCCATATTCTTATTTTGTATGCTTGCATGATGAGCATGGAGATGTGATTGTATGCCTGGGTGTGACGAAACTCAGAGGTTTGATATGAGTACTCATGATCTATTATACGAGTATATGGGACACTCATGGGACCCACGTACCTTGGGGTGCCATGTTATTATTGCATGCTCACTTATGTTAGATTATATCATGCTTTAAATTTATGAGATGCATGTTTTGTCATATAAGATGTTATAAGATTTTATTGGCATTGCTTATAATCATTATATCGATCTAATTATTTTAGCAATGTTATTCGATGCAATGCCTCAGATATTGAGAGAAACATAGGACTGATGGGGAGTTGGACGAATAGTGATCAAGATGTCTCATTGGGAGGTATGTTCTAATTCCACATGGACTGTATATGTATATCTATCTTATTGGACTTGATTATATTGTTGTAAGAATGCGGCTATTGACTGGATGAGTCCTAGAGTAGTAAATTTATTTTTAAAATGTTTACTTGAAAATAAAAAATTATTTTGAGTCGATGGTTGACCCTTGGGGTTTTCTAGAAATGAAATTTGTTTGAAATTGTTTTTTGCTATTTTGGTTTTGATAAAATTTGAGGCCCCACCTTTCGAAAAGTTTTATTAAAAAGTGCTAAAAAACTCGGGTCATCACACTAAGAGAATAGTAAGTGAGGCTAAACTTAAGGCATATGATGAGCTTTATAATATACTAGGAACAAGAGAAGGTGAAAAAGTTGTGTTTAAACTTGCATAAGTAAGAGAACGGAAGGATAAAGACTTAGATCATGTTAAGCGCATTAGAAGTGATGATCAAAGGGTATTAGTCAAAGATGATGAGATCAAATAAAGGTGGGAAACATACTTTCAAAAATTGTTAAATGACAATGGCTCTGAGCATATAGGGATTGAAAATACTATAAATTTGAATAACATTGGATATTATAGATATGAATGTAGGATTAGAATACTTGAAGTGAAAGAGGCCTTGAAAAAGATGAAATCAAGAAAGGCCATGGACCCAATAGTATACCAATAGAGGTTTGGAAGCATATGAGAGATATTGGGGTAGTTTGGTTGACCATGTTGTTTAACAAGATTATAAAATCAAAGAAAATGCATGATGAGTGGAGGAAAAGCTCTATTGTGCCAATTTATAAGAATAAAGGAGACATACAAAGATGCACTAATTATTGAGGATCAAACTTATGTGCCACACTATGAAACTTTTTGGAAGAGTGATTGAGAAGAGGCTACGGCAAGAGACAAATGTATTGGAGAATTTATTTGGTTTCATGCCTTGTTGCTTACTAAGACAATTGGTAGAGAAATATAGGGAGAGGAGGAAATACCTCCATATGGTCTTTATCAACTTAGAAAAAGCTTATGATAGAGTCCTTAGAGAGTTAATATGGAAGGAGTTGGGTGAGAAAGCGGTTACATGGGGGGTATATAAACTTCATTAAAGATGTAAGAGGCAGTGATAACAAACGTTAAAACCACTAGGAGCGAGACCGGTGATTTTCCTGTCATTATAGGATTGAACCAAGGATCAACATTGAGCCCATACCCTTTCACATTGGTTATGGATGAGTTAGTAAAAGATCTGCCCAAGGAGATTCCCTGGTGCATGCTATTTGCACATGATATGTCTTACTTGATGAGACAGGGGAGGGTATAAACACAAAGCTAGAGTTAGAGTTATGGAGAAAAGTATTAGAATCTAAAGGATTTAAAATCAGTTGAAAGAATACATAATATATGAAATGAATTTTTAACAAGGAGAGGAGTAAGAGTGGAACACCAGTCAGGATTGATAACCACAAAGTCCTTATAAAAGACTACTTTTGGCACTTAAGATCAATAGTGGAGAGATTGAGAGGGAGGTTACCCAAAAAATCCAAGTGGGTTGGAATAAATGGAGATGTGCATCTGGAGTTTTGTGTGATTAGAGGGTGCCACTCAAACTAAAAGGAAAATTCTATTGGATGGCCATAGGGCTGGCCATGCTCTATGGATCAAAGTGTTGGGCAGTTAAGGACATCATGCTCATTGGATGAGCGTCGCAAAAATGAAGATGTGGAGATGGATGAGTGGTAAGACAAGAAAGGATAGAATTAGGAATGAAAATATTAAAGGAAATTTAGGAGTAGCACCAATAGATAACAAGATGAGGGAGATTAGACTTATATGGTTTGGACATGTCCAAAGGAGACCAAAAATTGCATCCATTAGAAGGGGTGAGGCAATGCAAGTAGTAGGTTCTAAAAGGCAAGGGAAAGCCCAAAAGAACGTGAATAGAAGTGGTGAGGAAATATTTAAAAACTTTGGGACTAAATGTAGCCATGGTAGTTAATAGAGAGGAATGGAGGAATAAGATTCATGTGGCCGACCCCTAATTGGGATAAGGTCTTGATGATGATGATGTTTATCCATTGAGTTAGATTTGAGTCATTGGCAATCTTGTATAGTTCATCTTCAAGTGGTAGAACATAGGTATCATTTCAAATACTTTTTAGTCTTAACAATGCACTCTATGTAACAAGGTTCTGGGTAGGGCCTCTATATAATCTTTAGATGTAGCCTTTGTTTTGTATATAACCATGGGGAGGGTTGTTCCCTCCAATTAGCAAATTTGCCTTCTACTGAAAAGAAAAAAAGCAGAGGAAATCCACAAGTAGAGAAATGTTATTTCTGATAGTTGATTGTGGATATTATAGTTATGTGGTTATGCTAAAAAGAAAAAGCATATTCTCAAAGAAAATGATACGATGATTTGAAGTGGAAATTAGGAAGCATTCTCCTACTCTTGGAACCTAATGTTACATAATGTAATATGTCAATAGGAGAAAGAAGATGAGCACATGATTAGTTTGCAAGACAAATCAATTGAGTTTTGAAAATGACACAACCATCAAGCATCTCTCTTGAGAGAGAGAGAGATTATTGGGTGCTTCCATAGGTATGGGGAGGCACCTAACGACAGAATGAAAATTAGTGCAGAAGCTCACTTTTCAGCATTTTTTCATTGATCCAAGACCTTCCCTAAGTTGTCCTTCTTTACATTGGTTAGTTATGAAACTCATATTCAATTGATATCCTTAAGGAATTAATTGTTGGGCCTACTTTGATATAAAATGGATGATGTCTAACACTATAAGACTAAAAACCACAATTTGCTTAAAATCATTCGTTCTAAAAAACAAATACCCTAAATTATCTATTAGATGTAAGCTTTTGGTACCTTAGCATTCTAATAAAACACAAATTTGATGAATATTTTCAATAATAATAATAATAATAAAATGCCAAAATGTAGCACATGCCCCAAATTGCATGTCGTCATTCAATGGTTCCTCCACCTAGAGAAGCACCTAATAATTTCCACCTCCCTTCCTCTCTCTCTCTCTCTCTCTCTCTCTCTCTCTCTCTCTCTCTCTCTCTCTCTCTCTCTCTCTGGGCTATTTATTGGTCAAGTTCAAAAGCAAACTGCATAAAAATTGTATAGTGTATAGAGATGTTGGGAGCAATTAGAAGATTAAGATTCTTGGATGAATGAGAATTTTAAGGCATGGACTACATATAATGAGTAAGAAAAGAGTAATAATCTAGGAGGCTAGCATTGATTAAATATATTTAACTTATCAAATTTGATTTTTGAAAATCAAGGTTGTGTCTTAAAATTCAAATGAATGGACATGTTTAGTTGGAGAAGTAAACTACTTAGTGAATGAGCATCTAGTGAAGAAATACTAGTGTAGGAAATAACCACCTCCAATTTCTATAAGAAAGAGTCATTCCCCTCATTTTTGAAGATAAGTTTTCTAAATTTTCTTATCTTTCTTTGTAGTGTTATTTTGCCAGATTGAAGCCTGTCTAATTAGAGTTTGAGGTAGGTCTTCAGAAGTTGCTTACGAAGCCCATATTAAGGCTTTTAGTAGCCCTAAGGTGGTTTGTCAAAGATCCCATAAGAATTCTCTTGTTTGAGAGAGTAGGGGAAAATAACACATTAAAGAAAGTGTACTTGATACATGCTCAAGCCATACTTGTCACCAATTTTCGCTCTCTATCCAAAAAGGATTATGCTAGGCACAATTTATGAGGTGAGTAAGAGGAGTGTGGGAAGATCACAACCGGTCAGTAAGAGATTGAATCTTTTATTATTCATTACCATCATCATTTTTTGCATAAGACATAAATTGATAGTCTAGTGCACTGCAAAAGTCATTTATGGCATGCAATATTCTTTCTTTTCTACACTTTATAGTGTGCCAAGGCATCAAGCATCATTTATCATCTTTTATTTGCTACTTTTTTGAAAAAAATGAGCAACAAGCATGAGTTAATAGCATTCTCAACAAGCCTCTTATATTAGACATGTTTTAAGTGGAGTGACTTTACAAACCTTAAGTATAGTGACTTTACAACCTTTTCTACAATGGGATTTTTATTCTATTGTATTTATTTTGAAACTCCATACTGCTTCTATGTTATACTTTTGGGTTGGAAAAAAACATCATGTGCAGTATGTACATGGCCTATGAAAGCATGGAGATTTGACTATATGATATCTATTGTTTCATTTATAACTATTAAAGAAAAATAAAAAAGTTTTCTATTGTTTGGCAAGATTTTCTAGAGAACAAAAATGTCAATTGGATGGCCTATTCCTTTAGGCAGAAAGTAAAGGATTAATGCAAAATTTTGGTCTAAAAATCATTCTGATTGGATATCATGTGAGAGAGATCCAAAGAAAACAAGGAAAAACTTCTTAAAAAAGGGGTTGTATTATACTTAGTCCAAGTCGTTGGATTTTGACTTCCCAGAAGGCCATGGGGTGATGAATGGTAAGACCGACAGCAATATCTATCTTAGAGGATTAGACCCTTTTGATTCACGACAAAGCATGACTAAGTTGTTGAGATCTAAGGGAACAAAGATGTGCTCATGAGAGCTTCAATATGACATTTTCTTGCAATATAGTCTCCATTCGGCCATCTAATGATAGTTGGTGGAATCATGGTCCACATATTGGCTAGTCAAGCTAGTGATAATGGTTGATGGATCATTGATAGCCCTCTATAAACATTGGTAATTTTAGCAAAAGTCATGTCTTTTGGCCATGGAGAGATGTTTATTGGAGAGAGAAGAATTACAAGCCTTCTATGCTCCTTAGTGACTTACCATACCAATTGGCAATCTTACTCACTTATAGTGGTACTATAGACTAGTATAAAATCAAAACAAGTTCATTCGAGAATGTTATTTCATATAACTCTCATTTTTATAAAAGTTTGATCTAAATCTTTAATATTTTTTTGTGAAATTAAAAGATGATCCCATGGGTTAATTATGATTTTTTGTGAGAATTTTCATGTATGGATTAGTGGTGCTCTAGTAATTTTAATTTTAATTGATTTTCTAATAAGGGCTCACAACGAATAAAATGTATGCTTGAGGATATTTTAAAATCAAATTTTTACAAAATCTTAGAGGGTGATTTATTATGTCTTTATAAGTGTACAAAAAGGCTTTCTTTGGATAAAATATTATGGGAACCACACTTATCATTGATTTGGTTTAATTACCCAATCTATATTTGTTAAATTGGAATATTATGAAATCTTACTACCACACAAGGGGCTTTTAAAGTCAGTTAAAAGTGATAATAGAAGTCGCTTAAGAAACAACTTCTACCGAGCCGACTTGGAAAGTCGTCAACATTTAAAGTCACTTAGATAAAAGACTTTAAAGGTCACAAACCTTTAAAGTTGTTTTTTTTAACGACTTAAAAAGTCATACACTTCGCTTATATAAAAATGACTTCTAAAGTCATCAACTTTAGAATTCATTTTCGGATAAGTGATTCAAAAGAATTTTATTTGGATGAACTTTTGAAGTTGCTTATATAAAAATGACTTCAAAAGTTTGTGATTTTAGAAGTCGTTTTCATATAAGCAACTTCAAAAGTAAAATCTTTATCATGACTTTTAAAGTCATTTTAGACAAAATGACTTAAACAAATTCTCATCTTTTAAAGTCATTTTTGAAAAAATGACTTCAAAAGTTTGAACATTTAAACTTGTTTTGTAAAAATTGACTTTAAATGTTTCAACTTTTAAAGCCGTTTTGTGAAAAACAAGTTTTAAAGTTTGAACTTTTAAAGTCTTTTTTCCAAAAAAAACTTTAAATTTTTTATTATTTTATTATTTTTCAAATTTGTTTGCTTGCTCCACCTCCTGCATACAATGAATAACAAACACCTCATATTCAAACAATGATTATAAACATTAAAAAAACCTATTTACAAATAATGTTTACAAACAATGTTCATCCACTTCTTAATACACAATACCATGTATACATTAAAATACTTTAATCTCCACAGACATGAAAAACCAACAACCACTACAATACATCCACATCTTTATTTATTGATACATTACCACCTGTGTATATATTGAATAACAAACATTTTATACACCTAATACTTCAAACAATATTTACAAACATGAAAAAACAAACATCATATACACTAATAACTTTAGTCTTCATACACATTGCAAACCACCATCCACTACAATGCATCGACATTTTTCTTGATACATGACCACCTATGTATACATTGAATAACAAACATTCTATACACCTGATACAAACAATCTTTATAAGCATGAAAAACCAAACATCTAATACAACATGCATCCACTTCTTTCTTGATACCCCGAATAGGTCTTAAAATAGAACACCTAATACATCCATAATGGTACAAAACATTCATACTCATCATTAGCCATCCACATCTATCTTGAAAATTATTTATATAGGAAACTACAAAATATGCATTGTCTATGACATCCACATTCACTTCATTTGTAAATCCATATACATTCTAAGTAACCCTCTTATTCTTCATCTCATAAAAGTTATATAATTCAACTGCCACATATTCACTTCATGTCCAACTCCAAATTCACTTCATCCATACTCATTTATTCCCGCACTCCAAATTTTCAATAATTCATTGCTTGAAATACGAATATATATATATATATATATATATATGTTTCAAAGAAAATAATAAAATCTAAAGGAACACACACAAGTCAATGAAAAAGATACTTTATCATGTATTTCAAGTTCATGTAGTTGCTCCAAGTAATGTAATTGAAACTCATTACATACTCAGCCCATTCAATTCGTATTTCATCAAGATTTACTCTAGAGTAACTCTTCTTATTTCCTCACTTAGAAAACATAGTATCCTGAAACACAACATATTTAATTAAGTTAAAACTTTTTAGTTGAATCCATAAAAATTGTAGAAAAAATATAAGATTATGTAGAATAAAAATTGTTCTACCTTTTTTAAATGGGAGACAGGAGTATAATTGAATATGAGGGTCCTCATGTACCTCAGGACATAATACCCACACTCCCAATCAGACTGTTGTTTAGGGCACTGTGCAATTAGGACAACAAAAAAGAACTTATAAATATCATTTGTAATAATGTAGGTTTAATTAGTGATAACTTAGAGCAATTAACTGTTTCATATACCTTGACATTCTTCCACGAGAGTTTTGGTGGCTGTAAAGTTTTGGTCACTGTAGCCCATTCAAACTGTCTTATAAATTTAAATTTTAAATGCATTATAGATGAATAACAAATTACTTATCTACACATAACACATGGAAAAAAAAATGCTTGCTTATTTATAATATCTGTGAGGGGGGATGGATGTGCGCTCCGCAAGAATAAAAAAAGAAAGCATGACCACCATGCACATTCAAAGTGAGTAGCATCTAATGAGACCTACATAGACTATTATATGGATTGTAGTGGAAGTTAACAATCCTAAGTAAAGAATAAATTGGAAAGAAAATAAGAAAATTAAAACTTACCCACTATTGTAGGGAATCATTAAACCTTGTCCTTAAGAGCAGCAAAAGAAGCCTAGCAAAATATCCTGAATACACCTCTCGATTGGCCATTGCTTCGTCGCTCCAGAAATGATGCCAGGGTCAAGGAATTGGTAAAGTGTACCCTTACCCTCAAAAAGGCTAGTAGCATCATTCGAGAAGCTGCATAAAAGAAATAATTGTTACATATACCATTAAAATATGAAATGTAATTAAATTCCAAATGATTTACGAGCAAGTATGTGCATATACCCCATGTAGGAGACAATGTGAGGGTGCTTGAGCTAATCCCATAGGCAAACTCATAATAGGTCCTCTGCCATAAGTGGCACTTCAATAACATCCTCGGCAAGCACTCCCCACTTGATTTGTACAGGATCGATTGCCATATTTTTGTTGATGAGGGTTCAGGGTTCCATAGATTAACCTTAGGGATTGAGGCATGATAGGTGGGACTTCCACATGCTCTTGGGTCAGCTTCTATAAAAGATGTAAAAAATTTCAGCTAAATAATATTAATTTATGATGAGGGCTTGATTTATGATGAAAGAAAAACCAAAGATATATACAAGTACCTATTTCACTGGTACAACAGTGAAAGGTGACACTGGAATGGCAACCGATCTTGGCCCCCCATTTTGTTGTTGATTAACCGTATAGAGTTAGTAAATAATTAAGGTCTTTAGCCAAAAAATATTAATGAGGAAGGTAAAATAATAAGATACATACCGTGGACTCTATGGGAATGACTAATGCCTCTAGCCAAGCGACATGATATGCAATTGCCTCCCAAACGGTTATAATATTTTCCATTTCTAATGGGAATGGTAGGTAAGCATTAGCACTCAAAGCCATGGTAATTGACACCAGCTTAGTATGTAGTGGCATACTAATTCCGTGCAAAATATTTGATTCATGCTCATAGTATGACCCAACTACCACAATATTTTGATGAGAATCCAAGGCCAGTAGGCATTGACCCACTTACAAATCAAATATGCAATACAGAGGTTAAGATATAGATTTGTTGTAAAAGGATAATGAAAATTTATAGTTTTATCAATGTATATACCTCTTGGGCAGGAATTTCCTTTTCGAGGGGAGGTGGATGTCCTTCATTATCTTCTTCAATTGGGGAATTGTAGCTCACATGTGATGGAGGTATAGTAGGGTGTGTATTATGAGCAGGGGTGGAGTAACAATAATCAAACCTCCCTCACGCATCTATCTAAATATATTAAACTTTATTTTCTCAACGAGCTCAGTGTAGACCTACTCATCATCTTGAACTTGTCCTTCACCAAATAATTTAGAAGGAACAACACCGTGACCCATGCCCCTACTCGATTAGGGTGGTCCTACTTATTGCCCATAGCCCTATACAGAATGTCATCTTTGATAGCACTACTGCTTAAAGTTCCTGCAGTAGCACTTGCTTGGGTAAGAATGTCCTGCAAAATTTAATTAGAAAGACATGGTCAATTCATCTAATTAATTGTAAAAAATTTATAGACAGGTGGAACCACTTACTATACCCAAAGCAATTTGTGCAGTAGTTTCATCTACAAACTTGTTGCCATTATAGCCCACTGAATGCACTGTCTTCTAGAGGATGGAACAATTAATGGGTTCTGTAGTCCTAGCCTTTTTTTTGTTGGGTACTATAGTTAGAGAACATGTATATAACTATAGTTGCATTAAATTGAATGAGATAAATTGTCATAGATGCTTACTTAACACTCTTCTAAAGGAGTGTATCCCATCCTAGATAAGTGGTGCTGCATATTTGTTTCATGCACCTTTCTTCCCCTTGCACTCTTTGCCTACACATTTTTACATGTTTGATCAAGTGCAATAATTGAACGTTACATGCAATTAAAAGAATGAAGCATCGTTTCTACACAAACCTCAAACTCAGTAGAGGTGTAATTCTGTACAAATGCATTCCAAGCCTCTTGGTCAATGACATCAAAGTAAATGGAAGGCATTGCATACAACCTTGATGGACCATTGAAATTTGGAGCTATGTAACTATAAACAAGCTAGTTCTTCCATTTTCTCCATTGCTCACCTGCCCCTTGTAAAGCATACATCTTCTTGTCATCCGACACATCAATGGCAGACTGCAAATTGAACACATCAAATTCTATATTTGAAAAATAAGCAAAGTTATAATGCAAATAATACATGTACTTAATGTTTACATACCTTCACCATTTCCCATATTGAATCTTTTGTCGAGGATGGCACATGTCTCCAATCCTAAAATGTGATAGGAACGGTGCTTCTTACTGTAGAGTAGAGGAAACTACTATAAGTAGGTGCACTCTCATCAATCTATTGCCCTCTACTATTCTATTGGATAATCTTTAATTCCCTTCAACTTTCTCTTGATAACCTTTTCCATTGCTGTTTGCCCTCTACCTGTTCTTTTTGGAGTAGTGCTCATGTTGGCCTCTTGTTCATGCTCTTTAATGCGGTTGTAATCTTCAGTTTGATGTTCTTCTCATTCCAAACCGATGTCACTAATAAACATAGTTTAAGGAAAAAAATATTGTAGAAACACTCCATCCATTCATATAACGTACAATATCTAACATGTAAGAGACTAACCTCAAGGAAAACAGATAAAGGATGCATGAAAAGTGTTTGCCTCCTTAGTATAGATATTTACAAAGGGGCTACAAATCCCATAGACCTTTTACTAGTCTTTAACTCCACTACTTCGAACTCACATCTCTTAGTGAGTGTAGGTATTCACAAGTAGTGATAAGCTTAACTTATGCTAGATGTTCATCTATGTACATATGGACAATTCATGTTCCAAATTCCATCCAATAAAGTTTATGTCTTATGTAAGTTTCTCTTGGTTATTTTCATGCCTGAAGTTCATTAAAATTTTGATTTTATGATCATGTTTCATGTCTTGAATCATATGCACCATATCATTTCATGCCTTGTTTGATTTAAGTTTCATGAGTATCTTACTTTTGGAGTTTTACCTTTCATGAGTCATACATAATTTCGAGCAGTCCATACACTTTGCTTGATTTCTTAATAACCACTTTATCTTTTTAGATAGTTTAGTTACTATTTTGGTTAGATCCCATGTTAGTAAACTTTTAATCCACACATTTCAGCCATTTTCTTCCTCATGAACCATGCGCACAACTCCATAGGTCATGCACATGGTGATTGGGTGGTTATCTTTGAGTGGTTTATTGTTCCCTTGTTTCATGATAGTTTTGCATTACTTGTTTAATTATTTGCATATGGTTTAGCCTTCTAATGATTCTTTGTTTGGTTTTAGAATGTTTTAGTTTTAGAAAGTTTTAGGATTAGGAAAGTGTTAGTTTAGGAAAGTTTTATTTTTAACAGGTTTCTTTAATTAAAGCTTCCTAGAATCATTCATTTTAGTTTAGCATTATTTTTTAATTTAATGCATGTTAGTTACGAAAGTTTCTAATTCCATTGGAAATCTTTAATTTTAGAAAGTTTCCTTTAGCTTATGTGTTTGATTTTATGCATGTTTCTCATTCCGTGTTGTTTAAATTCTAGCTTAGCAATTGAGTAGATCTGAATTCTGATTCTAATTCCAATAATTTCAGTAATTTTTTTGTTATTTTTTTAATTTTATCAATTAAATTTTATTTAAACTCCCACTTTTTAAGACGAGTTCCTGTAGGATCAACCCGTACTTGCATAAGCTACAGTACAATAGCCTGTGCACTTGTAGTAAAACACATCAACAGTGTCCTCTTTTTAATTACATCTGTGTACTTGTATCCATTCCTGGTTTGCTTTATCTGTGTTCTGTTATCCAAGAATTACACAATCCAAAATGAATTGATTAAGGCTTAACCTAATCAACATGTTAGAGTTAATAAAACAAAATTTCTTTATTTCTCCTCTATTTTAGATTAGATTTTTAATTAAATTTCATATTTCATTCTTAGGACATCCCTGAACTTCGTCTTTGATCTTTAATCTAAAATCCACAAAGTGATCTAAGCTGTTAATATGCAAATTTCTTATCTAGCTAGATCTCTCAGAATTTTGGAATTGCCTAATCCATCAAGGTAATCATTAATCATAAGCACCAGAAACATGTTGATGAAGGAGGATCGCAACTTAAGATATCAGATTTGAGGAAATTGATGATAAGCAGTTTAAGGAAGTGAAATTTTCGTGTTTCTTCAATTAAGTTTCTGTATTTTTATATTAGACCTCTATAATTTCATTAATTAATCATATCTGAAGTCTGGTTGCATTTTTTGTTAATTTCTATCATTTAATTTCAATGTTTGAATAATTAAATTTTATTAAAACTCCAATTTCTTAAAGCACGTCCCTGTGAAATCGACTCATACTTGCGTATGCTATACTACAATAGCCCATCCACTTGCAAAAAATACAACATGAAAAGGCTACTATTCTAATGTTAACACCCTTGCTCATGAGGGAATTAATGTTGTGCCAAATCTACCACGATTTGGTAGATCTAAAAATCCAAATCGTACATCTATATAATAAAAACACACACAAATAGAGAAAAGAAGTTTATGTGACTTGATTATCATGCCTACATCCATGGGACAGGTGGAATGCACTATCTAATCAAGTTACAATGAGAGGAGGAGGAGGCTAAAAGCCGCCTTCAACCCTCCACTGCTTCACTACTTCTCAATCTCTCTCTCTCTCCTTAAAATAACCTAGCATTACATATATGTATATAATTTATCTCATACATGGGTATGGACCACATAAGGGCCTACCCCAACAATCTTCCCCTTTATGCCCATGGATAAAGAATGCATTGAATCTTTTTAGTTTGGCTCAACTTCCTTCAATTACAAGAATAGCATTGATCTAGCTCCGCCTCCAATAAGCATCTGTGCTTTTCCAGTGGCTTCATCAACTGTTTACACATATCTGCAGTTTTTCTTGGAAGGGTTGATATTCCCTGCTCAACACTCTTTGTTGAGTCAAAGTGCTAATGTGTTATCGAGTATACCGTAAGTACCTAAAAGCCTACTAGGGCCTCTCACACCCGCCCTTATAAGCTGCCCTCATTAATTGTTCACAAATATCACTCAGAATGATTACATCCTCAGAATGGTCACCAAATCAACTCAGAATCGTGCACATTTTTTACCAAGTCATTTCACAACTATTTACCGAGCTATCCCACCACCATTCACCAAGTCATTCTGTTGTTGTTCTCGAGTCATCTCGTTACTATTCAAGAGCCTCCCCACTTATGGTGGTCACCAAGTCCACTTGCAGTAATCACTGCATCTACCTTTTGCATTGTCCACCAAGTCTGTTAACCAGTTGTTACCAAGTTTATTCCCAACAATAATCGAGTCCACTCCTAACTATTATTGAGTCATCCATTCCCAAATATTACTGATTCTTCTCCTACATGTCATTGAATTGACTCTCAATTGTCATTGTGTCCACTTGCCAATGTTAGTTTTCCTAAATATAGGGTGCCATTACCATTTTCAGGGGTAGTGTTTTTGTTCCCACAGAGTGTCCTAGTCAATTTTGGGGCTGCTAATAATGATTCTTCAATTTTTTCCTTCTTCCATTGTCCACCTAAAACTCACCCCGATAGTTCCTTTCTTTCTTTCTTTTTTCTTTCCATTTTTCTTCCGTTTCTCCCTCTTTTCCTTTTTCATTTTTTTTCCCCGCTCTCTTCTCGTCCTTCTTTGTCACTCCAGCACTTAGCGACTCTATCGCGACTGGTGGGCACAACAGTCTGCAGTCAATCTCCTCCTCTAAGAGGCGGCCGGTTAGTTCTTCTCCGATCACCCGCCAGTCGATTCCTGTCTGTTTCCACCTACAGAAAATTGAATTCTCTGTCAGTCCCTCTCTCCATTCGCCGCTTCTTCCTTCTTCGGCTCCCA
This sequence comes from Warburgia ugandensis, assembly GCA_035236585.1. NCBI lineage: Eukaryota > Viridiplantae > Streptophyta > Magnoliopsida > Canellales > Canellaceae > Warburgia > Warburgia ugandensis. The sequence continues at coordinate 62,200,795 of CP141135.1, read as the reverse complement.
GGTGGCCAAACGACGAGTCCATGGCTCCGTCGAATCACAATTCCAGCAGAGCTCGGCCACTTCCGTCGTTGCCATCCTCCCTTCTCCACTTTGATCGCATGTTTCTTCAACCATGGCGGCTACTCCACTGGCGATGGGTGCAATAGCCAGTTCCCCGATTCCCCTTCTTTCTTTCTTTTTTTTCACCATTTTAGATCTAGGCGGTTTTTGGCTACTCGCTGCTTCTTCGCTGTTCCAAATCTGGGAGGTTTTCTGACTGCTCACTCCTTTATTCAGCTTTGGTTCCAGTTTGCCTGCGTACCTTCCTAATCCACGGCCATCAATGGATCGCGTGATTGAGGGATCAGTCCAGTTTCTCCGCTGCTTCACCAACAGATCAACGTTTAGTGACCTTCCTTTCTCTTCGTTCGACCGTGTTTGTTTTCCACTGCACATCGGCAGATAGCGTTCCTTTCCGTCTGGCGTCACCTCTACACTGCTCCATCACTTGTTCTTCCTCCAAGCTTTCTTCTTCCCTTCTGGAGCATGCCTCTTGTGCATGGAGTCACTAGAGATATCCATCTTTGCAAAGCTGTGGAACAATGCACTCTCTCTTACAACTGTCCTGCAATCCTCTAGCAATTTCTCTATCTGCTCTCTCTTCTTCCTTTTTCTTTTAGCATTTTAGATTATGGGCCATGAGATATATGTGGGTGACTTAAGATCTACCATGAAGGTTGTGGATCAGGACCCCCATGCAATGAAATTATTTTCATCCGTATGCATGGGCAGGACATGGCCACGGACGTCCTCCGTGCCTTCTTCTCTCTCTCTCTCTCTCTCTCTCTCTCTCTCTCTCTCTCTCTCTCTCTCTCTCTCTCTCTCTCTCTCTCTCTCTCTCTCTTTCTTTTTTTTTTGTTGGGGTGGACCCACTATGGTCCATGCCGATGTGAGTAAATAACCGATATTCTAGAACATCGGCACTACACCGTGACTCAAGAATTTCAACACTAACGGCTGGTAAACGAAGACTATACCACCATCAAATTTGACAATCAAGTCACTATATACCCTATAAATAAGACACTTGTAAATGAGAGAGAGAGAGAGAGAGAGAGAGAGAGAGAGAGAGAGAGAGAGAGAGAGAGAGAGAGAGAGAGAGAGAGAGAGAGAGAGAGAGAGAGAGAGTTTTTGTATGAGTAGAGTAAAGAGAGGATTTGGTTTTGATCCTCCATTGTAATTTGATTAGATAGTGTTTTTCTCCTCTCCCATGGACATAGGCCGAGATGGCCGAAGCACATAAATCTTCTTGTCTCTCTGTGTGTGTGCTATTGCATAATTCTCAAATCTAGAGATCCTAGTTGCCAGATCAGTGAAAAATCGAGCACAACAAAGTGGTATCAGAGCGATGTTGATCGAACACAACTAGATTTGACATCAACTTGGAGGAATGCCAAAGGAAGAAAGCAAAGAGCTAGATCTAATTAGATCTGTTATAAAACTTAGGCTTAACCCCAAGGCTAGAGCAGGCCTGTCGATGGTCCAATCCTCGAGCTAAATTAGTTTGATCAAACGGATCAAATATTGAAGACCCTATGTGGAACAGAGTTGTCGTCCCGCACCAAACGTAGATAACTGGTCTGAACACAAATCAAAGGGCGGACTAGGCAAGCTAGGTAGAGATGTAGTCTGACAGTGGAGAAAACCAGACGGAAAACTATTGTCAGTGAGCAAGAGGGGGAAAGTTGACGCCGGAAGAACAGGCACAATCCATAGATTTGCAATGGAAAAAGGCAAGTTGGACGATGGCCGCAGGTATGATGGTAGAGTTGCTATGCCGTTGAGAGAGAGTCGGCAGTAAAAGAAAGCTTGTCACATGCTCTTTGATGACAGAAAGATAACTAAATGAAGACAGCTGTGCCAGTAAAAAGAAAAAACCAATGACACTGAGCTGATGCTTTGCCCAACAAAATCTAGTATAAAAACAACAAATGAGGAAGAAATGATAGCTGAAGGAGAGTTCTGATGATGAGAAAAGAAAATAGCTGTCCACTAGATTAGATCTCGCTTGGCTTCTGCAACCATGAATGATGAATCCCCGAAGAATGAGAAATCCATCACTAATCTGAGAGGGCAATGCAAGAATCTGACTATTGGAGATGATGATAGCAGGCCAGATGAGATGGAGGTGCCAAGGTGGGGGGAAACTCAGCTGCGCAAGGAGCTGTGATGTGACGACCCGGGTTTCACATGCATTTTTAAATGCAATAACTAATTCCTAGGGCGGGATCGATCCCTATTTGAAAACGCTTTTTAAAAAAAAACTATGCAATGCAGCGAAAAATTCTTTTATTTTAAATTCATTTTGAAAAACCCGAGTGTCATTTTCTTTCAAGATGAATAAGGAAATTTTGAAAAATAAAGAAAAACATGCATATTTCCCAGGTCTATCCCGTCACAACAAACAGTCCGACTGTAATAATTACATATACATGTCCCAAAGGTAGAGTTTTTACTTACATTCATGCTTGTCCCTTTTTACTTTACTTGATCGTAGTACTAACTTTTCCTGATGCTTCTTCTACCCTTGTGTGGAGCTAATCTGAAAAATAATATATTTGGGTGAGTATTTCTCATACCCAGTAGGTGATCTAATACTACTATTTTGAAAACACGATAAGCAACATGCATAATTCAAGGTGCTTTGTCATGTAAAACATCACTGATTCCTTTTTGTGTAAACATATATATTTGTGCATAAAACCTAACCTCATTGATGCAAACTCAACCATGGACTCTTTTACCGAAATCTAGTATTCAACGATATAAATATGACCAAAATTATAAAATAGAAATCAATAGATTCATGTAAGAAGATCTCGGCAAACATATCAAATCACGAGTCAAATATAATAATTATGAAACTCTTAAAATAGTCATCTTTCAAAGCAGATGTTGGCATTATTATAAGTATCATGCACATGGTCTCTTGGTGAATCACATCTTGCCAATTGGTCACGAGTACTCATATATGACCATCTCAATGCTATATGCATATCGATCACACTGAAATCATAGGGTCACTATGCTCACGATCAGCACAGCTGGAATCGTGCGTCTCCAGTATCTAGAGACTAACCCACCATAGCCTCCACGGCAACTATGACATCCCCGAAAAGGGTGCCGTGAACACCTCCAGTGGTCGTCCCTGTTTACCACAGCAATCAGGGAAGGGACAAGCCTTTTTGGGAGCGATATCATCCACCTTTTTGGTGGTAAAGGCCTGGAGGCCAACCCCGTACATAACAACCTCTCAGCATAGTGCCCATTAAGCTCAATAGCCCAAAAAGCATGTGTGTGTGTGTGTGTGTGTGTGTGTGTGTGTGTGTGTGTGTGTGTGTGTGTGTGTGTGTGTGTGTGTGTGTGTGTGTGTGTGTGTGTGTGTGTGTGTGTGTGTGTGTGTGTGAATCCAAATCTCAGTCATCATAAATCATGCAATTTTATGCAATGATTTTCAGAACATGCAATCAACTGGAGAAATATAAAAATAATGTCCTCTTTGGGTCCCTCACCACTGCCTAGCCCTCACAACTGCCTAACTAGCATCTTTTAGGCACTTCAACGTCTTTTGGTAACCCTCAAGGTTATGCATCATGTGATGGTATTATGAGATGATTTATATGACATGACAATCCTCAATCTCACGCATTGAAATCATGCAATTTATGCATCTCTTGTCAACCATGCGAGCAATGCATAAAATCAGTTCATGTTAATATCGCATTCAAAGCCATAAAACATGAAGACAATTCCGCATACTCGCATAAAAGCATCATATCTCAAAAGCATACTAAAAATGGTAATAAAGGCAAGTCAGAGTTTAAGATGCATTTAAAAACTTAGTAGTATCAGACCACCTACCTCGATGTTCCTCGAATCGCGTTCTTCACTACTCTACCCTGGATATTAATGGATAACAAGGATTCAAATATCATTTTCCATCCATTTATAGATCACTATTTAGATTTCTAGATTAACGAATAGATCTGCCTTTTTGATCATTGCTTAGTGCATCTCCAGGCTAGATCTCACAACCGGGCTATATCTCACGTAGAGATTATATAATGAATGGTAGATTGCCTTTACTAACTTTTATGTCATCAAAATCGTGTAATTGGATGGTCAGATCTCCTAGATCGCCTATCCTTATGCTTAGAATAGGTTTATACTTGACTTGGATGGTCAAATCTATATTTCAAGGGTTAATATATGAAATTTAGAGCAGATATAAGCATGTTGATCCTCCAATAGACCAATCTATGAGGTTTGATCATCTTTGATCTGGTAGATCTAGAAGATCTCTATAGTTTTCAAGCTATAGTCATACTAAATAGTCCTTTAATCCTAACTTTTATAGTCTCATTAGGTTTGTGTCGTCAATACGGATGCAACGGTTCTTTTGGATCGTCAATCGGAGTCCTACAGCCCCTATAATTGCATTTTTTAATGTCGCAACGTCACGAGCGAACCAGATTCGTCCACGTGGGCCCCACGCATCACGGTTCCCTGGACACCCATGCGTCCCGGTCAAGCCGAGACTCCGCCCGCACTAGTGTTCGTCCTCGTGATAACTCTGTTTCGACAGGTTTCGGAGGAAACCCGTCTTCCCTGGTTTTCTCCGGCGTGGATCTGGGCCGAGAAAAGGGAAAACTAGAGAGGAAAGGGTGGGGGCTTACCTGGTTGGTCCAGAGCGATGCCCATCGCCAAAGGTGCGGTTTCTCCATGCTTGTCAGAAGCCCTAGCTTGGACAGTCGAAGAAGAGAGGGGAAAACAGGATGATTGAGGGAAAGGGGAAGAGGGCTTTTTATAACCAGTGATGGCAGTGCTGCCCTATGGCAGTGCCGCCATTTTTTGCTGCTCCGTACAGGCATGCGCACCCTTGGCCTGAGAAAGCAGACAATGACGCGTAGGGGGGTGTCGTTACCAAAACGAGCCCCTGCGTTTTCAGTCCCTCTTGTTTTAAATGCATTTTACAAAAATGCCCCTCATCTTTAAAAAGCCATAACTTGGTCATATGAACTCCGTTTTTGGTGTTCTTTGAGGCGTTGGATTCCATTTTGAGCGTAGAATCTAATGGTACTATTTTTTCTTACAAATTCCTTTATTTCATATTTTAATTAAAATTAAACATTTAATATAGTTAATTCTATATAAATTTCCAAATTAATCAATTTCTCTCTCAATTTAGTAAAAGTGATGCAAAAATAGCATCAAATGTTTGAGTCATTACATGTGAAGGAGCAAGCTATTAGAACCCACCCAGATCTAAATGGTGGTTCTAGGTTTTGCACCAGCAAGATCCATGGTGAGTTGTTGCAGCAATGCGAATCAAGAGACATTGATAGTTGCACCCATTGCAAGTGGGAAAAGAGGAACTGACTGGCTGTGAGGAGGAGATCAACTATGATAGGAATCGCAAGCGCCAGATGGTGATGAAGGAGTAGTCAACGTTGTTGAAGGAGTTGACATGGACAATGAAGATGGAGTGCTTGAGCGTGGTGGAATTGACATCCAAACTTCTTCTTTTTTTTAAATTGAATTCTGCATATGGAAAAGCCATTGAAAGGGTCTGTCAATAGAAAACAACACCAAAAGTAAAGACAATAATATTATAAAAAAAAAAAATGAATGATAGGCTGTTGGTGGAAAAACAATTGAAAGAAACGTTAAAAAAAATTATTCTATCGAAGCTACAGTTCTTGTACAGTGCTGATACAGTGATTGCTACAGTGCTACTACAGGGATGTTCCAGGATGTAATGATTACAGCTACAGTATACTCATGATGATGTCAGCTACAGTATTGCTACAGGACCAAAATGTCGGTGATATAGGAGACTGAGTTACAACAGTCCGAATTTCAACATGCACGAGTTACAACAGTTCGAGTTGTAATAGCAAAAAGTTGTAACAATACAGAGTTGCAATAGGAACGAGTGTAAATAGTAGCAAAGTTGCAATAGTAGATGAGTAGCAATAAAGAAGCACCCCCAAGAAATTGATAATGACACCCATGTTCAGGAAAACTAAAAATGTGAGTTAACTCGATGATAGCTAGTGAGTAGTCAGGTAACAGCTAGGAGTTAACTTAGTGAATAAGTGTAGAAAGTGGACACAGTGACTACTACAAGTGGGCTAACTCGGGAACAATAGTTGGATGACTCGGTAAACAGTGGTGGGATGGCTTGGTAAATAGTGGTGAGATAACTTGGTAAAAGGTGGCTGCAATTCTGAGCAAGGGAAGCAAAAACCCTTCTAGGAAAAGGTGTAGATACTCCCAGACGGTTGATGGAAGCACTGGAAAGCACAGATGACTATTGGAGAGTGAGCTGAATTGAAGCTGTATGAAAAATGTAGGGGAGCTAAATATTGTAGCAATGTCTTTTAGTGTATTCTCCTCCTATGGGCATGGAGGGGGAGATTGTTGCATTCTCCTCCCATGGGCATGGAGGGGGAGATTATTGCATTCTCCTCCCATGGGCATGGAGGGGGGGATTGTTGGGGTGGACCCGCTATGGCCCATGCCCATGTGAGTAAATAACGGACATTCTAGAACGTCGGCATCGCACAGTGACTCAAGAATTTCATCATTGACAGCTGGTAAATGAAAACTATACGGCCATCAAATTTGATAATCAAGTCATTGTATACCCTATAAATACAGGACACTTGTAAGAGAGAGAGAGAGAGAGAGAGAGAGAGAGAGAGAGAGAGAGAGAGAGAGAGAGAGAGAGAGAGAGAGAGAGAGAGAGAGAGAGAGAGAGAGAGAGAGAGAGAGAGAGAGAGAGAGATGTAGTGCTTGTATGAGTAGAGTTGAGAGAGAATTTGGTTTTGATCCTCCTCCTTTGTAATCTGATCAGATAGTGTTTTTCTCCTCTCCGTGGACATAAGCTGAGATGGCCGAACCACATAAATCTTCTTGTGTGTGTGTATGTGTGCTATTGCGTAATTCTCGGATCCAGAGATCCTAGTTGCCTTATCCCTAAAAGATCAGGCACAACATTTTTTAGATCAAGTCTTGGAAGAGTTCTGCTCGGAAATCACATTTGTGCTTCTTCTTTTTTCTTTGGGGTTTCAACTTCCTCCACCTTGCTTTGCTCATCTGTGAAGTCACCTAGCTAACCGATCAGATCTTCCCTTCTTTTCTTCACCGATGGTGAGTCTCTGGCTTTTGCTTACCAAACATCCAATCATGATCAGACTCTGCCGTCACTAGCTTCACGGCAAACATATCCTAAATTGAGTGATCATCCTTGCTAATTGGTTAGGGAATGATACGTTGCTCTCCATCAGATCTTCCACTATTTGACAGATCTGACAATCCAGATTGTAGATCTATAATGATAAACATATACACACGTGAAGAGAGACAAGGAGTTTATGGGTTCTGCTATCATTGCTTACATCCTCACTTACATCCACGTGAGAGGAGGTATCCACTATCTGATCAAATTAAATGAGAGGAGGAGGCTAAAATCCTCTTCTTAACGCTTCTACTTCTCTGCGTCTCAATCTCTCTCACTCACTTATATTACCTAGCATAGCATATATATAAGATTTGTCTCTCACATGGTATGGACCACGTATAAGCCCATTCCAACAGTTAAGCTATTGGATGTGCATAAAATTGGGTTGCTTCTTCATCTTTCTTGGGAGTGGGAGGGTTTCTCTTGAGTCCGGGATGTAGGATTCCTATTCTGTTTCTCTGTATTTTTATCAACTCGATCAGGTTCTGATATGAATAAAGTAACCTTCAAAAAAACTGATGGGGCATCCTTTGCAAATCATAGGTTGTTTGTGCTTGGTGGGGTGGTTAGGAACCATGATGATCAGGCTCTGTAGGACTTTGCTGGTCCTAAAGCTTTTGGTGATTCATATGATGCTGAGCTTGTTGCAGTCAGTCGAGGGATTTCTTCTTGTATCTCTTATGATTTCCTAGGTGTTATGATTGAAGGTGATGCAAAAAATGTAATCGGGTGGTTGAATCAGAGAAAGGACCCTCCATGAAGTACTGGCTGTTGTTTGACTCCATCTTTTCATATGTTAAACGAACTCCATGCTCAACCTGTTCACGTGCATCAGTCTATAAACGCAGCGGCTGATGCCTGCAGCTTAAAGAGAGAACTTTACCACTATGATTGTTTGAAGGACTTCGTTTTGGTGAGAGGGATGTAGAGCTATTGATTTAGGAATAATTTTGTTGCTAGACTAGATTTGATTCCAGAATTATAAGTTCTCTGATGTACAAAATTAATACGGAACTCTCAGCAGGTTTGGCTTCACTCTGATCTTGCTTGTGAGCCTTGTTTGTTATGTGTTCTTTCTAACCATGTTCTTTGCTGTGGATATTTTTGTCTTTCCTTGAATGAAGTTACTAACTTTACAACAACAACAACAATAAAATAAGAATCTCACATAATTTAGAAATATGAAATTTACAATCAATAGTATTAGTGAAAGAACACCGTCCCTATATCAGGTCTGACTGCACATAGCTGCAAAAAGGAGTGAAGAACATGATATGCTACGTTGGTGGACTACAGCATGAAGTCTTATAATACTGGGGTCTATATGGTGATATGATTCTGTGCTGTAAAAGTAAGTACAGCCAGCCATTGACTCCGGTGTTTAGCTTCTAGGCTTCCACTTAGGTAGGTCATGCACCTACTGGGACTGGAAATTGAAAGTATAAATTCTTTTTCTGTTTTTTTGTAAATGAGATAACTTGCTGGCGGCAAAGGATGTTTATTCTTGACAAAACTCAAAATGTACACGCGGTTTAACCCAGATTTGCATTTTTTTCAAAAGGAGTCCACGAGGCTTAACGTTGACAAGAATGCAGCTTAACGAAGAAAATATGAATAATGCGGGTTTTCTAAAATATAAAAGAAAATATACGTTTACTTATTCTAAGTAAATCAAACAAAATTCAAAACATCGCAAAAAGCAACCAAGCCACGTTTGCAGAAAACAGACCCACCCGAGCCGCATAATACGGCCGCCTTTTGCTTTGATGCAGCGTTTTTTTGGGTACTGGTAACCCGACAAACTCCCGCTCTTAGTATAAATTTTAAGCGCTAACGAGGAATGCTATGCCAAAGTATTAAACCCAAGTGTCCAACTTCAAAAATAGGAGGCTTTTGGATTACTCTGTCAATGTTAAAAACGTGGCATCAATTGGCTTGGAAGGGGCATAGAAACACCATGCCGGCGATGACCAAGTTAATTGAACCTTGGCCCTGGATTAGATACATAGCCAGTACGTCTGACAGGAAAAGAATCAGTTGACTTGTGACAGTACGTGTCAAAGTGCAATAAGCGCCACAACATTGTTTGCTCCCATGAGAGAGAGAGAGAGAGAGAGAGAGAGAGAGAGAGAGAGAGAGCTACGTTGAGCATTCAATTGACACCAAACAGAAATTTCAAACGCCAACAAAAGGGAGTGGTGCGTGGCTCTACGTAAAACGCTTTGATGAAGCCTTTTAAAACTAAAGAAAAACAATGAAGCAGATCTAGAAGCACTTTATAGCGGTGCTTGAGATGAGATGAATCATATATATCATATCACTTTTAGTGCTGCTTGAGTTGAGTTGAGATAAAGTAATTTCTATTCATCTCACTGTTTGTGGTGCCCGAGCTGAGTTAAGGCGGAGTGCTCTCTCATCATGCAACATATTCAAAATCCAATTAGACGTCACCAACATTCCAATAGAGTGAAAAGTTCCGATAGCCTAATCCGAATTGCCATCTTTTCCTTTCCACGTATGACTATGTCATCAGCTTATACGCAATGCTAAAGGTACATGGTGGATCACGTTATGCCATTTTAAACATCCCTCCTTTGCCTTACTGACTGTTTTAGAAAGAGAGAAAGTCAAAATAAAGATGATCTAAACTTGCAAAAAAAAGTCATGTTGAACACAACAAATAAAAAGTAATAGAAACTCTAGATACATAGGAATCCAATGCTCAAATAAAACCCTAAGGATCGTAGGCAAATAACAACATGACACATGTCTTGTGCAATGAGTACTTTGCTTTTGAATCATGGACTCCACATACCACTAGCCTCTAGAAAAAATAAATGAAAAGGCAAAAGGGAATTAACCTTCCACCCACCATCTTTGATTTATCTAGTTGACTTGATAAAAAGAAAACAAAATACATGATTTTTGAAAGGTCAAATGCAAGCGAGACTCAAAACAACCAATGAAGAGGAGGGTACTTTTCCTCATGTGGAACCCATGGCTACCATGGAACCCATTCCTCATGTCAAAACAACCAATATCGATGTTTACGACCTTTTGCTAGTTTGGGCCTGCACCAAAACCAACAAAGCTTCTTCTAAGCTCATCATCAAGATAAAGAACCAAAGATAGGAGGTCAAGTTTCGTACTCCATGGATCTGTTTGGCGTTGAGATAGCAAACCATAGACAAAATTATACTTATCTAGTTATATTTTTACATGAATGCCCTAAAACAAATATAATTGTTTAAGATACCACGTAGTATGTATCCCTAAACACCATGAAAAATTTATCTTAACCTCTAGCGTGCTGTGCTAGCCCCAGAACATAAATAAGGTAATCTAAGATCAAACAGTCTTCTACTAGCTCATTGATGTTTAAATAATATTACCTATGTATTGGCACTGATCATTTCCAGAGAATAAGATAACAAACTATTTCATGGATAGTTTTCTTCATTGTTTGTTATTCCTCTGTCAAACAGCCCAAGCCTTAGAGCCATGACGAAGCTAGGATGGTGTTTCCATTAGATGTTGAGAGAGAGAGAGAGAGAGAGAGAGAGAGAGAGAGAGAGAGAGAGAGAGAGATCACCTTTTTTCTCATTGCTCCGAATGGTGTAAAACCTACCATTTTGTTTTGCCTGAAAAGGAGTGATAAATGGTGTAAGTTCGGCCCATTTGATATGTTGATAACTTCGCTCTATCTTGATAGATCTTCAGTACGTCGCAAATGAAATGAATCGATCACTAACAAACGAAAATCAGTAAAATGTAGAATTCAGAAACAAGAAGAATAGCTTCTTATGATGGTTCTTTTTGGCCTTGCTGGTTTCTCAGGAGGAAATTTACAGAGCTAGTTTGACATTCTGACCACCTCCAAATCAAGGCTGGAACGCGATGTCACCCTTGATTTCAAATGGAGGTGGACAGAATGCCAAAATGGCTCTGCAACAAGGCCTCTGAGAAACCAAAAGACATAGCAAGGAAGAGAGAGAAATAGATGGACACATGTATATCAGAGAGAGAGAGAGAGAGAGAGATTTCAGGGTTGATGTGGGTTTGTGGGTTTTGAAATTTGAGTGAGTTAAGGAGGTGGGGTGCATGAGCATGCATGGTGAGGTACGGAGTTTGGTGGGTGCTTTGCAGCATTAGCTCATGCGTGTCTCTTTGTCCTTTTTGACTTGCGACAAAAGGAGGAAGCAAAATGGGTTACACTTGTCCCCCACTCAAGAGCAACACCCTCCACTTAACCCTTTCTAAGTTCGTAGCCGATTTACTCTCTCTCTCTCTCTTCTCTCTCTCTCTCTCTGATACAGAATAGACTCGTATTTAGTGTTCAAAACCCATGTTTGGTTTTCCAAACTCATTTTGAGAGACGAACAAAGATAAGATAAAAATTAACTGAACTCGGGCAACGCAATAATAGATTTTTTAGAACCTACTAACTCAAAAAATGAGCGATTTCATCGGAGAGCTTTTCTTCTTCTTCAACTTTTATTTTTCTTTGTTTTCATAAAAAGGCTGTTAAGCTGATCTTCAACTTGTCACCTTTGATTGAGAAAAAGCGCAAATTATCACTCACTAGAGTAGGTCCTCATCCTCAACTTGTAGAGTCTTAAAATGATAGTATAAAAAATGAAACTCTGCTTGACTCGAGTGTGAGGCAGATTTCGAATAGCATGCGTTCTAAATTGATCTACGTGCTACAATTTTCACAATTTTTCTCAATTGAATAGATCACTAATTTGTCAAATAGCTTCTTGTCTAATGAGAAGTCTGTAATATTTCCAACCCATGTATGCTTGCTTTTAATAGCTTCATTCTCGTAAATCATTAAAGGTGCCAAGCTCCAGATGTTGAGATTTTTCTGGAAGGAAGTGTTAAATCAATCCGTAGCTCAACTTGAATGTAATGTAAGCCAAGGTGGAGATCACCAATTCCGGATACAATTAAGCTCAGCTTTTATTCATCATTGTGAGGTAATCTCGGCCCATTGGGAGTTGGACTTTTTCTCAAATTCAAGCAGACAAATGGTGTGGGCATTCTCAGGGCCAGTTGGTGTTAGTAACTCTACAGAAGCAGAGCAATTGGCTACTTTTCATAGACTAAAAATTTAGTAAGACCATCAATGGCTACCTTGAGGTGGAAAGTGACTCAGCTAACACCATTTTTTGGTTTTCTGACAAGGTACTAATATCATGGAGGTTTGAAGACCTATTTAAAGTAATAAACGAATGGACCATTGCAGCTAAAATCCCTTCAACCATGTCAAAAGATTTGCAAACTCCAAGGCAGATCGAATAGCTAGGGCTGGGGTCACTAGACAGCAAACTTATTTTTGCACAACAAATTGAAATATAACTGACCTATACAGGTTTAGTCTAATCACACGCACTCTTTACCTTTTTGAATGATTCTCTCTATAAGATTAACTTGATCTTCCAGAATGCTGGTATTTTTCAACTCTAATGACCAACCATTTAAAAAAAAAAAAATTGTCAAAGGAGTCAACTCAATTTGGGTAATAGATTGAGTTAACTCAGGCAAGTTTCAAGTCGACTTGGTCAATCTTTAAGACTATGCTTTAAACTGTAGTTACACTATATGTGATCATAGTATGTGTAAGAAGATGTGACATGTGTTAAACATGTCAACGTTGATAATAATATTCTCTTCTATGAGTGTAAAGGAGACATCATCTACTTAGTGGGCAACATCCGTATTTTGTTGATCACATTTTTCAAATAAATTTGCTGAAAAGTATATCAAGGAAGGAGAACTACAAATGGAAAACAAGTTGTGAAAATTTTATGGCAATTTATCAAGCAATATCACTTAAAATTACTTTCTTTTATTTTAGTTTATTTTTTAATGGTGGATTGAAGAGAATATTTGTAAGAGAGAAGACCTACTAGTAGGATGCAAAAAAATTAAGAGCACTACCTCAAGATGGGACTTTTTGAGATTGGTATATATCACAAGGTGCACCCGCCTCTTTGGTATGGGACTATAATCAGCGGATGCACTCAGCCACCCACAAATACACACATCTAGTAAGTCTTGGTTTGGGATTTACATTTGTGTCTCATAGGTTGAAAACTTAAATATTTGACTCAAAGAGAGATGAGCCAAGTTACTTGGACCAATAGATTTTTTAATAATATTTGTGTAGATTTGCGGCATGAATGAAATTTTCACAAGTTTGTACTACCAAATGGCTTGGCAAGACTATTAGCGTAGCTTTTCTTATCTTGCAGGTTGGGAGACTAATTCTTACCTTTAAGGATGTCTCGGGGTCTTTAAACTATGGACAAACCCATGGCTCCAACCAGTTTGCCACTCTTTAGGATAAATAGTTAAATTTGAGACTTGACCCCTCTATGACAAGAATTTCAAGATGAAAGGTTTCTATTATATCAAAGACCAAGATTCTACATGTCAATAATGTACTTGAAAATTCTTTTCCTAGCAATAAGATGTGATTCTGTAGGATCATATTGAAATCTAGCATAGGCACACTCACTAAACTAAATATCAGGTCTAGCATAGGCACACCCACAAAACTAAATATCAGGTCTACCTACACTTAAGTACAATAATTATTCTACCGTGCTATATTTATTGATATAAACATGTTTACTTTTTCATCCTTATCTAGCTTCAAGGATGTAGTCATTAGTGTCTTGACTAGCTTGGCATATGCTATATCAAACTTATTGAGATGTTCTTTGGCATACTTGGATTAGCTGATGAAGATATTACTTTATGTTTGCTTCATGAGAAGTCCAAGGAAGAAATTGAGTTCACCATAATACTTTCATAGAAACCCTTAAACACCCTTTCCAACAGTAACAACGAGTGCAATTGTTGAGCCTCAAGCATAAGTGATGCTGCCTCAATGTTTGGAACTCTCAAAGCCACCACAACTTGTTGTTTTTCTTCTTGCACTCAATTGCATAGGCATGTCCCAGGCTAAGAAGTGGCTCTATGCGTAGGGCCTGCAACCATACTATATTAAACCCATTGTCTAGACCTATAAAAAAATCACGGACCTTCTCACTTTTTAACGTGTTTGCTTCTTCCTAGATGCCCCACACAAACATCAACACTTACAAACAGGCACTGGATTAACTATCTGTAGCTTATCCCATAATCCTCTCGAATTTCTATAATAGGATGACATGGGTGCCTTTTCATGCTATAGAAGTGCAAATGCATGACTCAACTTGTAAATTCTCGATGTGTTTCCCTATGAGAAATCTCTTCCAAATCTTGCCAAATTTCTTTGGTTGTTTCAGCATAGGTGATGTATGTTTTAATATTACTCACAAGGGCACAAATCAATATAGTTGAGGTACGCTAGTAAGACTGATCCCACAAGGAATCTAACTAATTTTTTTATATAATTGGATCTTGTTTAAATTACCAATTCTAGCTAAAGAGATATTGTATTTTAAACTACTTAGGAACTAAATGTACATGGAAATATAAACATGCATAGAATTAAAAGCTAAACTAAAGAAATTTTCTAAACTTTTCTAAAACTAAACTTAGAAACTAACCAAAACTAATCTAACAAATCAATTAGCTTAAACAATGAAGAACAAAAGCTAACCATGAACTAATCCTAACATGCAAACTAAAGGAACAACAATCGACATGGTGCTCATGGAACTTTAAGATGAAATTTATGCATGACTCGGTCAAGAAAGATGCACATAAAAAATAATAGAATCAAACTTTATTGACTGAATGAGAATCATTACAAGACTGGTGTGCATGAATCTTAAACATCAAAACATCTAATATTGACTTCACTCTTCAAGTTGATTCTATCCAGCAAGGCTTGTGTGTGTGAACCAATGGAGAGGATTGCGTTAGAAGATTAAATCAAGTTGGGAACCTGGTACTTGGAGAAAAACAGCCTAGAAGGCTGAGAAGGGAAAGAGGCATAGAGAGGTGTTGGAAGCAGGCATGGTGGACTAGCCCCAAGGAGTAGGTGTGGAAAAACTTAGATAAAGGAGGCATGGTGGACCTAGAAATAGGTCTGGAGAACAACCCTCCAAGGAGGGCGGTGTGGAATTCCTTATTGAGGAGATGGTGAAGATGGTGTTCTATTTATGGTGAACTTCTCCTTCCTAAGTAATAAGATTTGGTAAGATTCTATCTTAGGAAGATAGGAAAGAGAGATAAGAATGGAAAAGAGAGAAGAGAGGATAAGGGAATTATAAGTAGGACTTTAAGAAAGTAGGAAAGAAAAGTGGGAAACTAGGAAAGCGAGTGGAAGAAATTATAAGGAGAGAGAAAAGAAAAGTCTAAGGAATGTGGCACAACACTATATATATATATATATATATATTTTTGAATAGTCTAAATTTTGAGAAATTGGACTTTCAGGAAATCAAAGGAGAGCCTTGGCGCAACGATAAAAGTTGTCATCGTGTGACCTTGAGGTCACGAGTTCAAGGCATGAAATTAACCTCTTGCAAAATACAAGATAAGGCTGTCTACTTTAGGCCCTTGTGGTCTGTCCCTTCGCTAGACCCCACATGGGCAGAAGCATTGTGCACCGGGGCTACCGTTTTGGACTTTCAGGAAATCTGAAGACCAAATGAAAATCTTGTAATTATTTTAATTAAGATATTTTAATAAATTAAATGCAAAAAGGGCAGAACGATAATTACATGTGTGGGGCCCTCAAATCGGCGCTGAAATCCGTGAGCTAACAGTCATCATGGTGAGTTAAGGTAGTGATTACCAGCATTAAATGCTGGTAATCATGCTACAGTTAATGAGAAAATAAAATAAAGATTTAAAATTAAAAAAATTATTAATGGGGTGCTTTAAATGCACCCCTGTGCATTTATTTCTCCATCAATACTCCCTCGACTGATGCAGCTACCTATGCCGGAGCCGACGACCAACGAGCAACTACAATGATGACACCCACTCCCTCCTACGGCAAAGGGAATTGGATTTTAGGCGAATCGATAAGGTAGGCCGTGCACCTCCCTCCCATTTTCCTTTTTCTTTCCTTTTCCCTTCCAACATCGGCAACACCACTGTTGACTTAAAATAGTAGCTAAATGGTGCCAGACTAATGATTTGGACCACTCATCTTGTTCTTCAGATGACCACGACCAATTTGGTATCATGCAAATCCATTAAGAATTGACGCTAGAAAAAGGAAAAAACAATGAATGGGGAAATTTCACAAACTTGAATACATCCAACCAAAAACTTCATATTTAGGTGAAATTAGTGAATGAAAACTTGATAAAACTCAAATTCATGAAATTCTGAACAAAATGGTATAATTTGTGCAAATTTTCAGCTTTGTGTAGGTTGCAAGCAACGACTGGAATCCGGTCGTCTTCTTTCGGTGATGGTCGAATTTTTGGCAACCCACCGGTGATCAGGGGCTCCCTATTTCTAGTGGATTTCACATGCAAGGGCCCAGATGGATGATCTAATCCATTCACCATGTTTTTGGGCCCCCAAAACCTTAAGAACAAGAAAAACAAAGAAAAATAGGAAGATCTAGACCATAGATCAAACGAGGAAAGAACGGACAACCGAAGCGTGTCGGCCCCTATGGGCAATACATCCAGGACCCACGTCGAAGATATAGGTTGGTGACACACATGTTGGGCATGACCACGCGTGTGGAGATGCTGATCACGTCGTTCTTGATGGCAACGAGATGCAAGTGTGTCTTGACAACCAGAACACAAACCAAGACGCATGCATGCACGTCGCAAAGTGTGTCACACACATTGAGCATCTTCCTAACACTGAATTTTAATTAATTTTGACCTAGAATTAATTTGGGCTGTTAAAATAGATATGAAACAATGATTTAGCAATTATGGGGGCAATAGAGATCCAAATCATGATATGAGACATCCGTTGGATTCATCTCATTGAAATTGAACAAATACATCACATAAGAGATGATTTAGTGAAATTGATGGACAAATTTCATGTCTTAAGAAAATTGATCTTGATCATGGATCTAATCATGAACCTTGGAATTGACCGATCAAAGAATGATCAGACCGTTAGATCGACATATGCTCATGGACATACATTTAAATTGTTAGATAAACATAGAAATTGAAGTGATTATGATGAATAAGACTGTGATTAGTGATCTAATCATAGAATTAAGCTATAAAGAATGATCCAACAATTGGATCGCCTTCAAACTTGACAAGATGAGAGAAATTAACTCCCTAACAATCAAGAGGCACTGAATTGACCAATCAAAACTTAAATTGATGATCAAAGCTAGCAGATGTTCATCTAGATGTTAAATAAACTAACATCTAGACATAGATTAGTTTGATTAAGTGTAAATTAGATGATATGGACCGTTAATCAAGAGTTAACTACTAGTTTAGAGGAATTATCACATGGATTGATTCACTCTTAGGACTTGAAGAACACCAAGTAAAATGGATGAAGATTAAAATGGATAATGAAAGCACATTTAGAATACTGGATGACATAGTGTGCTACTATGATCTAACAAGTACATCAGAGCGTGGCAAGTTGAGGTTGTTAACTCCTGATTGGGAATACCACGCAGTTGAGTTAGGTAATTACATTTAGTAATTCCCTAATTTCATGGATCATGATGTGTCTACTTGAGAACTTCATTTATGATAGTAGTTGAAGCATAAACTTTATGTCATTATCATGTTTTCCTGAGACTATCTTCATCATGCATGGTTGACATTATAATATCTTTGTTTCACATGATTTATACCATATTTTCAATGCATGACTATTGATATATTAGCACGTCTTATGACTTGATCTTCTTAGGATTGACTATGTATGAAATTTTCATGATTTATTTCATATTTTTTTTCTATTTTATGACTGTTGTTTCTACTCGATGGATGCTATGCTAGGAGGATATTAGGGTTAGCCACTGACCCTCTAAAATTATGGATCATAGACACCAAACCTGATATGTAAGCAAACTGCGTGCGATTTGTGGTAATCATGGGTAGGCCACCCACACATGTTCAACCATCTCCCATGCATGGCGAACACTAGTCTCCCATTTCGGTGTCAACGATGAGCGACAGTGGTTGATACCCTAGAGTGGTTGCCAATGCAACATAGCATTCCATGCTCTTATTCTGTATGTTCATGTAGTATATATACATTGGGATGTCTAGATCTTAATACACCCACGGCGTGATGAAAGCCTATGTGGGCGACCATATGTGGGCAGGCCTATAGGCTAAGTGAGCTATATGGTGTCCAAGCTACAGGTGAGGGACCCAGGGTTTGGAATGAGTACTCATTGCTAGTTATGTGAGTGTAGTGAGACACTCTTGGAGCATGATAGTGTATGAGTGCTCTGTTACTCATGACTTGCATCCATATTTCTAGATGATAGAATTGATTGTATTTGACTCTATCTGATGCATAAGTATCCATTTTCCATGTCTCATGACGTGGTGTTTAATTATGATCCCTTTATATTCATGTGTAAGTCATGCTTTGACTACCATTATTTTATTACAGACTCATGATCTTTCATATACCATTTAATTCCAGATACTTAAGTACTTGACTTATTATATAAATATTTTATTCCATGAGATCTATCATGACTTTGAAATCTTTATGCTACACCAATTATATTTTATTCGATATTAAATGTGATCTCCTACACAAGTGATAGCTTACTGAGGCATTACTTTGGTTTGCAATGCCTCAGATTTGAAGATCGATAGTAGCAAGAGCAAATAGGTGGAGCAGTAGTAGAGAGGACAGTGAGGACCATCTATCATATTCAGTCCGATTAGATGTATGCTTCCAACTACTTATCATTTACTTCTTTTTGGGCTGTATAAATCCACTTATATTATGGGGACAAAGTTGGACCTGACTCTTATTTGTATTATGTGCATGGACTTACATGTTGGAGTTAGACTTGGTGATAAATGGATGGAACCTTGGGATTTCTTTGTATTTTGTTGTTATTGATACATCTTCTCATGATCAATATTTTTCTAGGTTTTGGCTTTTGACCTGAGTATGCTATATATTGGTTTGGTTTGAAATTGCTATTATGCATTGGATGACCCTCAGGGTTTTCTTTTGTCATTTCTTTGAAATGATTATCATAATTATATTAAATACTAGTTTTTATCTTCTAGGAATCTCAACTATCTTACTAATAATAATAATAATTATTATTATTATTATATATGAAAAATGGTTTTAGAAAACTTGGGGTGTCATATGTGATCACTTCTCTAATTGGCCCACATGTGCATGCCATCTACCCTTGTTAACAAGTCAACCTTTCTTCCTATTTTTCGTTTTCAAAACATATTATCTTCAAATAGAAAATTGCTTAACTGTGTATCTTTGGAATATTTGTTGGCATACTTCTATGATATCTGAGATATATGTCATATGTTTTATAATATCTTTTGTGACATTGAGGATATGTTCTATGATATCTTCTGTGAAATTTTTGGTAATATCTGAGATATGTTATGACAGATATTTTGATATTTTTTAATAAAAAAATTCCATCAACCAATCAAAATGTAATGTTCCTCAAAGTGTGGGGCCCACATTACTTTAGTATCACTTTATCATTTGTATTAAAATATATTATACATCTGGCTTTATAAAAATCATAATATTATATATTTGATTTTAGTTAAGTACTTTATGAGGCACATTTAACTGTTCAAATATCATATTGATCTCTATATTTCCCTATTGCAGGCATCCCTTGTCAAAGAAACTAACTATTGCCAGAACCAAAATGGCCAAAAGCATAAGAATACAAACAAAACAATTCTAATAAAATGAACCAAAAGCCATTGCAGCAGTTCCCACGTATGCAAAACCTAATGAGGAGTGAACTGCATAATTTCATCAAACAACAAACTAGTCTCTTTGAACTAACAAAGTACATGTAGTTTTTAAGATATGTCTTACATAAACATAGACACAATGATAGAGATGATGATAACAAGTACAAGTCTATAGAGGACGTATGCAATTGCATTCCATGATGATAAAAGGGCATCAAATATGAACGAGATACAATTGCTCTCTCGATCATGTAATGCATCAAAGGACTCAGATACTACATTCTGATCGAAACTCATGTCATTCACCTACTCTCTCCAACGCATTGTCGTCTCGATTGGTAGCAAGGGTGGTAGCTCAATCGGCATGTGCTCATCAAGCCAAATGAACCATCCTATATATTGTTCGTGGTCATGGCAAAGAAAGTACCACTTGCCACGATTGGGCTTTGAACCCACTTAGGGTAGTAGCATAGGCCCTCAACTACATGCACAAAGCGGGTGGGCGTTTTGCTCCATTCTTGTAGTAAGACATCTTGTACATATATTTTGCTATGTGAGTAATACACACAATTACTACAAGAAGTCACCATTCAACTTTTCACAATAACATGACTAAATAGATCATAAAAGAGTTTTTATTATAACAACATATTCCTTATCATGATAGCACAACTACTATTTGTTTCTATGAACATAGACAGACCAAAGTTTCTGTGCGATGGAAGCGTACCAAGCAGTAGCATCTCGATGAGCCAATTCCTGGGTAGGTGGTACTTGCATTCTTAGTGAATTGCATTCTGTCATCAGGTTTACTTGTAAACCATGCATCTCCACCTCATCCCGATGCAGCATGTGCATACTAACATTCACCCTCTCCATGTGTACAACAGTGATGACTTCGTCGTCCAAATCACTGCTCAAGAGTATATTGTCATTGTAGTTATTTATTTCAGATTGAGGATCCTCTCCCATCTCCTCTGCTGGTCACATGTTGTTAGAGTGTTCCTACTGCATAAAATTGTGTAACACACATAATGCCTTGACAATATTAATTTGTGTTCTAAGAGGAAAGGGAGGCACATACTTGATAATAAAAAATCTAGTCTTTAGAAGACTAAATGTTCACTCTATTACAGTCCTTAAGGATGTGTGTTAGAGGTTGAATAACTTCCCCACATTATGTGGTTGCTGCATCCCCTAGCAAAACTCCTCCAAGTGGTACTTGGTCTTTTGATAAGGGGCAAGAAATTATTGCAATTTGCATAACCTCTGTCAACTAGGTAATACTTCACTGCACCATAATCGCATAAATAAATAATGAAGGAACTGACAATTAGATTCCATAAATATAAACCTATCAAACTCACAATGGATTTGCCCTTAGAAACTGTCAATGGCGTGCCTTCTCTCCTAAAAGCATCTTAGAGTCATGTGCGCTGCATCAAAGCCAGTGAGCACGCAAGTAAATTGCATGTCAAAACTGTAGCATGTAATAACATTCTATGCAATGAACACCTTCCTATTACACCACTTTGTCAAATCATGACAACCTACACCAAAAACCCTAGTTGGGATCAATTTCTGGTGTAACTTTAGAATTACTCGCAAGCACACAAATTAATTATAGTATATATAAGTAATTGATGTCAATCCTATGAGGAATCTCACAAATTCCAATAGTTTGGATCTTATTTAAATTGATTAACTTCAACCAAAGAGATAGAGATGTGATTAAACAAGAAAATTAAAACAAACTAAGAAGAAAAAATGCATGGAATTAGAAATTAGAATTAAAAGAAACTTTATAAAAATAAAACTAAGAAATTTGAATGTAAAATTACCTAACTAACACACAAGCAACTAAAAGAAACTAATGCTAAATTAGAATGAATCAAACTAATCAACTTAACTTAAGGAAACTACTCAAGTTAGAAACTTTTCTAAATTAACGCTTACATAACCTAAAATTTACTAAAAATAGAACTTTCTAAAATTCAAAAAGAAAAATTTCTAATTCTAAACTAAGATGCAAATAATAAATTAATTTCTGTCAAAATAAAAGTATACAACTACACTAAGCAAATCCAAAAAGAAAAGTGACCTAGTATCATACGTATGATCCATGGATTGTACGCATGGTTCTAGGGTGACCAAAATTGATGAATCTAAAGTGAACTATTATGCAAACTAATTAATGGATCTAATTAATTTAACATGAAAGTCTAAATGAGTTCCTAAGGATTAAAGCAAATAAGATATTTAGATGGCTGGAAACAAAGCATAAAGTTAGGGAGAGAAAAGTTCTAGATTTCAACAACTTAAGAACATCAAATAATTCAAGCATAAGGAAGCAATTGAAATCGTAACTTTTATACAAGGAAACAACCTTGATCTAAAGTAATTTGAAAAATGGAACATTCCACAATAAGAAAAGTTAAAGAACTTTATTGAATCATCTCAAAATTATGCTCAAAGCTAGAGGCATAATATATGTTTTATTGCTAGAAATTGTGTCTAACTCTTAAGCATAAAATCTTATCTAAGCCACATCAACAATACAATCTAATGCTCACAAACTAAAGTATGATGGCATGCAAAGAAAAATCACAAAGCAATTCAAGAGAAAAGATGGCTAAATGAGTGAACTACGTATGAAAAGTGGACTTAAAACTAAGGGAGCAGACAAGGTATAAAATGTGATTTTCTAAGGGGAAAACTCAAGCTTGTGAGTTATTTCTTCTCTTGCCTATCACTACCAGAGATAAACTAACTTGAATCTTAAGGAAATAAGTAAAAAATAATAATGGAATAGCAACAAAGAAGATGGGAGAAGCTAGGTGGAAAGAAGAGCACAAATCCAAAAGGCAAAACCAATGAAACTAAAGTGAAAAAAACTAAACTAAAGAACGTAAACTAAAAGTGGCAGCCCCGGTGCATGAAGCTCCCATGCATATGAGGTTGGGGGAAGGGGCAGACCACAAGGGTCAATAGTATGCAGCCTTATCTTACATTTTGTAAGAGGCCATTTCCATGCCTTGAACCAGTGACCTCAAGGTCACATGACAACAACTCTACCCTTGTGCCAAGGCTCCCCTTAAACCAAAGAAAGTAAAGTAGTAACATAAATTAGAGAGAAAATAATAAAGACAATAACTAGAAATCCAAAAGAAGAAAAGCATCAAAGAAGTCCCAAAGTCCAGTAGCAAATAACACTAAAAGAGAGCTTGATTTCAAGGTGTCTCGCCCACCTCTACTTAGAAAAAAATGTTGGAACAATGGGAGATCTATAAATGCTTTGGTTTCTAACTTAGGCAAGGGTTGAATCAAGGAGGATAGATCTAGATCTAGGGTTTTCAATGAGGAAGGTTAGGTGAAGAGTTAGGTAAGAAAGAGAGATCGGTGGGCAGGTTTGGTTGATTTCCTAATTTGGAAGGGGGGAGGCATCTTTTTTCTAATTAGGTAAGTGGACCTTTCTCCCTTCTAATTGGATGGTGATTGAGGATAGAATGGATAGAGATAAATGAGTAACATATTAGGAAAAAGATGAGAAAAACTTTAGGATTTTTTTATGTGCTTTTAATGGACATAGATTTAGGGGTTTCCTAATTAGGAAACCACTTGAATTTTACCAACTATGCAAGGGAGGAACGTCCTCTTCTAGGAAGGCAGCTCCCTCCCTAAGTTAAAAACGTGGAACCCTAGAGTGAATGGTGGATTAAGGTTAGGACATGGATTAGGAAAGTGGGATTTGCTCTCTTGATGGGTCTCTTAATGCATGATTATCATACCTTTTGCATTAATCTCTCAAAATTCCTCAAAAATCACACTTTTAACATAGAAAAGTTGCTTGAATTGATGTTCCAATCGTGTGGCTCCATAAGGCACTCTTCCTTGGCTTGATAGTTCACTTTGATGGCTCATTCATTAGCAATTTAAGAGGCTTCAATGCTTGGCTTCAAGGCTTAAGTAGCTTAGCTTCCTTAGATTTCTTAGTTAAACTAGGAAACCTCATAAATAGCTCCAATTCTCATGCAAAGTCAAGAAAATGCATGGCTCTTTGCATGGATTCCGCCCCCACACTGTTAAGCAAGCGCACTCCATACCCTACACCCCCAATGAGCTAACCATGTAGCTTGATCCATGAAAGACTCTATGAAATGCAATATAGGTTGTGGGATCATCTTCTCACTTCCTAAAAAAAAAATCTAAAAAATTTATGATGATTCACATACTTACTCAGGATTAGCTTCTGAGCTTGCAAAATATTGAACTTTTGAATTATTAGGTTAGAAATGCATATCTTATGAATTTTAAAAAAATTCTTATGACGACCCGGGTTTTCTCATGCATTTTTAAATGAAATATCTAATTCCTAAGGCGGGATGCATCCCTATTTGAAAACCATTTTATAAAAAACCATGCAATGCAGTGGAAAATCTTTAGTTTTAAAATCATTTTGAAAACCCCGAGTGTCATTTGCTTTCACAACAACCAAAGTAATTTTTAAAAGCTTTAGAAACCATAAATGTTTTTCCCCAGGTCTTTCCAAGCATAAAGACACAAACCCAACTGTAATTAAATACAACTACATGTCCAAAGGGTTGAGAGTTTACTTACATGTATAACTGTCTCCTTTTTTGCTTCACTTGCTCGTAGCATTAATAATCTCCTGAGACGTCTTCTATTTAAGGATATGGTGAGTAAGTACTATACTCAGTAGGAGTCTATCACTACTAGTTTTATAATGCATGAGATGTTTTAAAATCATATGCTCTTTCAAAACATGTACATGTCTGAATACTCAAATTCAATATTGATATTAAAATCCATTGTCGAACTGAATTACTAACGACTTAAAGGATCATATAATCCAAAATCGAAAGTATCATAGCATTATGATATGCATAAAATGCTTCATGGAATCCAACTCATGGATATCTATCATGGTATGGTCGACCAACCTCATATCATGCCATATGCAATGCACATAAATCATCAAACCATAGGGTCCACTATGCCCATGACCTCCTCGCCGTGTAGTCCCCGGGTACCTGAGGACACTCTGTCATAGCCTCAATGGGGCCTATGACACGTCGACCTAGTGTCGTGACACCAGTGGTAGCCCCCTGTACCACATGCAGTCGACATAGGGACTTGCCTCTTTTTGGGCGTGGTACCCATCCACCTAATAGTGGTAGAGGCCGGGTGGCCAACCCAGACCCCTCGGCATAGCACCCATGAGCTTTCTAGCCCAAATCACATAAGATCAAATAAGCCAAAACCTCCTTTCAAAACCTGTCCTCTTTGGGTCCCTCACAACTGCCTAGCCCTTAGCACTCCAGCATCTTTTGGCAACCCTCAAGGACATGCAATCTTTGCAAGTACTTAAATCATGCAATGTATGTACTTGTTTACAAAACATATATGTGCATAATGTATATGCAATCATTTCAAAACATGGCTATATACAAAGCATTTATCATGGATGCTGAATTAAGTCATGCAAATCAAGTCATATATTTAAAAAATATGTTCTCAAAACAATAATAGTTCTTTTAAAAGAATCTAATAGTGATAGAGCACCTACCTGGCTAGGTCGCGCTAACCCTTTTGTCCTCAGACGCTCCTGATCATGGTTTAGGGAATCAAGGTTAGTTTGGCCAATCTTTTATACGTTTTAGAGTAATTGGTCTTTTTACTTAGGCATTAGGGATCCATCCCTATGCCTATGGGTGTCCTAAGGTCCTAATTGGGCCTTGGTATCCTCAGTTTTCTAACGTTCTAGTGGCCACGCGCTACCATCCTATTCTAAGGGTCATGCCCACCTTTGATTGGGCCTCGATCAGGGATTTTATAGTGTGGATGTGTCTGCGTCATTGATACGGACACAACGCCTTTTGCGGGGCCTCAATCGGAGCTCTAGATATCAAGTTATAAGCGTTTTAGTGTCGTATGTATATAGTCTTAAAAAAAAAAAAAAAAAAAACGGAATGCTAGGGCGCTACGCGACTGCGTCGTGTGCCCTGGCTTCCTTAAGGAACCAAAAAACGCCGCACTGGTAGTGCACTGAGCGTCTGCGGCGTGCGCCTCAGCGGGCACGTCTGCAGACGCGCGGTACTCTCCGCCCGTCTTCCTCTTTAGCGGGCACGTCTACGGACGCGCCCGTTGGTTTCCTCTCAGACGCGTTCGACGTGTCTCGTCCGTCTGGGACGTTTCAGTCGTTGGGGGACCGGGGCGTCCTTGGGATGCCCTGGTTCGTCCTTGAGAAACCAGTGCGGCCCTGGGGATGTCCCAGGGTCCTTGGTGACCCCCTAGAGGCCTATTCCCCATGGATTTTCATGCAAAAACCTAGGGAAACTGAGCCTAGGACTATGGGTGCGATGGGTTTGGGGAGTTTTTGGGCGTACCTGCTTCGTGGCTGGTTTTCTCTCCACATTTTCTCCTCTTGGTCACTGCTCCTCAACAGTTTTTTCCAACGTTTTGGGTTGCCATTAGAGGCACCCAAGAGCTTTATTTATAGAGCTAAGAGAGGGTTCTGGAGGGGGCTCTCACAGCCTTTGAATGGCGGTGGAGAAACCTCCAGAATGGCTGTGATTTCCCCTCCAATCACCGCCGTTCTAGAACTCTCTAGGAGGTGGAAGATGAAAGGTGCCCGTATCAAAACGGGCCCCTGTGTTTTGCAGTTAAATCCGTTTTTGTGAAAATTATAGTTTTGCCCCTGAACTTCAAAGGGCCATAACTTGCTCATTTTAACTCCGTTTTGGGTGATTTTGGTCTTGTTGGATTCCTTTTTCTGAGACGCATCTAATGGTACCATTTTTAGGACCAAATTCCTAGGTTCAATCAAGGTGAATAGTGAAATGACCAAAATTCCCTTATCTTCAAAATTGAACTTTTCATGGGATTTTAATATTACAAAAATTGGGGTCATTACAATTCTAGACACAACATTATATTTTATAATACATGAGATACCAAATGGATACTTTTTTTATACAAAATTAAACACTCATCAACGTCCCATCTACAACTCCAATGTAACCCTGTTAATACTTTCCTTTGCTTCGGGTATAACCCAAGTCACAAATCTCCTCCTCTAGTTAGCTATTGATTCTCAATTGCTCCTAGCTCCCAGCCTCTCTTTCTCTCTCAGTTTCTCTTTCCCTATTCTCCTTCACTCTCTGAATCTCTGTTCATTGTTTTTCTCGCTTCTAGTCTATTTTTCCTTCATTTTTTTTCCCCCCTTCATTTGTAGTTCACTATCATTCTCAAGAAAAACCTAAATTAGGGTTTCCTCAAAATCTTCTCCTTTCCGACCATTCCTCCACTGCTAGAGATATCTTCCTCTTCTGGCATTTCTCCATTTTTTTTGTTTATAAAAAAACTTCAAAATTCTAGCTTTACACTTTAGACATTAATTATAATTCCACTTTCATCCTTTCTTCTTATCCTAGTTTTACCATATTCCAGTCTATCCTATCCGGGTTCTGTGCTGTTTTCAAATTAATCCAAGAATTAAGTAATCCATACCCTATTTGATTTAAGCTTAACTTAATCAATGATTTAACTTTAACAAATAGAATATTTCCTTATCTGTTTCTCATTAGATTTTCAATTAACCTTCAGATCTTGTTCTTAGGACAATTCTTAGCTTATCTATCAATCCTGATTTTCAAACTGAAATCCAAAAATTTGATCTAAGCCGTCCAAAACCTAAAATCCTTCCTTAGTTTAGATCATCAAAATTTTTGATACTCTTTTCAATTCAACTATTGGATCCTTAATCATCAAAATCCTTCATTAGTTGAATAGATTTGAGTTTACAATTATTTTTATTTAATTTCAAATATTTTTTTCAATATGTGATTTTTTTTTTTTTTTTAAACTCCATCTTTTAAGTCAAGTCCCTATGGGATCGACCTGTACTTGTATTAGCTATACTATAGTAGCTCGTGTACTTGTAGTAAATGATCAATATGAACCCGCAACAAAGGATCTTTTTATGTCCACTTTTACCATCAATACTAACTTTCACAAGGTCCTTCAAGAGATGTTGCAATTGTACAGTTGTCTCATGGCCCCTCATGCAACGTAGGACTACCTAGAGATTATAAACAATTATCAAAGAGACAACCATTTCATGGTAGCTCTATTTATCTTTCTTGATATCTTTAACACAACAGTTTAAGATGCGACACACTTATCATTTGATTGAAAACAAGGAGGTGTCCTTTTCCTTCTTCTCAACTTTGAAGAATAGGTGACAGAGAAAGAACTCGGGAGAGATAAAAGATGTGGGAGGGAGAGTGCAGGAAAGAGAGAGATCAGGGAAGGAGAGAGGAGTAGGAGAGATGAGTGATAGGTCTAAGCTTCTCGTAGTGAAGAAGAACTTGAGAGAGATGGACTGAGGGTGAGAAGATGAGGGGTACAAGTCTCTACTATAAGCAAAGAGAGTGGTGAGGGCTGGAAAAGAAATAGAGAAAGAGAGGAGCTTACAAGAGCAATGATAGAGGTGGAGACAGAGGGAAGAAGGGGAGCTGGGGACGGGTCTTGCCTTGCGGCATTCCTTCGAGTTCTCCTTCCTTATCAGCCTTTTTTTTTTTTTTTACCACCTCCATAAAGAACTTCCTTTTGTAAACTCCTCTCCTTCTAATTTCATTTCCCCCCACTTTTTGTTAAGCTTTCTTCTACCACTAAAAACTTCTCCACCTTGGAAACTCCTACTACTTACCCTTTCTATTTTGTAGCTCTTCATTGCAAGTTAATTCCCTTTTTAGAAAATCTTCTCCATGATTTCCTTTTCTCCAATTAAAACCAATTTTCTTTTAGGAAACCATCCCATCTTGCCTTAGTGTCTTTAGAATGATCTGACACCATTAAATTTGATCTGAGCTAACTAAGCAACAATCTGATTAATCTGCAAAACACATGACCAAATTAGAATCATCTAAACTATACATTACACGTCTGATTAGCTTTGATGATTATCTTATTGTTAAACTTAATAAATCAATGTTTGGATGATTATTGGAACTAAAATTCATATTTTATTTAAAAATTATATATTTGATCGGTTAGATGATCTAATTAAATGTTAAAGTAGGGATATTTTAACCAAAATTGAACACTTAACAGTTCGTAGCTTGTGTCCTGACCTATAATAATTAAAAAGGTGGCCACAATCTCCCCCATTGTCACCTAACGGGTTTTAGAAAAGAGGCCAATTGTCTAAAAAATACTAACTCAATTATCAAATTGAAATTAGTGCATTCTATATAATTTTGAAATCTCATACCAGTTTTATCATAAACTTGTCGAAATTTCTCATAACCTTAAGTACTTTTTATTGCATGCATAGGCTAAGGCTTGTGCATATATAGTGCAACATCCTCCTCACATTGCTTAATTTGTCTAAATATATGTGATGCGATCACGCTTATGACACTCTACACTTTATGAAGCACTTCGCTATAGAAAGCAGTGCTCCTTGGAGCCCTATCACCCATTACCTTGCATTGTCGTAAATGAAAGTAGCCATGGGTAAACTATAACAATTGTGCAAGAGCTCCAGATAGTTGCATCACTAACACAAAGGAGTACAAGATTTTGGTTTTATTTTAACAAAATTATGGCAAAATCTCCTTTATTTTTTGAACATTTCACAATTCACACATGCCACGTGTCACACCTGATAATCAGCATTTACAAGCATGAAAAATAAATAAACTAGTATCTAGTGACATCCATCACCTATTTGTGATTAAACTTTCAAATCATATAATGATTGCAAAAGCAACAGATGTAATAAT
This sequence comes from Warburgia ugandensis, assembly GCA_035236585.1. Lineage (NCBI taxonomy): Eukaryota > Viridiplantae > Streptophyta > Magnoliopsida > Canellales > Canellaceae > Warburgia > Warburgia ugandensis. The sequence continues at coordinate 62,170,844 of CP141135.1, read as the reverse complement.
ATCTACTTGCATCCCTCACTACAAAAAATAGTGTCTAATCATAGTCTTATAAATAAATAAATATATATATATAGACACACACACAAGCCCAATATAGAAACACACCAAATGGTTTCAAACAACAAAAACCATGAAAGTGGTTCTAATCCAACTATAGAGGTCTTCTAACAAATGCCCCTTCCTGCAACTAGATCAACAGACGTTGAGGATGCTACAAGACTGGCCCACTTTCCTTTTCCCCTCACTCACAGTAAGTTAACAAGTCTATAGAAGGGAATCAAGGATGATGTTTGTAGAAGCAACTGGCAAACCAAGGCTTGCAAAAAGTGTTCAAAGGGATCATGTGGGTACAATCCATCACTATCCCCTTGTACTTTCTCTCCATAATATGGGACTTGTGAATAATATGTATCAAGATCCACTCTTGACATATTCGGTCTATATACTTTCTCAACTAGTTGTATATGTTGACCAGTAGCCAGGCTTGATTCATTAAGTACCTCATCATCTACAATAATATTAATCCCAAACAGAATTCTTCAATGGCACTACCACCCCCAAACAGTCTCTAGGTGCTCGTAGCTCCATAAGTTCCTATGGAACAAGCAATGTGACTCCAGATTCGACTATACACATAAACATTTGTAATGCCATTGTAAAGGTAATGTATAGTACTATAGTGTCAGAGTAATGCATGAACTACAAGTGGTTATTCATTATCTCCAGGATTGTAAGGAAATAATTTCTCCCCACGTCGCACCCTAATACTATGTCTTCATTCCTCAACTTTGCAAGAGTAACATACTTACTTTTGAAAAGCCTTATCTTTGTATTCAACTGCTTCATCATCAAATCAACTCCAAACCAGAGTTTGAAGTGAAGTAGTCATTCCCTAATCACTGCACTCTTTGGCATACTTCCAAAGTCCTCTTATTACTTGGTCCATTTACTATAGGGGCCCTTGTCTGCATCAACTGGGCCTTCAGACACAGTTTTCCAATCTTTGCCATCAACTAGATTAGGTGCTATAGGAACTCTATCCTTTCTTTTGTGCAGCATTTGAAAAGAAATGTATTTGTTATTTAGTCTATCTCAAAGTCCCCAAATGTGTCTATTTGCTATTTAGTGAAACTTAAGAACAAATACATTTGTTTTCTAGCCTATGAAATCTAAAACATTGATATATATCAAAATCAAAATCAGTTTAACAATTAGGATGAGATATTTGTATAAGCATTTGACAAATAATTATGTGAATCACGGGCATCATACAAATAAATCCTGAAAAAGCTGGAAAACGAGAAAACTTCATCACCACAAGTGCAAATGAAATATGTTAATAAATTAGAAAAAGGCATTGAAATATGAGAAATTATATGGTGTAATGAACAACAAACTATTTCACATCTAAAAGGCACTGAATTGGTTCTACTAGATAATTATACCTTGATCTTAGTATGCTGGTAGGTTTTTTTCCAAAGAACAAGGGAAGAACCCAGAATGCAACTAAACACCAAAAGACAATCCTAAACTAGCTATATTTCCTTTGCATAAGAACCAAAAATGTGAATTATAATATTTAGAATGACAAAGTAACAATCATGAAAGCATTTAATTCCAATCAAATTTTTCTTGCAACTCAACAAATTGTTTTGCAAGTTAGGTGTCTAATGCCATCAAACTTGCCATATTGCAGTATTCATTTGGGAAAAAAAAAAAAAAAAAAAGTTTAACCCTCTAATGTTGGTAATTTTGATCACATATGTTTCATAGATCAACTTCTGAGATCAAACACGTGCTGATTGAAGTTCATCAAGTGCTAGTTGCAATGACTCCTAGTAATGAAGAGATTTTTCAAATCTATGTAAAACCATATACCTCAACAATAAATTAAAAATCAAAGATATAACAACATTGACCAGGGTTTGTCCATGCATAACCATCACATCCAATGTGAATGCATCCATACATCCAAGTCACAATGCAAACTATACAAATATAGAGTTCATAATAATAACCAAGGTAAGGTTTTTAAATAAACCATGTCCATCATTGAAATCTCCTCTATGTACCACATGAAGGCCTCTAACGCCCTCAACTGCTCTACCAGCATGTCATACCTGCTAACTCTCTCTATATTTGAGGCATTGTAAAAACATCGCAATGCCTCAGCAAACTATGCTTGTGTAGGTAACAACAACAACAATAATAATAAATATTTAAGACAATATGTAAAGATCATACATCAAATCTCCGGGCATGTGATATAATATTAATCTCATGAAAATAGTTCTAGCATGATCTCAAATATGAGAATAAATGACAATGAAGTACAATATAATTAGCATCAAAACCAACTAAATCGGTGGCAATATCCAAGGCATGAAAGACCATAATAATGCCAAAGACAAAGTAATGAATCCAATCCACCTTGTGATGACCTAGGTTTTCAAATGTAATTTTAAATACAAACTAATTTCTAATGCAAATGGATCCAATTTGAGATAATTTTTGTAAAAACAATGCGATGCACCAAAAAATCTTTTCTTTCAAATTCACTTTGAAAAACCCTGAGTGTCATTTTTCTTCTATCAAAAACAAGGATTCTCGATGAAATGAGCGCTCATTTCTACCAAAAATCAGGCAAAGTTTCCTCTGTTTTTCGGACATAAGACATTTAACGCATGTCATTGTGAAGTACCTAATAAACATTTGTTGACAATTTTAAAATATAAATAGAGACTGTCTCCTTTTCATACATCTAGCAAAACAGAAATGATTTACATCAACACAACACACCCGAACCTCCACAGCACAACCTAGTCACATAAGTCTTCCAAATTCCCATAATTATATACAATGTAGTCTCTTTCTCATTTCTAATATGACAACTTCAATTCAAAGACCAATTCTTACCTATCCTCTTCCCAAGCTTCTGTTGGCACACTCCTATCAGTAAGTAGCTCCTATTATGTAGGAGTCCTTTGTTCTGTGATACTGTCAACATGCCAACTTGCTACTATTCTCTGTATCTAAGGCATTGCAAGCCACAGCAATGCCTCAGCAAGCAATCGCTTATGTAGATGGAACAAGATACAATATTTTATATAAATAGAAATCATAATAAATAAATACCTATATCAATTTAGCCATGCTGAATCATGCAAACAACAATTCAATTATGATTTAACTTGAAATCACTCAACATTTATCAGAATCATGAATCCATACCAAAATGGAAGGAATATAAATGCATCAGTACAAAACACGTTATTTGAAAAGCAAAGTATGCAATCACATGTCAAACCTACAAGTCATTTACATTTCTTGATATCAGTCTTCGCTCTTACGAGCCATTTCACATATCAAATACCAACGCGTTGTTGTGTGTGTCAAGTACACAACAAACAATATTATCCTCCTTGGCACAGTGAGTCGGCGTAGTGGATTAAACCCAAAGACACACCTCAAGGCTTTGCTCCTGAGAGACTGGTAGCTCATCTAGCTAAGAACCGATAACTCGTCCAGCCCAAAGGCCCACCCACATCGCAACAACCTCTCAGAATGCATCAAACTCCCCAAACAATGGAGCTAAATCTCAAGGATTGGTAGCTCATCCAGCCAGGAACCGGTAGCTCGTCCAACCCGAAGGCCTGCCCGCATCATAACGACCCCTTTCAGAACACGTCAAACTCCCCAAACAATGGTGTTCAGGGATCGGTAGCTCGTCCAGCCCGAAGGCCTGCCCACATCATAATGACTCCATGGCCCGCCCACATCATAACGACCCCCTTCGCTCATATGAGCCATTTTACAATTTCCTGGTATCAATCTTACATTTCTCTCACATGGTTCACAATAATGCATAGCTTATGCATAAACAGTTTAATCATGATTCAATTTTAACATGCACATTCATCTTATCTTTCGTATAAATAGAAAGATTCATTTCAATGCTTGAAAATCATATACACATGCATATATAGCAAAAATCGTAGCAATCTTAATTCCACCTACCTCAAATGGAGATCTTCAGGTTCTCTGAAGCAAATAGCATACACACTCCCGATCAATCACACCTCTGCAACAATACAAACACTCATTTAGATATGCAATTCTAGGACTTTTCTTAGCTTTTCCAATATGAAAGCTCCCTCTATGTTAGTCCCTAACAATAGTCGTCACAAGGCGAAATGACAGTGCTTATTTCTATGCTAAGAGTGTTTCATTAGCTATTGGTTGATAGCTAGTAGAATGACAAGCAGTTACTGGTTTTCTAATCCACGCCATTGGCCCTTGATTGGCTACCCACTATTCTTCTTAAGTGACTGCAAGTCACTTTCATTGTTCAGTGGTCTTAACCCTTGATTCTCAACTAGATCAACTCTTGGTTTGGAGCTGGGTGTTATTTCCCATGCTATAGTCTTCAATACAACCTATAATTGTATTCTTAAATCAGACTAATATAATGAGCATCATGAACAGTTCATATCACTCAATTTTTTCTATTAGTTTATCCAAATTCCATACTTTATATCATATCTAAGCTAATTCACAATTCAGGAATCCACCTGTGACCTCTAATCATTGATCCGACAACACAAGGTGTCTATTTGAATAGTGACAGATCGGACGGCCTAAATCATCTGATTTGTTTCACTTCAAATTCATATAATTCTAGTCATCCTATCATTTTTTAGGACGAGGAACTCATCTGTGGTGTCTGATCGTCGATCAGACATCACGAAGTTACTGTATGAACAGTACTCAATCGGACGACTGATCGTCCAATCTGTTTTTAGCCTAGATTTGAAGTTTTTTATGTGATCCGAGCTACATCATGCCCTAAATTACCAATCCCTAAGCTTTGATTTAAAAATGGATGGTTGGATTATCCATAAAACCTAGATCTAGCATGAATGGTGCGGATTTAGCTAAAATCTCAAAATCAAGAATAGGGTTTTGTAGATCTTACCTTCTAGATGCATTTTTGTGCATTTTCCACTGTTGGATGGGTTGGATTGGCTGAGATCCATCTCGAAACCTCCAATCATAGCTGTGCAATGTTCCCCTCTTCAATCAATGGTCGAGATCACGTCAGATTCCCCAATAAACTTAGGGGTTTTGTTCGTCTCACCGTGCTAAACAAAATGACCGGTCGGATCATTGATCCGAGCCAGCATCGTCTCCGGCGATGGCCTGCAACTCGGGTGACCTAGGAAAACCCTTGTCTTCCCTTCCATGCTTGCACGCAGCTCTCTCTCTCTCTCTCTCTCCGACTATTTCCCCCTCGATTCATTCTCTCTTGTCGGTGCGACCTAGGGTTTCCAGGCGCACTGGGTTTCCCCCTTCTTCTCTCATTCTCCTTCTCTTCTTCTTCTTCTTCTTCTTCTTCTTCTTCTTCTTCTTCTTCTTTCTTTTCCTCTCCCTTCGTCAGGTTTCTTCTTCTCTTTTTTTTGTCTGTTGATTTTGAGAAGACAGACCCGACAACTACGTCGGGTTGCCTTAAGTGGGGGGTTCCTGTATCAAATACGGCCCCCTCTATTTAAGGCCCTTTTGTCTTCTTTTTTTCTTTTTTTTTAGACGTTTTACACATGCATGTTCCAAACATGTCGAGAAAACAGAGCATTTTAAGCTTATCAAATGACAATATCAAATTAATGTAACTAATGCCAACTACATGTCTGAAAATATATCAAATCAACTGAGCTTCTAAGGCTCATAAATGTGCCAAAATCACGTCCATACAAAGCTTCAAAAGCTCAAAGAATATATCAATAAATGTATATATCGTCATCAAGGACACCCTCACACACAGGTCCTAAGAGTGTCAAAATCACATCAATGCAATCATCTAATATGCAACGAATATCTTAATGAACAAGAATGTCATTAATGCAGCGCACCCTAACATGAGGTCCCACAAGTGTATTGCACACTCGTATGCTAGTGGGGTCACCCTTAGTCAGCTGATAATCCAGATTATGCTAATTCGAAGCCATCAATAACCATCATGTTCCTCTCATAATTACATCATAGCATATTACAGGGCTATCATACTCAAATCAAGTCAATCTCATGTAAGTTATCATTTAATCAGCACAATTGGGCACTATTATATATAAATGATGCACAATATTAAGTAATTGCAGCTAAATCAACTTATTAGGATAATAATCCTACCTCATGTAAGTCTATCTAAAAGATATCTAGCTGTCCGTGTCACTAGATCATTAATTGATTGCCTTGAAAGTGCCCAATCAAAGATATCCATACTGATCTAGTCATAATTCTCCACTTGATTGTCCCAAATCAAAGAATAAATCTGTAATTTTAATCAAATAACCCCTATAAATCATCTAAACAGCATCAAATTTGATCCAATTTCATAACTGACTCTTAGCTGATCTTAACTATTGATCAAGATGAGCTAAATCATCTAAAAAAATGCTTCAAATCCAAAATATCTTATATGGATCTTGATCTACAAATCACAAGGACCACAATGGACTATTTAGATCGTAAAATAAGGTCAGATCATCGTAGATCAAACGATTTGACATCCAATCGAAGGTTTGACCACGATCAACAATCGAATCTTCCGCGATCAATGAATGGGAAGATGAGTATTGTTCCTCACGTTGCAAGAATCATGAGGGTTATCTCAAATCTTCAAAATCCTTCATGGATTGGCGAGAATAAAGGATCAAAGCTTAAGAGGTTAATAGGGCCCACTGTGTCAACTCAACTCCCTAACGTGTCGAGAGCTAGTTGACTCAGCGAGTTAACTCAACCCTAACTCGTTAGGGGGGGATGATGATCGGTGATCTCTTTCTTTTAGGTTACTACGCAATTTGCCCAGGAGGGAGAGACAGAGGGAGATGGGGTCCTAACACGTCGGCCCGCCCAAAGGCCTAGCCATGCCAGCAATGTGAAAAAGGCTGGGGGAACCTGGCGCAGCCAGCTAGATCATGTGATCATGCTGGCTGTTAAGTGTTCAATTTTGGTCAAAATACCCCTAATTTAGTGTTCAATTAGAGCATCTAGGTCATTAATTTCAAGATTTTACATAAAATATTTTATTTTAGCTTTAATTGGCCATCTAACCGTTAAATTGCAAAATTAATAGTCAGATGATCATTAAAGCTAATCAGAGGAATAATGAACAGTTTAGATTGTGCTAATTGGGTCCTGTGCATTGCAAATCGGTCAACTCAGGCATAGACGCTCCAGATCAAATCAAGAATATTAGATGAAGATCAGATGAAGTTTCATGGAAAAAAGACTTTGACGACTTGCAGAGTTCTAGCAAGTCTAGAATTCTAGTGGACCCCACTTTCTCTCTTATCTCTCTTTTCCCTCTCGCTTATCTTCTCTTTTCTCTTATCTCTCTCCTCTCTCTTCTATCTCTTCTATCTCTTTTCTCTCTTTCCCTCTTATCCTCCTCTCTCTTTCACGTCTCTCTCTCATTCTCCTTTATATTCCCCTTCCCCTCTCTCTTGAGGGACGTTTTTCCCCACCTCTAGGGAGGCTGGGCTGGTTCTCCACTCATCCTTCCCCCTCCTTCCTCTTTCTTCTTCTCCACTTCTCTTTTTCTTTTCTTCTCTCACCCTTCATCCTGTCCGTTCCCTATCACCCTTACCTCTCCTCTTCTCATCCTTCTCTCTTCAACTCTTCTCTTGGCCAGCCATAGGTACGTGACACACTTAGAAGGCCTGCCTGGCATCATCTTCCCTCTCTCTCTATCATTTCTCGTCCCCTCTCTTCACCACTTTCTTTCTCAACTAGCGTCTCCTCTGCCTCATCTCTGGCCACACCACTCGTCTTTGCTTCTCTCGTCTCTAGCTCCTCTCTCCAACTTCCTCTCTTTGGTTGGTTAGAGGAGGCAGCCTCTCTCTCTCTCTCTCTCTCTCTCTCTCTCTCTCTCTCTCTCTCTCTCTCTCTCTCTCTCTCTCTCTCTCTCTCTCTCTCTCTCTCTCTCTCTCTCTCGCATTTTCCGTTTCTTACCTGTCTCCCCAGCACACCTGATGCCCATCTTCCTCTTCACTACATTCAACCAGCCTCCGCCCTTCACTATCTCCTCCCTCCTCTCGTTTATCGTTTTCTCCCTTTCTCGCATCATTCTATCTCATTTTCTTCTCTCTCTGCCTCACAACCCCCATCTCTCTTTCTCTTTCTCTCCCTGTCATTCTCCTTGCTCACCGCACAGCTCCCTCTCATCTCTACGCCATTCTCGTTTCACTCCCCATATCTCATTTTCCCCTCTTCCCTATTCTCCATCTGTCGAGGGAGGAAACCCAAGTCGGGTTCCAATCCCATGCTTACCTTTCCTTCAAATCTTCTTCTTCTTCCCCATCTTCTCCATCGGCCGGATCGCATCCCACCTCTTCCCAGAGTCGGACGGAAATAGAGAGAAAACCCAGAACGGGTTTTCTCCCAATTCCTTCCTCTCCTCTTTCTTTTCCTTTCCCTCTTCCTCCTTCTCTCCTTCCTTTTTTCTCCTCCATTCTTCTCCAGCTTCTCTTCCGGTTTCCTCCCATCGCCCCTTTTTCTCCTCCTTCCTCTTCCCTTCTCCCTTCTTCCCCTTTCTTCTCTCCTCTTTCTCCTGCCCCACATTTTCCTGGTTTTTTCGTGAAAAACCAGAACCCTGGAAAATTTCGGTTCTGCCCTTGGAAGATCTCAGAAATTATAAATATGTCCTTTTGTTGAAATTCCATCTGAGTCCCTGATTTAATTCCATCTGTGTCTCTGTGCTATTTCGATTTTAATTTATCCACATTCTGATTATCCAGGGACAGGCTTATCCATGACTGCTTATTTCGTTGTAATTTCTGTGTTTTTGGAATAAATAATTGTGTACATTGCAACAATTGAATAAATCTGGATTTTATTTTATTCTTGGTTTATTTCTAGTATAGTCTTTGTTTTGATTCTTTTATTAATTGAATTTTATTGAAAACTCCATCATTTTAAATCAAGTCCTTATGGGATTGACCCGTACTTGCATAAGCTACACTACAATAGCCCGTGCACTTGCGGTTAAACAATCAACACTGGCCAGTTGCACTGGTGAGGAAAATGTCATGGGGAGATAAGAAAAGAGATTTGACCCACCCGGCTTGCTCAGGCAAACGATCGAGTTGCACCGATGGAAGGAGAATGAACGGGGAAAAGAAAGGTGGGGCTGCCTACCTGTCTGAGAAGAGGAACAGGCAAAGGGTTTTGACCACAATTGTCAGAGAAAATCACCCATGACACCTGAAGGGGGAAAAAGATCAATGAATGGGATTTCGTATGTGCATCACGAGGGAAGGGGAGATGGGTTGCATGCCAGTGCCAGGCAAGTCGAGTGGCACGAGGTTGTGCGTTAGTGATTGAAGGGCCAATGGGGAGATTAAATGGAGGGGGGAAGGTACAGATTGTTAAGTTTTTTCCCCTTCTCTCCCAAGGCCCACTCATGTTATCCCATTTTTACATGCTACATCCCACAATGGACAATTTTGACCCCCTCTAACTTAGTAAAACTTTTGGACTTTTCAGTCTCAACCTCCATTTCATGCAAAATTAGTGTCGTTGGAGTCATTCCATTTTTTATAGTTCTAAGTCCAAATTTTGAGTTTTCAAAGGGGTGACTTTCACAAAAATCTAATTTTTTGCAAAATTAAATTCCTAGTTTTAATTCAATTAATATGTAACATAATACATAAATATAATACATAGAAATTAACCCAAAATTGAGAGTCGTTACATTATCAAAACCTCATATGAATGTGAAAGGACAAAACATGAACCAACTTTCTTTACCATGGAGACACCCGTAAGTAGCAAGAACTAAAAAATTTCCCCAAAAGAGAGAAATTTCAATATTCATTACCATATCAAAGATCTTCCCCCCAAATAACTAAAGTAAGACACAAACAAGCAACCGAAGGTGACAAAACCTATGCTAAGCGCAACTGACATAATTCAATAAGTCAATAACATTCTTATGATATTAATGGCATGGAGAACAAATAAACAAATATGATTATTACGCAAGCACTCATGAATTCAAAGAAAACTCTCACAATCCAAGCATTCATTTACTCCCATCAAGAAAATTTCCATCTACAATCTATAAAAAGGCCTATGCTTACCTTCCAATAAAAGTAGCATCAAAGGTGAATGTAACAAGATGCTGCCCTGGATTTTCCTCATCAGGCTCAATCCTAAGAGTCTCCTTTTTTAGATAAAACCCAACCTTATTAGTTTAAGAGCCCTATTTCAAAGGTTCCTTATCTTTCCTTGGAATCTCTCCTCTTGTCCTCTTGAAAAATCCACAAAGGTTTGTTTATGAGAAGGTTTATCTTACTGCTAAAAATCTCACCAACATCAAACCCATCCACCAAACCAAAAGCAGTTAAAAGATGCAAAAACCCATAATTTCCAAAGGATATTCACCACCCAAACTAACTTTCCCCTTCCATTCTATTGCCAACTTCTTTGCCCTATCCTTAATATGATTCTTAATCTCTAGATTAATAGTTAATTAGGTTTTGGAGCTTGCTTTTATAAGTGGCTTTAGGGACTCTAATAGCTTCTTCATTGGCTTTTTGTTGTTGTTTTTCCTTGAATTTGAGTTCTTTCCTTAAAAAACCTTGAACTCAGAAAATTTTTATGCCAACTGCAGAATATGGAGGGTTATCAACTGGAAACCTAAGGTAATCTTAGATATGATATTAAGATTTCTCAAAGTGGAGAAAACAAGGAGCCCTAACACTAAATTGCTGTAATTTGAGGGCTGGGAAGATAAGCCCATACATCAAAAGCTGTCCACTTGAACTTAAACCCATAAACCCCATCCCAAAACACATAAAAGTTGGGATCAATTTGTAGAGAAAGTAAGGAACCAAAGAATCTACCTACCTTGCAAAATGAAAGTAGGAATTTGCTTTCAGTACCCTAACAGTGGCAACGAACGGGACTTGTTAGAGATGACCAATGATGGCAATGAATGGGATCTGGTGGCGATGAATCATTTTGATCTACCTGTCATGAGCTTCTTTATAGGATGAGGAGAGAGAGAGAGAGAGAGAGAGAGAGAGAGAGAGAGAGAGAGAGAGAGAGAGAGAGAGAGAGAGAGAGAGAGAGAGAGAGAGAGAGAGACCCATTTCTTCTCTCTAAAAAATCATGGTTTGATTTTTCTCTTTTTAAAATAGATCAAATTTTACACTGTAAAGAGGGGTTGGCATATCTCTAATAGCAACACAATATCAAATGTTAATAATATAAAATGAACTTGATATCTCACATATGCTCAAGATATTACAGTTAAATAAACCTAATATCTCACATATGCACAAGATATCATCGTTAAATAAGTTGTACAATTGATCTATGACATGATATCTCAGTAATTCCCAACATACACTGTTAAATAAACCGCTGCTAAAAAGTTTCCGAAACATGTGGACCAATGTTGACTTGGCTTAAATGACTTCTATGGCTTCTTTTGATCACTTATTTGGCTTGATTTCTCCTATCATGGCTTATGTGGCTCAGGTGGCTTGTATGGTTTGATTTCTCCTTTAAAGCAATCTTGGCCTTTGGATTACTCTGCTAACACCTACAAAAGATTAAAAAAAAACCCTAATTATACCTAAAAATTTATGATAAATCACATAATTACTTTGATTAGCTTCTGAACGTGCAAAATATCAAACTTTTTTATCATTAGTTTAAAAATGCATGTGTTATGAATTTTTAAAAAAATTATAAAATAATGCCTTTTAATTTATAATGTATGGATTACTAATTGTTTGCTTTTTATACAAAATTAATTACATGTCAATAGTCAATAATATTTTGGAGTTCCTTAAACATGGAGTCACTAAATATGAATGCACCATGGCATTACATTTGATCCATGGGAAGAGATCATAGGAACGAATATCTGGCTTGTCAATGGATCTAACCACATAGCCAATTTTGACTTTTGAATTCAGAGCATTAATCATGTTTCTCCTCCATATGAAATAATTATCATTGCTCTCATCGAAGGGGATTATGGAAAAAAATCAATCTTGGATAATCTGAAGATTGAAGATGGTAGGAGGAATTAACATCCCTATGACAGATTGTTGGCCATCTTTTTTGAAATTAACATTTCTATCACCTGAGTTCTTCTTGTAGTTGGCCATGGAGTGAAATATTTTGTTCGCTGGATAGGCTAGTGTTTTAGGCTAATAGATTATCATTGATAACCTGCTATGATACCATCAAAATTAATAAAAGTTGCTTGATTATTCTCATTGATGTAGAATATTATTAGTATAAATTTAAATATAGTTATAATAAATTACAAGACTAAGATACAGCTAAATGCTATATACGATATTCTTAATATGGTAATGGAATCACAATAAAGTAAGAGTTAATTATGGAAAAGAGAAATCATAGGAGATAGTTACAAGAAAATTATTTCAAAGGTAATTACCAAATCATAGGAGAAAATTATTTCCAATAAGGAGAATAGAAGAAATAAAAAAAGTTTATTCTTGCATTATATGAGGAGGATCAGAGATCATGTGGCTAAAAGCAAATGACCAAATTCATGCCTGCTATTGCATTTAGTTTTTCCAAGTTAATGTAAATAACCAAAAACAATTTGGCTGCAATAACATGCACGTCCACTAGAGAATTTATCACTCACCATCTACCCCAGTGAAATTTTGTCTAGATAGGATTATGCAAGTACTAGAGACCACCGAACTGCCAGCTATTGCTTGCTCTTACATATCAATTTTGTCGATGTTACATGGTTTTCCTGTGTAATATGAAGCTTCTACCATGTTGATAAGTGGACGTTTAAAAGACACAGGCAAATTGCAACCAGTATGTTGTATTTTTTTTTGCTCTATAATTAGTTCAATGTTTGGTTCATTGCGCTTTCAAGGGAGCTGCATATAATAGCCCATGGTTCATCGGTTCATCTCACTAACCATGCAAGATAAATCCACTTCTGTTATACAGTGTTAGGGTCAATATGTATATGGACATATCGGCCCTTGAAGGTGTTAAAACCCCAAATTTTCTCAAATTATTTGAAATTAATTGAAATTTTTACAAAAATCTAAGTAGAATATTATATTCAATATAATATTATTTTTTTAGAAAAAGAATCAGGTCTTGAAACATAGATATTTGGAATCATTCATGAAAAATCAGTCAGAATGACTGTAAGCACGTTGAAATCTGAGCTCGGGTGAAAATCATTATTTTTCTTAATTTTGTGAATTTACATTTACCCATAGGGGTAAAATGGTTATTTCACTTTTGTGTGGGGTCAACAAAAGTTAGGTGAGGTGGTGGATAGCCAGCTCAGGGAATATCAATGATAAGGAATAAACATGACGAGAAATCTCTTGTAAATTAATAAGAAAAGTTAAAAAATCATTTAAAATAAAAAATAATTAAAATAATACAAAAATAAGCCTATAAACACCCTTCCTACTATTCCCACAAAATTCCACAGATCCCCAAGACTCTCCCCCTCTTTCTCTCTCTCTTTCCTCCTCTCTTTCTTTTCTTTTCTTTTTCTTTTTCCTTTTCTTTTCTCTTTCCTCTCTTTCCAACCATAGCGGCGGTCCCCATATGCCATGACACAGGACACGCCTTCCACTCAACAGAGGCAACGACCCTACTGGCTAGGGTTTTCCCCAGTCCAGCAAAGTCTTCAACCAAACCCATTTCTCTTGCCAAAATACAAGACCTGAACACAAAATCAGGTTCCTCTCACTCCCCTCTCCATTTCCCCTATCCTATTTCTCTTCCCCGATACCGGCAAGTACCCTAGCGGCAAGAATTACAGAAAACCTAGCCGTTAGGCTAAGGCTTCAAAATCCGGTAGAAAACCGTGGTCTCTGGTTCATATCTCTGCTCCAAACCGGATCCACATAGGTATATCTCAACTCCCCTTCAAAAGCCCCATGTTTTTCGGCCAAAACGGGTAATAATCACTGGTGAATCTGTTCCACCAGCGACTAGTTCACCGGTGAAACAGATTCAATGATCTAGGTGGAAATCACCTCTTAATCGATCAGATTTGGAGATTCTGAATAGTTAGATCAATTCAGAGGGTCCAAAACCCTAAGATGTGCAATCACATATCAATTCCCATTAGATCTAGTCGTTGTTCTAGGGAAGGGCTAATCTAACGATCGATATCAGACCATCTCGCCTATCCTCAGTCACCACTCAGTACATACCGGCTATCACTAGCGGAACAAGGTGGAGACGGGCAGCTAATCGTCCCCGTCAATCCGCAATGGCTAGATTGAATCTGGGCCCTTATTTTTTACTAAAAATTTAAAATTCTAATTCCAAGCTCATTTTAACTCCAAATCAAGATCTAATAGAAGCTTTGGATTCCTTGTGAATAGTAAAATCTAATGGAAACATAAACTTTAGGTTTTATTCACTGTAAAATTTTGTAAATTACAAAAAGTGTTACTAATTCACGAGATAGTCAAATATGGCATGATCAGACTTTGGATTTATGATCTATCAGTGATCTAGTAATGAGAGAACATGGAATCAAGAGTTGGATGTGACTGATCTGGGATGAATTAAGAAATTTAACCTTAATGGAAGAGAAATCATAAAAATGATCATGGATCTACTTGATTTGACTAATCAAACATGATCAGACCATGAAAATTAGTTTGAATGATGATCCTAAGTTAAGATCATATGGATTTATGAGCCTGATGTGGCTAATTTGGGATAGATTGAGATCTATACCCTTAATTTTGATAAAATGGCTTAAGATCTTCTTGATCGGTTGGATCAAGAAGGATCAGATCATATGATGGGATGCATTAATGATCTAGTGATGATATCACATTAAGATAATGTGACATATCTGAATAAAAATGAAAGATCAAGATCTAAACCCTTAATGGGATGAAAAATGAATAGAAATCAAAATATGATATATTCAAATGAGCATGTCAATTATTATATTCTATTGTAAATGTTCTTTTAATTGCTTAGTAGGTTTAATTGTTAAATTTATTTATTTATGCTTAAATATTCACGTTGTGTAAATTATATGAAAAATATAATTAATTGAAAAATAAATATTGATGGACATTTACAATAAATTATGGACATGGACTTAATGATATTAAGGGCTATAATTAGTAGGACAATATAAGGAATATCATTTCCTTGGCCCAATTTAGGAGAATAATAAACATCCATGAATGACATTATTTATGTTCATGAACATAAGTTAAAATCAAATAGAAATGAAACTTAGGGTACACGAGCTCATAGGAACCTTATAAAAGGTTGAGCTAAGGTCACTCCCATGAATGCTGAACATGGTGGTTAAGGGGGTTCTCTAATAGAGCGTCACTCTTCCCCCACCTTCTAACGACGTTTATGAGGTCTAAACACCTCCTTACATGAAGACTGAATTAACCACTCTGTGAGCAGCTTTTAACCAATAAGCCTTAATCAATTCTGAAATAAGGAGGAGTTGTCTAGAATTAGGAGTGCATACGTTATCTTCAATTAGTAAAACATTAACTAGTTGAATAATAATAAGATCATAAAAGGATAATAAACTATTTAATCCTAATAAAAATGGTAATTAAGATAATCAAAGATCAAACAAGAATAATAAGAAACATAATATTGTGTTAGTATGTATGTTTTTGAATTGGTATGAATATAGATCAATAGATTAGACCTTGATCAATATGATCCAAAGAAAAAGATCCTAATTATCCTATGTAAGGATGATCAAAAAAACAACTGAGAAGTATAAATGAATTAAGGAATGACTGTATATATATATGATTTGACAGATACATAAAGGATATAATGATCAAGATAAATGAGAAGATGGCTAGTTGAAAGTAAAGGTAGGTGGGCTTTAAGAATATATTCAATATATAAGATATATGTATTTTACACATAATCTTATTCTGATAATTATAGATTAATTATAATTGCCTTAGAATTGTTTATGAATCAACAAATGCTGTTGAAATGAATATAAAGTGATTGATTAAGTTATTATGAAATTACTTAAGGCAACAAATAATGTTGAAATGAATACAAAGTGATTGATTAAGTAATTATGAAATTACTTAATGGCTAGAATGAGAAGATTTGAACTATATAAGTTGGACTCCCAAATCTTAAGGAAATAAGTTATAGGCATGTCCTATTATAACCAAACATAGAGTCCGTAAGTATGAAATATTATCTTTCATACAAGCATGGAGGCTTGTGGTTTTATTTTAAGATAGGCTTATGCCTGGTGGTGTCAATGCTAAGAGAGTTATGAGGGTTTGGCTACCTGTTCTCTTAAATTGATTATGATGATGATACCGTGCCCAAAGAGAGGCAAAATGTCAGGTGGGACAATTATTAGAAGGCCGCCACTGTGACAACCATGGTTCCCCTCATATGAACATGGATCTGTATTTTCCATCATAGTATTAGTGGAGTATTAAGTAATTATCCGGGTGCGCTGTATAGATTAAGACTGCAAGCATGGTAGTCCTTGAGATTATTTTGCATTATAATGCAATTGATTATGGCATGATGAGATACTCGGTAAAAGTTATTACCGATGTTATATTAGAGGACGATTCTCAGTGCGGTATGATTATATATTAACACCTAGTGTTAATATTAAAATCAATTTGAAAATGAGATATTATTTATGATATTGACTATATTCACGATTTTAAATGGTTTTATTTATATGTAGTATATATACATATAATGAATGAAGGATAAAATTGTTATCCAACGTATAAATTAATTTATATCGTGGATATAAAGAATTGTTGATTATATTTCTTAAATCCCCTACCAAGCATAGCTTACTGAGATATTATAAATGTTTGAATATGTACAATATTTCAGATGTAGTTAAGGAAGATTGAAAGCGCAAGACTTGAGGATAATCATCACCGAACTATTACTCAGGGTATTTACTTTGAAGAAGATTGTATTAATTGTTTTGTAATTTGGATTGTAATATTTCAACAATATATGTAATGACTACCGAGAGTGTGTATGTGAACCACTAGATTGATCCTAATTTTAATAAAAGTATTTCTATTGATATTCAATTAAAATTTTATTTTATACAAAAGTCTATGTATGATAAGTAATGTAAGGTGGCACTCGAGTTTTTGACAAATCAATTTCAAAGAAAATATATTTCCACTGTTTGTATTTTAAAAGAGTTTCAAAATCAATGCCCTACCTTTACAAATATTTATGAAAATGTGTTTTAAAAACCCGGGTCGTCACAGAAGGAACATGCGACTTTTACAAACTTTGGCAATCCAAATCTCTCATTTGTTGGTTACTGGTCTAGACAAATGGGTTTCCATATGTATTTTTAGAACAAAGCTCGATCTCTTGGTTGCTTTGGATGTACCCGCCTTTAACTATAGATATCCTAGTGGCATAGTTCGACGAAAGATGTCTTCTAACGTAGGTCAAATCACAAGATCAATTCTCAAGCACAATTCCAAACTTATCAATCAGAAAGGGCAAGCTAAGCATTGTGAGTTTTCAGAGACATTTGGGAAAATTTGGTACAAATTATTGGAAAGCAACGGTTTTGAAGTTTAGGCAAGTGCTACTTAATCACCTGCCCATAAAAACCCAAATGGTTCGTAGTGTTCTCATACATTAGATGATCCAAGGTATTGTCTTCTAGAATTTTAAAATGAATGGCATAAAGGATCTAAGACTACTTG
Source organism: Warburgia ugandensis (assembly GCA_035236585.1). NCBI lineage: Eukaryota > Viridiplantae > Streptophyta > Magnoliopsida > Canellales > Canellaceae > Warburgia > Warburgia ugandensis. The sequence goes on along the minus strand of CP141135.1, from coordinate 62,153,070 downwards.
AACAATGATTTTGTTTAGAAACAAAATGTTTTGAATGTTCTTGGAAATTCTTTCTCCCATTAGACCGTGTGTATCTATATGCATTAGGATACCTATTCATGGATCTCTCAATGTAGATATTTTATTGTCTATTTTATAAGTACCTCAATGGCTAAGATCATTTGATGGATGAGAATGTTGGAACATGCAAGGCCTATTCATGGTTAGGGCAGTATTAAACTATTTGGATTTTGAAATAGGTTGACCCACTTACACTTATAGCCATCACTGCCATTTAATAAGGGACTACTAGTAAAAAATAGGGCCTGATTAACATCGTAACCCTTTAGTTTATGATAAATGCTGAACTTGTGGTGTGGCAGCAATATCTTTTGAAGCCTGACCTTACATGATCTCAATCATATAATCCATCCAAGCAGAACTCTCAAATGCTTTTGAGCTGATTCAAAGTTGTAAGAAGAAGGGGAATCTTAGCGCAATGGTAGAGTTGTCGTCATGTGACCTTAAAATCATGGGTTCGATGCTTAGAAACAGCCTCTTTAAAAAAAAACAAGATAAGGCTGCGTACTATAGACCTCTGTGGTCCGCCCTTCCCCAAACCCACATAGTAGGATCTTCATTTACGACTGCCCCTTTTTTAAGCTTGTAAGAAGTTTCTCAACAATCTATTTCCAAGCACAACTCTCAAATGATTTTGAGATATTTTATCTCCGAGACATCAAAATCTGGTGCAATGAGATGAGTCCAATCATTAAGAAGTGGAATCTGTGAATCTGGTATCTAGACCGGAACTCTAGCGCCATTAGTTTATTAAATAAAAATGTTTGCAACAGGATTTACTCATAATATTGGAAAATTTGACAAATCATAGGGAGAATGTCACAACCCCGTCGGGCCCACAACAAGGATATTGTCCCGTGCGCACGCGCATGGGTTTTGGTTCTCCCCCGCGTCCAGGGGAAAAGGCCTCCTTGTTGTGAAGGGAGAGAACCCCCCCTTATAACCCACAGACCATCACCCCCCCTAGCCGATGGGGGCGTGTGTCCCGTAGGCGGGACATGGCTACCGTGCCAAGATGGCCTGAGGGTTGGCCTTGTGAGGGGACCCAAGATGGTCTGAGGGCGGGACGCAGGAGAGTTAGTCCCACATCGGCTAGGGGGGGTGATGGGCCTGGGTTATAAGGGGGGTTCTCTCCCTTCACAACAAGGAGGCCTTTTCCCCTGGACGCGGGGGAGAACCAAAACCCATGCGCGTGCGCATGGGACAATATCGTTGTTGTGGGCCCGACGGGGTTGTGACAAATGGTATCAGAGCCAAACCCCGACCCCGAGGGTGGATGGCTAGCCGCACCGTCACTCGTGTGGTGACACACGGGGGCGTGTGTCCCGTAGGCGGGAGATGGCTACTGTGCCAAGATGGCCTGAGGGTTGGCCTTGTGAGGGGACCCAAGATGGTCTGAGGGCGGGACGCAGGAGAGTTAATCCCACATCGGCTAGGGGGGGTGATGGGCCTGGGTTATAAGGGGGGTTCTCTCCCTTCACAACAAGGAGGCCTTTTCCCCTGGACGCGGGGGAGAACCAAAACCCATGCGCGTGCGCACGGAATAATATCATTGTTGTGGGCCCGACGGGGTTGTGACAGAGAAGTACGCTTGATCTCTTAGAGCAACGAGTTTTATGGAGTTGAAAGCGGCACCTGGTTCATTTGCCCGTAACTTGTGCCTTTTTATTCCATCTTTTAGGAAATAGTCGAATGAATGTACACGTATGATGACAACTGCACCATGGCACTCCCTAATTCGTTCTTCTTGTTGCTTGATAGTACTATTCAACTCAAATTTCACGAATCGGAGTTGGATTTAGTAAACCTCAAGTAAATTGGACATCTGTTAGAACTGAATTAGGAGGAAAAAATATCGAATTAGTCACAAAGTCTGGTCTGTTTGAGGACAATTGCATTAACCGGAGATAGCTGCTAACTAAGGTTGCAAGGCCATTCATTTGTGACCTTCAGTCACGAATACAAACACAGGGTTATTCGTTTTTTCTTCTGTAGCGGCCCATTTAAAGGACATAAACCAGAGCTTTGGACTAGTTAGCTCAGGTTGAAATTTATTATATTGGTTAACCGTTTTCTAACCTAACTGAATTCAAGGACAGTGATCCATGCACTGCCCCTCGTTAAATAGTTAAAAACGATTATGACTCAAAGTGGGCCATGTTTATCAAAATTAGAACCATTTATATTGTTGCCCTGATTGAGACGGGTTGTTTTTCAAACATTTATCCTTTGGATGATGCTAAGAACTGCTTTTAGCTTGTAAAATGAATTGTGAAGCTTTTTAACCTCCATTTTTATGACTCAAGAAACAACAGTTAAGTTGTTAGATGAACGAGAATTTTGGAACATGACCCATCTAAGTTAAGGACAACATTGTAGACAATTTAGATCTTCAGACGCAGGGCCTACTTAGAGTTGTAATCATTCTTAACTATTTAGTGAAGGACTCATGAGATAAAACAAAGGGTCCATATGTGACTACCCAAATTCAATTATAATTTTTTACCAAACTGATTTGCAATTAGAGACGAATATAATAATTAATCAGTCAAAAATTCCACTGCTATTTATGAGGAATGTTGGTATAAAGGATCGCAACAATGCATCAATAGGGAAGCGCCTCTGCTTTTCCATGACTGGTCTCACTTACATTGGTCCAAGCCGTTTATCTAACAAAACTAACTTTGGATATTTCATGGCCCAAAATTCATTTCAAAAAAGGTGATAGGATTCTTGTTTTAGTTCATTGAATGCAAACCGTGGATCTTGAAGAGCTTCTCACCATTAGTATTAGCATGATGAAAACACTATTTTTGGATCCTATTGGATTCCTTCTAGAATGAGTTTGGGGCCATGAGATATTCAGAGTCAGTTTCATCAGATGAACAGTTAGATAAATGGTATGTAGAGCCATCATGGAAAAGTGGCGTTTCACGGCTGGGGTGCTGCGCTTTACACGATCTTTCCTATAGGTCCAGGGCGTTGTTTCCACTTTTTAGTTAAACTAGAAGTATTGATTACTCGTCTAGGTGCTAAAGGCTTTTACGTCAACGTCACTTAACAAGGAAAGAAACGCAAAAGGGCAAAAGAAATAGTAGGTTGCGCCAACAACGCTAACATTGACCTTTGAAGTAGCTTGTTCGGCCAATATGTGGAAGCATTGATGGAAGAAGAAGTATGCTTTGGATGGCAGGGCCAGAGAACCAAGGGCAGGGAAATAGCAGTCAAGTTTCATGTTTCCAGTGTAATGGCCAAGAGGCCATCGACAGTCATCCTTTAAACACTCGCAAGCCAAAAGCATGTGAAATATAGCAGACGTTAAGACAGACGGAGGCTCGTCAATCAAAAAGGTGCAAAATATTTTCAAAATTCTGTCTCCCAAAGGAACTGACAGGATCAAGCAGCTGCTGCATGACTGTAGAAGCGAGGATTTCCCGCCTGAAAATATTTTCCTGTAAGAAGTAGACATTTGAGATGTCGCTCAGGGTGCAAGTGGATGTCCTTTCTTTACCTGCTGATACTCCAAATTGCAGTTGCCTTTTTCCACTTTGGTCTGCACACAAAAGAGAGGCACAGAAAAGGAATGTACTTAATATCCATTCAAACTGCACGCCCAACAAAGTCGGGTACCTGGGAACAAGGAAGGCACTTTTGCACAAAGGCTGCAACCTTTGATTAACCCGCAAATCTGATTTCTTACCCATGGATGCGTTCTAGTTGTGTGCATCGGATGACACTAGCACCCGAAGAATTATAATTTTGATCACAGGAAATGAACGGTCAGAAACTTTGTATAGATAAAGAGTCCACATTCGGCCACCAATTATACTGCCTTTTACATGCTAAGATCGCCCAATAGTCATTAATTGATTAGTGAACAGGATATCGTCAATATTGTGATCTTGTCATAGTGCAAGCAGATCACCGATCAGATAAGATCTCTGCAAACATTGTAACAGGGGAGTGATCCATGATCTAAATGTGCATTTCAGGAACTGCTCTATTTGGATTGTGTTCCAACTACTAGGTTTTTCAGGGGCTCAAACGATTCAATAGTTATGAAGTTTGGAAAGTGGCCTATTTAGGGCACGCCAAAAATGTTGAATGGATCCCATCATCCAAAGAAAGGCCCCAGCCAGGTAGCACACTTTTCCAGTGTCCTTTCCATTATCCAAAGAATTTCTCATATATATTAATGATGATCTGGACCATTCATCTACCTGTAAGAAGAGATCTGATTTCTGCTCCATTGGAATATTTTATTCCAATTGAAACTGTATATGAAGTTGCTTTTCCAGCTCTTGAAACAAAGCGCACTTCGGATGGGCCTGGCTTCGAAAGCTTACCCCACGAACTTAAAAAATTAAAATGATTCCGTTGGAACGATTTCCACCGAGTTCTTTATTCATTGTAACATATTGGAAGCAACTCCGAGTGCTGCTCCTTTTGACATCGTGTTCATTTATTGGAAATACAAAGCCTTTGAGGTTCAAAATAAGATATTAAATTTACGTTCAGGTCATGCTTATTTCCTTAAGTTTTCTAGAATTTCAAGTCATGCTTATGTCTCTGTGTTTTCTAGAATTTCGAGAAAAATTAAGAATTTCTGGAAAACTTAGCAAATAAGCATTGACTTTGAATGACTACAAAGTGACAAAACTTGGGCACCAGCTACATTCATTTGAAATCCACTGGCACCACCCAAAAAACGTTAGCAATTGATAAGCTGCCAACATTGGATAACTTGTACTCCAGAGGTTTCCATGGACCCTCCAGCAGCGGAGGATAGAGACTATCTCTTCCTATTTATGCCCCAAATCGCAGAAATTTTGGGATGCAATGTTACCGTAAATTTGGACAGAAATAGTTACTACCTCAAAATTTTGAAATGCTAATGTATCAGTGGCAAGTTCCTAAACTGAAAAGGAGAGGATTAAACCGAAGGCAACTCTCCTCCTTTGCTGTTGTCTGGGTCTTACGGTTGAAGCATGACTCTCATTGTTTCAAAGGAAACGTCCCCTTCCTGCACCACGAACAGAATCCAGTGTTGGAAAGCTAGATGGGCTTCAAGCCGTACCCTGTTCAAAAGTTCTTCTTTGGATGAAATTAATCGCAAGTGGCAAGAGACGGCAAGCAGCAGGAAGATTAAGGAAAGAATGCGACCAAAATGGACCCCTCCTAGACTCAACCACTTCAAGCTAAATTTTGATGGGACTTCCTTCGGAAACTCCGGGTCCTCAGGCGTTGGTGGGGCACTCAAAATTCGTTCAGGAGATACAATCAGCGACTTTGTTGGTTCGGCCGGTCCCACTGATGCAAGGGAAACAGAAATAAGAGCACTGCAAGCAGGTTTCGAACAGTGGAAACAAATATCTTGCTTGCCGCTAGTTGTTGAAGGGGACTATAAAAACACTATCTGTATGACATCAAATAGAAACCCCCCCTCACAGATTTTGCCACATAATACACAGGACAAGATTTTTCAGTGAGGGATCCGACCTGAGATATGTTCACTCTCTTCGATCAACCAATGAAATGGTAGATAATCTTACTATGGAAGGGTGACTCTTTCTCTCTTCTATCAACCAATGAATGGCAGATAGTCTTTCTATGGAAGGGGTGAATCTTTCAGCTTTCAAACCGCTGGGTATCAAATGTGGGAGAATTTTCTTATTTGTTTCCATTTTGTAATCTTCTTAATGTAAGGGCAATCTTCTAATCAACTCGATCTATGATCACACAACCACTGGGAGGGTTAGGGGGGTTTATTTAACGGCACCTGTTTGGCATTTTGTTGGCATGTCTCCTGTGATATCTCCAATAATATCTTGTATGATACCTGAGATATGTGTCATATATTCTATGATATCTTAGATATGTGATATTTGTTCTGTGATATCTCCGGCGATATCTCTAGTGATATTTTTTATGATATTTGAGACATGCCTCAGATATGAACACAGTTAAATAAGCTATGTAATATTTGTTCTGTGATATCTCTGGCGATATCTCTAGTGATAATGAATACAGTTAAATAAGCTGCATTTCTAACATATGTCATGATATCAACTAGCACCTTAATATTCATCAATGATCTGGGCCATTCATCTATGCTATGATATTCCTAAGCCCCAGGGATTTTATGGTACCTTTGTTGTATATGCATTTGTGTGGCATCAAATACTGCAAAATTGTATGTATAATACCTTCATTTCTTTATTAAAAAACATAATTGAAAGATCTTGAGAAGACTAAAAAGTCTTCAAAAGAATTTCATAATTGATGCAGTGTAGCCCTAGAAAGTAAGAATGAGACTGAAATGTTGACTTATGACTATAGCAAAAATGTTAAATTGATTGGCAGGAATGCTTCTTGCAACTATATTATTCTCCCTTGGTGAACTTGCAAGATATCAGAAGAGGGTAGTGGATGAATGGTCGAATTGTCCAAAAGTGGGGTTTTATAATTCTAAATTGGGCCAAGCAGATGAATGGGTTAGATCGTCCAAGACAGTTGGACTCAAAAGTGGGGCTCCATGGCATTCCTCTTGCTAGATGGCAGAAACAACGCACTGCTAGATGGGTCATGAGGAGAAAATCTCACATATCAAACAATTTTAGCCCTTAGAATCGTTATATTATCATAGACACCAAGAATGAGGATTTTCAACTTTAGTTTGATTTCTGTCAAATGGAGTGGTACATCTAGTGAGACCAGCAGCCTGATTAATGGCGTGTCATTTGTGACACATTCTAGTTCCATTAAGCAGTCCCCATCATCAATGACCGTGCAGCAAATTTAGACCTTCCATTAAGCGGTCCCCATCATTAATGACAAATAACAAACAAGATCCTATGATTAGACAATTACAACCGTCCATTAAGCAGTCCGCATCATCAATGCCCATGGAGGAATGCAAGCCCCCTAAGGAATATTGAAAATGGCCTCTTCCCTCTCTCTCTCTCTCTAAAAAATACAATTTTTTTTTTTTTCTCTCTGCAAGAGGAGCAAATATACACTCAAATCTCCATTTGGCATATTTGAAATAACACCAAACATATCAACATAACAAAAGTTAAATAAAACCGATATCTTAGATACGCCAGAGATAATGCGGTTAAATAAAGTGCAAATCTCACATATACCCCAGATAATGCGATTAAATAAGGTGCACATCTCACATATGCCACAGATAACACAGTTAAATAAAGTGCACAATTTAGATATGTCCTGATAAGGTGCACATTTGAGATATGCCGTGATATCTCAAAAACGTCATACATATTCCGTTAAATAAATCTTCTTATTCTTCTAAAAAAAAAAAAAAATAGCATGACTTGAACGATAATTATGCCGCGCCTATTTTGAATAGCGGGAGTCACTTGTCATCGACCCATGCCGTTCATGTATCTAATGGCCCAAAAATATGCCAAAAGGGATCCATCCAAGAAATTGTACTTTTTTGTTGCTTGATAGAGACGGTAAGCAGCTCCACAAGCAACAGTCTATCCAGCGACAGTTTATATACGCCAATTCTTGATGTTACCAGCGCCCTTTTAGCCTGATTTTTTGGGTCATCTACATATCCAAAGTTTAAGAAAGTCAAGTGAACAGCATGGATCGACGACGCGTGCGTACAAAATTGAAAGAGTTGCACGCTCACAGTGTTCTCACGCTCTATCCCAGCACTTCAAAATTTATAAACTTTATTCATTTATTTTGTTTATGCGATTTAGCAAAAGCCAAAAATGAAATTTCATCAGAAAAACATTCTGCTAATAAAAAAAATTTATACTATTATGACAAAGTAGAATGAATCAGTAATAGGATAGTAAGGGACATGTAAGTTGACTAAATAGACCAAACCAAATAAGGTTAACGGGTCATGCCTCTTTACCGAGTTTTTCCAAATTCCAAGTCACCCTGGTAGCTCTCACTGAGAAGAGCTAATTGACAATAACAGGTTAACTCCGGAACTAAATATCACCTATCCTGAATGGCAAGGATACGCAAGGATGCTAGAAGATGGTAGAATCGAATATATATATTACAGTGTGACAGTGGTCAATTAAAACTTGAACATTATCTTACATCCGGTAAGAACCTAAATAGTCAGGTACTTCACATATTGTAGAAACAAAGCTCAACAATGTTTATTTGGCACCATGTATCTTATGTACGAGCATATCCTCATTATTTTCACTTCTTGTTACGCCACAGAGAGTCAAGAACTGTGACACTTTCGTTAACGCTTCTTGGGAACACGGAGCAGATTAACTCCGCCCGGAGTGGAGTTACCCTTGATTCTACAAATTTATTCTGCGAAAAACTAGCTCTTTCTCAAAACGGTGGTTGAGATTTGGAGAAGATAGATATAACTGAATGTGCCTAATAGGCGAAATTTTTGAATGGATGGGTGAAACTTGCATTTATCCTCGCTAATGCCATAAAAACCACTTGGTAAATAAACAAATTGGGAACGGATTCTTGGTACTAGTTTTCAAGTGTATTCTTAGGCTTGAAAGTTCGAGGGAATCAATTCATATCCACATTTCTATGCTGCATCTGAACGCTATATTGGTAAGCATTTACCAAGACGATTATCATATTTCTAGTCAGTCATCTGATCGAAGGATTTCAAGTTAGGCTTCCATAGTCTTTCCTAGAGACTGAGCTCTTAGATACCAAGGGATTAATGCCTACCCCCTTTGAAAGCATGGTACCAGGTTGGTTCTTGCTACGTTGCAACTCGCTAGCAAGGTGCGTCGGTAAGCTTGTTTTTATTGTACTTTTTCTATTTCACGGGTGGAAATTGAACAGATTTTAAGAAACTAATTTTTTACTGTGAAATAGAAAATTACAACAAAAACAAATTGGTCCCAAAGATGCACTTGGTTTTCTTTTTCTATTACTAACCAAAATTTTGGGCTTCAAAAGATGTTGGGAAGCAGGATATAACAGAAGCTGGGCGTATTAGTGCACATTTCATATCGTCATATTGCCAAGGCCAGCCAGTGTTTTTTATCTTGTTTCATGAACCCAGAATTGGATCCTAGGATAATAGCCCATTCTAATTTGCTTGGATAGCTCATGAATAAGAATAACACCATGCAAGATAATTCACTATAAATTTCGATGTAGCCATTCTAGTTGCCTATACACACGGGCAAGATATCATAGGATCTTCCCTGCCAAATTTCTCAGAGATAATCACAAGCAAATTTGGAAACCAGAGAGGATACTTTGAAAGACGCAGACTGATTTCAAGACTACGAGGCTTCACAGCACACATAACATCATGCTAAAGGTAAAAGCTGAAGTATTCAAAAAGCGCATACGCAAACCTCAACACGAAGAGGTGACAGGCATGCCCCTTTTGATTACTCAGCTCAGTCCTGATATCAAACATGTCATTTACACCCTAGGCATGCAATTAGATGATGACGAAGACGTAAAATGGTTCACTTGGAGCTTATCCAAGTTCCTACAATGGATGGAGATGTACAGCTTGAAGAACCATTCCTAGGCGGGTCGAACAGAACCGGCAAGTACTCGTCCGAGAGACAGCAAAACTGGGAATTTTTGAAACGCCGCACCAACGCTTCCTTTCCCTACAATATGAACACAGAAACGGCAGCAAAAAGGAGATTAGAGTAAAAACTATGAGCAAAATGGAAAACATGAATAACAGGAACGATACAGATGACCTAAAGTGAGAGAAAAGCAAGGAATAGGATGATCTTCAAGTACATATTTAAATCAAATTCAATGAATGATTTACCCAGAAAAACTGGAATCCTCATTTCCGAAGGAAGAATTCCAACAAAAAGAAAATTAAATATTTCTAAACAATTCAATCACCTGGATCCTGGCATAGCTGATTTCACAGATTTTTTGGGAGTCAAACACTCCCCATTTATAATCGTGATAAGCTTGATAAAACCTCTTGGGAGCAATTGAATCGGTGAAATTGACGAAAGCATACCCCAAATTGCATCTGCTCCTGCACGTTTACAGGATTAAAGCATTAAAAGTCTAGCAATTACAACACAAGCAGCAGCAGTACAGTACATGCATGCAATAACAAAGGAGAATTTGAATGGTCATACTTGAAATCAAACGGCAGGTATAAGAAATCATATTCGGAAGGATGGACTTCAGAGACTACTTGAGCCTTCTCATTCTCTTCAGTGCAGTGCTTGTCGAGTAGATCCACCAACATCTTCCTACTGAAAATAGAAACATTTTGAGGAAGAAAAACTAAAAGAAAGACATGGCTGTAAGACTGAGAAAGAGAGACCTAAATCGACTTGGTATGTTCCGAATCATGACTGCAGTTAGCTTTTCGTCATCAGAATCGAATTCCTTGGGTCCAGAAGCAATCGAGACGCCTTTGAGCTCTTCTTTGGATTGTAACTTTGGACGCCATATCAAGTTGAAAACTTTCTTCGCTCGAAAGCGACCCAGATACGAACCTCCACGGATGCGTCTAAAGCTCGCCACACCCGACTTCCTCTTTAAGTGAATGTTCTTGGTGGGCTCTTCCACTTGGAAAGAAAATTCATTCATGGGTTCCAAACTGTACTCCTCAGTGCCTTTGTTGCAGTTGCTGGCACCAAAGTCGGTGGTTTGCAAGGTGGTACAAGCAGTGAGGGAACATAGAGTAGGAGGGAGAAGAGGGAAGTGGTAAGTATACTTGTTGCAGGGATAGAAACGAGGGCTTCGAACCTGAACCCAGGGGATTACAGGAAAAAGTGGCGGGGGAAGCGGATACGAAGCAGTAAAACTACATGGGTAGAATTTACTTACAACACAGCACTGCTGATAATCGAAAGGAGGAGCCTCCGGATTCAACATCACGTAATAACTAGCAGAAAAAGGAAACAGAGAACGCAAACCCAGAAATACACACGCAAGACGAAACAACCCAGAACGGAAAGCTGGGACTTCAAGAAGAAGAATCTAACTGAACCAACTCCGGAGCTGAGGATTAATAAATATATTTACTCCAAAAAAAAGGATTAATAAATAGGAATTGGCAGTGCTGGTAAAGAGCTGAAGAAAGGAATGTGGGAATTCGCAATCATAAGCTGAATTGAATTCACTGGCAGACAATTAAATGTCGAGTGTGAAATAAGACAAATGGACGGCAGGCAAATAGAATTTTTTAGTGGAATAAAATCGAAACAAATAGATTCAGCATTTAATGGGAACTTTTGGATTTAGACATTTCATTGCTTCAGGATCCTTTCGAAGCCCTCTCGTCCTCCAAAGCCGAAGGATGTTTGTGATAAGAGTTCCACTAGCGAAGATTTTCATGATTTTGAGATTTTTTGAGCAATGCGAAGTCTATCTCATCTTCTGTATTGCCTGTTTCCGTGCAAAGCTTGTTCTGGTTAACGATTTGACTCGTTTGCTTTTCTTTCTAGGTCGTTTCTTACCTGTATCAGCGCACATGAAAAGACGATCTAAAGTTTTTTTAAGCTAACACAGATCACAAGGGATAAATCTGGACCCTTGAATTGGTGGTGACGAAAAAATAACCAGATTTATTCATCGATTTCGTTAATCACCAATGAAAGGCTCGGATTTTTCAACCAGAGCAATTTTTGTGTTTATACCATCTAACGGGAGGGGGCACGGGGCATGCTAGGCAGACACTAGCATTCACCCCTATGCAAGCCACGCGCTAAATTGTTGCTTAACCATTTTTATTTTCAGATTTCTAATATAGTTATAACCTGTGGCTATCATAATTTCATATACGTAGGATTTGGTTTTAACTCGCTAATGTGGTTTTGTGATATCGTGGGCCGTCTCAAGGTGGGATAAATAAGATGGATTGCGTCGGATTGTCAGCCGACATAAAACTTCTTAGCAAATTCAATGTGCGGATCTAAGGACTAAGCCTGCTTAGGCATTCCATCATAAGTGACACGCTAGATCAGATTTTGGATACAGTGTAAAAAAAAAGAAGAAGCAAAGATTGATAGAGCATTATCTCAAAAGCAACGTGCTTCATTAGAATTCAAGTGTAGCGAAAAGGTTGGCAAGGTTACTGCAATGTTTAAGATGTGCGCCGGTAAAGAGACAAGCCTAAGAGAATAAGATTTGTAAAGACACATGAAATAATGGCACATTGGCATATAAGCATGAAGTTAGTAGAATAGTGAAACATAAGAGAGTCAACATAGCTTGTGTTAGAAAAACCAAATAGAAGAAAAGCTAAAACTAGAAAAATCAACGAGTATAAGCTCTGTTACATAGAAAAAAGACAATAATAAAAATAACGTACAAATAATGGTGGATAAAGAATTAAAGAATAAAGTTATAGACGTTAGAAGAACAAATGATAAAATCCTACTAATAAAACTTGTTCTAAAGAAAAAATCATAAATATTATAAGTGTATATGGCCCACATGTATGATTAAAAGATAAAATTAAAAGATAGTTCTGAAAAGATATAGAGGAAGTAATGCAAGAAATTTTCAACACAAAAGTAATATTTATAAGAGCATGAATGAATGGCCGTGTAAAAAGAAAAAGAAAGAATGTGATAGGGTACAAGGAAGATATAGTATTAGATAAAGAGATGAGATGGGGGAAGATTTGCTCGATTTTGCTTTAACGTATAATCTAATTCTAGCAAATACATACTTTAAGAAGATAAATAGACACTTGCTAACCTTTAAAAGTGAATCATATGAAAGTCAAATGAACTTTTTTCTACTTAAAAATACTAACATATCAATATATAGGGATTGTAAGGTGATACCGAATGAAAGTTTAACCATACAACACAAGTTAATGGTTATGGATATTTATATTAATAGATAATATATATATATATATATATACTTAATTAGTGTCCAAAAACTAAGTACTAGAACTGAAAAGAAAGAAAATATCATCATTCACAAGTTAATGGTAAAAGAAAAGTGAAACAATGAAATAGAAGTAAACACCATGTAGACTAATAAGGTAGAGCTTATTAAGAAAATGGGAAAAGATATTCTAACAGCATCTAAAGGTAACAAACAACCAATAAAAGGAAGCATGTTAGTAGTGTAAAAAGTTATTAAATAAAAATGAGTGTGTTTTAAAGTACGATAGAAGACTAGAAATTACGAAAACTTTGAACAAGGGTGAAAAAGATGTATTAGAACTTGTAAAAATAAGAGAACAGAAGAGTAAGGAATTAGACCGCATTAAATGCATTGAAAGTGATGACAAAAAGGTACTAGTTAAAGATAACAAGATCAATTAAAGGTGGAAAAGTTACTTACAAAAATTGATAAATAACAATTGTCCTAAGAATATAAAGACTAAAAGAATCCAAAACCCAATATTATTGGACTATACAAATAGGACTATGAGATCAGGATACCTAAAGTAGAAAGGACTTGAGATACAATGGTACACCAATAGAGGTTTAGAAGTATATGTGAGATACTAGAGTAGTTTAGTTCACAAAGTTGATCAACAAGATTGTAAACATGAAGGAAATGTCAAATGAATAGAGAAAAAGTTCTATCTTACAAATCATAAGAATTAAGAAGACATATAGGGCTGCACTAATTATCATGAGATCAAAATTATGAGTCATATCATAAAACTTTGAAAAAGAGTGGTTGAGAAGAGGCTATGACATAAGACTAGTATATCAAAAAACTAGTTTTGTTTCATGCCTGGTAGGTCTACCATGAAAGCTATTTTGCCCTTTACACAATTGATAAAGAAATATAGGGAAAGGAGGAAGGAGGAAGGACCTTCATATGGTCTATATTGACTTAGAAAAGCTTATGATAGCATCCCTAGAGAGTTATATGGTGGGTGTTGGGCAAGAAAGAGGTTTTAAGGGGTATATAGACATAATTAATAATATGTGTATATGAGAGAGCAGTAATAAGTGTTAGGACCACTGGCAAAGAGACCAATGAATTTCTAACTACTATAAAATTGCACCAAGGATTGACATTGTGCTCGTACCTTTTCGCATTGGTTAACAACGAGTTGACAAAACAACTACATGAGGAGATTCTATGGTGCATATTACTTGCAAATGATATAATTTTGAGTGATAAGACAAGGGAGGTCGTAAACACAAAGCTAGAGTTGTGAAAGAATGCTATAAAGTCTAAAGAATTTAAAACTAATCAAACTAAGAGTGTAGGGAGAGGAGGTAAACAATTGATAAAGAAATGTAGAGGGAATAGGAAGGACCTCAACATGGTCTTTATTGACTTAAAAAATGCTTATTACAGGGACCCTAGTAAGTTAATATAGTGGTTGTTGGGCAAGAAAGGGATTTTATAGGGGCATATAAGCATAATTAATAATATGTATGAGGGAGCAATAATATATGTTAGAACTACTAGTAGAGAGACCGATGACTTTATGATTATTGTAAGATTGCACCAAGGATTGATATTGAGCTCGTATCTTTTCACGTTGGTGATTTGACAAGACAAGGGCGGTGTAAACAAAAAGCTAGAGTTGTGAAGGAATGATATTAGTCTAAAGGATTTAAAACTAATCGAACTACAAGTGTAAGGAGAGTAAGAAGACAATTGATAAAGAAATATAAAGAGAATAAGAAAGACCACATGGTCTTTATTGACTTAGAAAAAGCTTATGATATGGTTCCTAAAGAGTTAATATGATGGCTCTAGGGCAAGAAAAGGGTTTCACGAGGGCATATAGATATAATTAATAATATGTATGAGGGAGCAAGAACAAATGTTAGGACCATTGATATAGAGCCTGATGACTTTCCTATTACTATAGGATTGCACCAAGGATCAACATTGAGCTCATAACTTTTCACGTTAATTAAGGATGAGTTGACAAAATAGCTGCACAAAGAGATTCTATGGTGCATGTTACTTGCTTATGACATTATTTTGATTGATAAGACAAGGAAGGGTGTAAACACAAAGGTAAAGTTGTGAAAGGACGTGATAGAGTCTAAAGGATTTAAAACTGATTGAACTAAGAGTGTGTGAATGCAATTTTAGTAAGGACAGGAGTGTGAGTGAAGCACCAGTAAATTCTTTGCATGATTAGGTTGGATCAACACTAAAGCGCCTTGGATGTGTGTAGGCTGCCTACTAATGCTCAAAATTTGAGATTAGCTATTACTTCTAGTGTTTTTCAAGAAAATTCCTTGCATGATTAAAATTTGTCTAAAAAGTATCAAATTTTAAGTACTTTATGATTTTTAAGCAGATGAATAACAACGATCTCAACCTGCAATAAGTTGTTGATTTCATTTAATTAAAATCTTAACCACATACTTGCATAAGTGTAACGTGATACGGTAATGAAACATATTATTTAAATCCAAAATAACGTTAGAGAAAAATAAGCCGCACCTAAATAACAAATTTGCTATAGCTTGCATTTTTGCCATGCGAATCATTCATCTTATGTCTCAGATCTTATATGAGTATGCTTAGAAACTCTTTCATATATTGGTAACCTCATGCAGTGTTAATAACATCTATTAAATATTGTTTGAGATGTGTCATAGATCCAAATTGTGACACATAAATTATGGATTACCAACCATCTTGGTCCCCATATCTATACGCTAAGATGAAATTCACTTCCTTGCCACTATAATTTTTCTCAAATTAAAAAAGTAAAAAAAAAGAAAAAAAAGAAAGATAATATTTCTAAAAAAGAAAATTACACTTTAGTCTCTAGAATTATTTCCTTATAACTATTGATTTGGGTTGCACTTTAGTCCTATTATTAACATTGAGTTATGAGAACTAATGTATGTGGGGACTAAATTAAGTTCAATATACTCATTAATTGCCATGGTTTAAAATGAAATTCAAACCAATATGTCAACAATTAAATAGTTTTTTTTAACTTTTGGGAGTAAAGTGTTATAAGTGAATTGTTTCACTATATTTTTATCTTTCAAAAATCAAGAAGCACACATAGGTGTACCTATAAAGAAGTGTAAGAAGATAAAATAGAAAAAGTTGTTAAAAGGAGTGTCATTGTTATATTATTATAATTCAACATATTCTTTTTACAATCCAAAATGCTCATCACATAAATCATGATACAACATAGTATGAATCCTAACCACACTAAAAATAAATGGAAATACTTATAGGGTAGAGGCTACTTTGCTTTTGTTTTTTACCTTTGAAGACATAAGAACTTTTTTTACCGAGAGAGAGACATCAAATAAAAGATACAAAGAGGAAGGCAAGCATGAAGAGGGAGAATGGGTTTTAGGAAATATGCTTATAAGCTGAAGGATGATAGACTATTGCGAGGTAAATTCCTATAAAGGCTATCTTTGTATTCTATAAATAAGTCATTAGGGGTAAAAGTTAACAAAGTCATATGGATAACCTTGTGTTGCAGCAAAAGCTTCCTGAGAAACTACCCCATGGTTTATCTTTTATTTATTATGTTAAAAATTAGACAAAAACTATTAAAATGTTTAGGAAAAAAGAAAATTTCCACTTGATGCTACTGATGCTTAAACTTAAGTAGAGTTGGTATATGGCATTGTCCACATGATGTTAATGAAAGTTAGACATCTGGCCTATTTGATGGATATTTAACTGTCTTTTTGTAGATTTGGGCTATGTCCGTAGATATCTAGTGTTGTCTTTTTGTGAATATCAAGCAATATAATAGTAATTTAACTAAACATTTTATATTAACATAATGCCTACACAAATGGAATTAGCCCTAACCCATGCTAAGTAATAATAAAATATTATACTAAATGGATCTTAGTTAATAAATTATACCTACTAACAATGTTGATGGGACTAATCAACACCAAACCTCAAATTAAATAATATCAATTGTAATAAGGCTAATTAATCTCAAACCAAGTTAAATTCTAATGGACCTAGTTATTAAATTATACCTAGTAATAATGCTAATGGAACCACTTAATCTCTAATCTTGCCATAAATAATCTTTACTAATAACTATAATGGTCCTAATTAATTCTAAACTTATTTAAACTTTAATGGACCCTAATTATAATTATATGTGACACCCCGGGTTTTTAACCTTCTGTTATCCCATATTTATACTCAAATAATAATAATAATATATTTATAGAAAATAGATGGGATTCCAGAACTTAAAACTCATGTTTTAAAACTTTTCGCAGCGTCAAGCAAATACCATTTAAGAAAACCCCGAGGGTCATTTCACCTCAAAATCACACTGAAGAAACAGAACGAAAAGTAACCATTTTGAGCATGCTCACAAAGTAAAACCACGATGAAATTTTTGCAACCATAAAGAGACGTAATAATGAAAGTTCCAAAACTCTAGGGTCTGTCCAAGATCACCACATCATCCATGAATAACATATAACCACTATACAGTTATATGGGTCTAATCTATCAATATATACAATGACTAAGGAGAATGCCAAAAAGCCAATACCAGTCCAACCAAAAGTAGACCACTCTGTCGGTATCTGACAGTCGCTGTCCTCAAGCCCCCGTCCAACTCCACGCTAGTCCACCTTCTTTCCTTTCTGACTGTCGGGCTCTGATTCTAAGGCATTGCAAAACAAAGCAATGCCTTAGTAAGTCATGCTTGTGTAGGTGATATGCATTCAAAATAACTCAATAAAACAAAGCATATCGCGCAAGGCATAAAGATTGAAAGATGATCAACAATATATAAAGTCTTAAATCACACGATGAAGATATCATCAACTATGATATCAGGACATGCACAATCCGAGAAAATCTAGAAACATATGAATGCATGTCAAAAGTATCAAACCTCATACACAGTCAAGCCCTATGAGTGTCTCACATACAGTTACGGCAATGTGGGGTCAGCTCTCTGTACCATCAGCTTTCACCCTTTCACCCTTGCACCCTCACGGGTACTCAGGCACTCAAGCACTCACGGAAACTACGCGCACCACTTTCACTTTCACCCTCACAGGCACTTAGGCACTCACGAAAAGTTGTGTTGCACACCCATTTTCACCCTTTCACCCTCACAGGCACTCAGGCACTCACGGTGTGAAAAATAGCATCCTACCACAGGATCAAGAGTCTCAAATACCAAGTCAAAGTGACTCTCGCATGTCAAGAAGACCACAATTAAGTGAATATAACGAAAAATATTAAAAACAGTCAATCTCATGCATATGGTCAGGCATAAATCACATGCCTCAAAAACTCAAAGCACCAAATCGTCTTTTAAGAATCATGGAAAAATTATGAATGAAATCACCTACCTTAATATCGCAATATCCCCAAACAACACGTAACCAATATCAAGAGGTATGCCCTGATGTACATGTCATGCCATAAATCATGTTATGGTTAACACATATAACCAAAATCTAAAGCCTGATCATCTATTGATTAGCTCGATCTGAATCATCTAATAGCATTTAGTAGTTTTGCTATTAAAAAGTTACTCCAAACTAGATTTTTGTCTTAAATCTAGGTCCGCCTTGTTGAGACGATCACAACGCCTCTTTCGGATTGTGATTTGGACCTCTGTAGCTCCTAAAATCAAGATTTAAAGGACTAAAGGGTTAAAAAAGTCAGAAAATCCAGAAATGGGGCCCACCACAAGCACGCGCACTGCACGTGCCGAGCGCTTCTGTGGAAGCACTTCACGTTAGAACCCGCTCAAGGGTAGCGGGCGCTTCGTGGACGCGCTCTGCCCATGGGGGACAGAACAACGCACGTGGCGAGTTCCAATCTCTTCACGTGGTGGGCCCTCGTCTGCGCGTTTTCCCCCTATTCCGGTCGCCGTTGTCGGAGACGACAACCGGACTAGTTCGCCGTCGCTGGCGACCCCAACTGCTCCGTTTTTTGTGATTTTTACACACCTTAGTTTGGTTTTTCACATACATTCCATTTCCACCTTCCATTTTTACAAATCTCATCTAAATTTATTGTTTTTTCACGATTTTTATCACGTTTTCAAAAACTCCCATACTACTATTTTTTGGGTTTTCCAGTGTCCCTAGCCGTCCGATCGTCACGAAATTTTGTGAGTCCTTTCCTCTCCTCATCATACACAATGCGAATGGTCCAGATCTAAATCTGACACCGTCTCATCCAAATTTTTTTTGTGCAAAACAGTAAGCACAGATTTTTTGTAAAATCTACATGTTCTTGCTGTTTTTTGGTGTTTACAAGTTAAGAATCATAAATTTTAATGCAAAAGGGAAGGGTGGAGTGATCTTACCTCGTTCTCGGCTGTTCAAGGGTGGAGAAATCCATCTCCAGGGTGCGTCACTGTCCACGTGATGGCAGAGAAAATTTGAGAGAGAGGAGAGTGCGTTTTGAGCACTCTCTCTCTTCTCCTACCTTATTATATGTTTATGTTATATTATATTATATTATTATATTTAGTTATTTATTTATTTATTTATTTTCTCATTTCTTTTCTTTTTTTAAATCAAAATGTTACATCCTACCCACCTTATAGAAAATTTCTTCCTCAAAATTTAAAATATGCATACCTCACAAGAAGAGCTCTGGGTGGGTACGCCTCATCTCATCCTCTAACTCCCAAGTAGCCTCCTGTGTCGAGTGATGCTGCCAGAGGATTTTGACCAGGGGAATAGTCTTAGTCCTCAACTCCTTGATCTTGTTATCCAATATCTGTATGGGGCGCTCCTTGAATGACAAGTCAAGCCGTATCTCCGGTGGTATCTGCTCTAGCATGTGGCATGGGTCCGGTATATGGCGCAAGGCATAAAGATTGAAAGATGATCAACAATATATAAAGTCTTAAATCACACGATGAAGATATCATCAACCACGATATCAGGACATGCACAATCTGAGAAAATCTAGAAACATATGAATGCATGTCAAAAGTATCAAACCTCATACACAGTCAAGCCCTATGAGTGTCTCACATACACTCACGGCAATGTAGGGTCAGCTCTCTGTACCATCCGCTTTCACCCTTTCACCCTTGCACCCTCACGGGTACTCAGGCACTCAAGCACTCACGGGAACTACGCGCACCACTTTCGCTTTCACCCTTGCACCCTCACAGGCACTTAGGCACTCACAAAAAGTCGCGTTGCTCACCCATTTTCACCCTTTCACCCTCACGGGCACTCAGGCACTCACGGTGTGAAAAATCGCATCCTACCACAGGATCAAGAGTCTCAAATATCAAGTCAAAGTGACTCTCACATGTCAAGAAGACCACAATTAAGTGAATATAACGAAAAATATTAAAAACCGTCAATCTCATGCATATGGTCAGGCATAAATCACATGCATCAAAAACTCAAAACACCAAATTGTCCTTTAAGAATCATGGAAAAATTATGAATGAAATCACCTACCTCAATATCACAATATCCCCAAACAACACGTAACCAATATCAAGAGGTATAACTTGATGTACCTGTCATGCCATAAATCATGTCATGGTTAATACATATAACCAAAATCTAAAGCCTAATCATCTATTGATCAGCTTGATTTGAATCATCTAATAACATTTAGTAGTTTTGCTATTAAAAAGTTACTCCAAACTAGATTTTTGTATTAAATCTCGGTCCGCCTTGTTGAGATGATCACAACGCCTCTTTCGAATCGTGATTTGGACCTCTGTAGCTCCTAAAATCAATATTTAAAAGACTAAAGGGTCAAAAAAGATAGAAAATCCAAAAATGGGGCCTGCCGCACGGGCACTGCGCGTGCCAGGCGCTTCTATGGAAGCGCTTCGCGTTAGAACCCGCTCAGGGGTAGCAGGCGCTTCTGTGGACGCATTCTGCGCGTGGGGGAAGGAACAGTGCACGTGGCACATTCCAGTCTCTCTGCGTGGCACGCACGAGTCGCACCATGTGCTCTACGCGTGGCGCCCCCTCGTCACCAAGTTTTCCCCCTGTTCCGGTCGTCGTTGCCAGAGACAACGACTGGACTGGTTCGCCGTCGCCAGCGACCCCAGGTGCTCCGTTTTTTGTGATTTTTACACCCCTGAGTTCGGTTTTTCACGTACATTCCATTTCCACCTTCCATTTTCACAAATCTCACCTAAATTTATCGTTTTTTCACGATTTTTATGATGTTTTCAAAAACTCCCATACTACGATTTTTTGGGTTTTCCAGTGTCCCTAGCCGTCTAATCGTCACGAAATTTTGTGGGTCCTTTCCTCTCCTCATCATACATAATGTGAATGATCCAGATCTAAATCTGACACCGTCTCATCCAAATTTTTTTTGTGCAAAACAGTAAGCATGGATTTTTTGTAAAATCTACATGTTCTTGCCGTTTTTTGGTGTTTACAAGTTAAGAATCATAAAATTTAATGCAAAAGGAAAGGGTGGAGTGATCCTACCTCGTTCCCGGCTATTCAAGGGTAGAGAAATCCGTCTCCACGGTGCGTCATTGTCCACGTGATGGCAGAGAAAATTTGAGAGAGAGGAGAGTGCGTTTTGAGCACTCTCTCTCTTCTCCTACCTTATTATATGTTTATGTTATATTATATTATATTATTATATTTAGTTATTTATTTATTTTCTCATTTCATTTTTTTTTTAAATCAAAATGTTACATTATACTACTAATAATGCTAGTGGGGCCTGATTAGTCTTAAACATAGTTATATTATAATGAGCCATGCGGTCAAATTTAGCCTACAAATGATGCTAATAGGCCTAATGAATCATAAACCTAGTTATATTCTAGTAACCATATTATTAAATTGGACTTACTAATAATGCTAACGAGCCTAATTAATCTCAAATCTTAGATTAAATAATGTGCATGAATTTTTGCAATATGCTTATTTAATTCTAAACATAGTTAAATTCTAATGGGCTGTAGTTGTTAAATTGGACCTACTAATAATGCTGATGGAGCTAGTTAATCCCAAACCTTGAATGAAATAATGTTTAGTAATAATTATAATTGGCCTAATTAATCTTAAACTTGGTTAAATTTTACTAGGTCCTAGTTGTTAAGTTGGACATACTAAGAATACTAATGGGCCTAAGTAATCCAAAATCTTTAATTAAATACTCCCAAATTAATCCTAAATCTAGTTTACACTCTAGCGTACCCTAGTTATAAAATTGAACATACTAGTAAGGAAAGTGTGACTAATTAATCTTAAAGCTTAGATTAAATAATACATATTAATAATGATAATAAGCCTAATTAATCTTGAACACAATTAATTTCTAGAGGGAGAGAGCCGTGGTTGTTGAATTTGACCTATTAATAGTGCCAATGGGCCTAATAATACCTAAACCTAAATATGTTGTTAACTCAGACTCATTAATAATTTTAATAGGCCTCATTAATTTAGACATTGGTTAAATAACATGTACTAATAATAGTAATGGGACTAATTAATCTTAATCTTAATTAAATTCAAGTACACCTATTTGTTAAATTAGACCTACTAATAATGCTAGCGGACCTCATTAACTCCAAACCTTAGATAAAATAATGTCTAGTAATAATTTTAATGGGCCTAATTAATCCCAAACTTAGTTAAATTTTAGTGAGCCATAGTTGTTAATTGTACCTATTAAAGGGATTTTATCAAAAGGAAGGTATTGACTTTATTGAGACTTTCTCTCATATGGTTAAATTATTTATTAATTGATTAGTTGTAAGCATTGTGGGTACAGAGGATGTGAATTTAGAACAGTTGGATGTAAAAACTTCTTTTATTCATGGAGATATGGAAGAAGATATTTACATGTGGTAACCATATTACCATAGTGAGTTTGGGAAGGAGAATTTGGTATGTAGACATAAAAGGAGTCTACATGGTTTAAAACAGGCCTCAAGATAGTGATACACTAAATTTGATCATTTAATGTCTAATAATGGTTTTATTAGTTATTATGTTGACCATTCTTGTTATTTCAAGAGATTTAAAAATTTGTATATTATTCTTTTATTGTATGTGGATGACCCGCTTGTTTTCAGGATTAAACATGCATGTCATTTCAGATACGAAGAATCAACTTGCAAAAAAATTTCTTAATGACAGACATAGATCTAACAAAATAAATCCTTGGGATGCGGATTAACAAGGACAAAATAAGCAAAAAATTAAGGCTATTACACAATAAATACATTGAGAAGGTTTTTAAGAGATTCAATATGATAAATGCTAAGATGTTAAGCATTCATTTGGCAGGCTACTTTAGACTTTTAAAAAAAGATGAGGAGCACACATATGATGATTGTGAGTATATATCTAAAGTCTTGTATGCATCAACTATTGGTAGTTTGATGTATGTGATGGTCTATGTAAGACTAGATATTACTCAAATGGCAGGAGTTGTCAGCAGATTTATGAAAAATCTTGGAAAGGAACATTAGAGTGCAGCAAATTAAATTTTAAGGTACATGGGAGGCAGCTCAAACATGAAATTATGATATGAAGGATTAGAGATCACTTTACAATGATATGCAGATGCTGATATGACTGTGGACCTTGATTGTTGAAGAAGTACTATTGGACACATTTTATTTTGGAGAGCACAACAATTAGTTCGGTTTCAAGACTAAAGAAAATAGTTGCTCTCTCTATGATAGAAGTAGTGTATTGCTACAACAAAAGCTAGTAAGGAAATAATTTAGCTAAGAGATCTCATAGAGAAATTAGAAAATAAGCAAAAGAACTGCATTTTATATAGTGACAGTCAAAGTACAATTCATTTGGCAAAGAACTGAAATTTTCATGTGACAAAGCATATCAACAAAAGGTATTATTTCAGAAGATTGTATGTGGAAGGAGGTTCGTTTTTTTTCTAAGAAGACATACAAGAAGAAATCTTGGAGATATGTTAACCAAGGTGGTCACAACATAAAAGTTGAAGGTATGCTCATCTTTTATGGGTCTTCAAAATTGAAGATAAGTACTCATATTAAATTTCACGTCAATAAAGAAGTTGCATCATTTACAAGAGATGAAAATAGGATTACTTACAATTAGTCTCCAAACAAGAGATTGTTGTGAGCGTAGAGCCTGATTGGCTTGATTTTGTTGTGCCCCTATCGAATTATGTTGCGGTACAAATAGGAATTTTGGGGGTGGAGTCCCCCAGTGTTGGTCAAGCTATGCAATTAGCTAGCCAAAGATGTTGGGGGCAAAGCCCCAAAAAATGTAGACAGTTTTTTATTTTGTAATATGAGAGACAATTGCTTTTTTGGCCATGATATATATGTATTTGCACAATCCTAGAGTTCTATAGAGTGGAAAAATCTTTTGCATCTTGTGACGGCTATTTTTTGGCCATGGAACTAGTGAACCAGTATCACCCCACGGACATACCTCACTTCAAAAGGAACCATGTAAATTTGTGTATTTTATATTTTTTTCCATCTTAGTAACACAATTCCCATTTATCTAAATCAACAGATAGGAAGTACACTACTTGAACAGTGTACGTCATCATGTCTAGAAGATCTAAGTCACTGTTCCATTGTGGATTACCAAAAGAAGTTAAGGGCTTCTTGTCTAACTCCCATTCATCAATAGCCTAATGCCACCCTGAATCTTTGACCCAAAGAAGTCGTCTATCAACCGAAAAACGAAAAAACTGACCATGACTTTGCCGCAACAATGTTAACCTTGAGCCAAGAAGCAACTATTTGGATGCTGAGACATACTACAAACAAGGAAATTCAAGTGACCATAAAAGGTCTAATAAAATACAGAGCGTGGTCCCTTCCCAAAGAAGAGCAGGGCCAAGCTACTTGTATTTCCATGGTTTGCACTCGTAAAGGCACTGATAGTTACCCTGCATGCACGAAAGCCAAAAACATATTGGCAAATTTGGTGAAATAAGGGAGAACCATGAGAAGCCTGAATGAAATGTGGAAGAATCAATGGTGCCTTCAAGGAGTTGCATGTCAGAAAGAAAAATTACTACGAAGGAAGGAGAAAATATTTTCTTGTACGAATTCCCGACAGCTCGAGCTGTTGTGGTATATACACAACGGGTACTTCGATGGCGTTCATTTCAGCGAAAGACGCTACGTTTGTTTGCCAAAACTCTTACTTGTGCTTTGTCAGCTTCTCTCGAGGCAAAGAGGGTAGAAATGAGAAAGCAAAATATAGAATGTCCTTCATGCTGCAGATGCCAAGTGGTGTATTTGCAGCTTGGAAGCCTGAGTAGATTTCGACGAATTGCAAGGAATGAGCAAGCCCATGTGGGTCTTTTGCCCTTCATGAAAATGGTCTGCTTTGTGTGATTGTTCTTGGGGAAAGGGATGTGGAGTGACAGGAAGCGTGGAAAGGAAAGTAAACATGACATTGTCAAAAGTTGGCATACTGTGCTTTGCGACATTCTTGTTTCTGGCAATCAGCCGCTTCATGGGATAAGACCATGTGCAGCTCTAAAACAGCCAAAAGATTGCGCAGATCGATCACCATGATGTTTGGTAATCCAAGCTCTTCATCTTTTGAGACCATCTGAGACTGGTCATGCCCCAAAATGCTACTCCCTGTGGATGACTACAGGCGGATCAGAACTTCCAAAAACACTTAAAATTTAACCAGTAGAAAGCTGTTCATCTTTTAAGAAATATCTTAGACGGGCCACGCCCCAAAAAGCCTTTCCATTTGGATGACTCCAGGCATTGATTCTTGAGCACTAAATGGACGGATTTGAACCTCCAAAAACACTAATAAAATCTTAACCTGTCGGAAGAGCAGGACTGCCTAATGCATGCAAGCTTATTAGTTTTCTTCACTGACGAAATATCAACCTAAACATGGCCGATTATGTAATAATGAAGATGAGGTCAACACCAGCCCTTGCTAGATGATGTAGGGCACACATTGCGGGACCACCTACTGCTTGGATCACAAGTTCCAGGAACACGGAACACTCAAACCGTTGTCCTACAAATTTCGCATTTGAACTTTGACACCGTAACCATGAATAACATCTCTAAACATGAATAATGAATGACCAATTATTCATCTATTATACATTAAGTTAATGACATTTTCTTTGAACATTTGAACCTTATTTACGTCTGTGAGCATGAATAAATGACTGTCAAATTATTCATTTATTATATATTATGCTAATTAAGTTTTTCTTGTAGCATTTGAATCATAGGTTTTATTTATTTATTTTATTTTTATCCTATGTTGTTAGTTATATGAAATAGGCCCCATATGATTTGCTTATTACATCCTCTCTTTTTCAGCCTCATGGCATTTTCCTTACTTCACATACGTAATTTTAAGTAATTTTATTAGATGAACGGCCCCAAATGATATGCTTAATGCATCATCTCTTTTTTCAGCCACGTGGTATTTTTGTTTTCATTTTTTCTAACTTCTAATTCTAATTGAATACTTCTTCTACCGGCAACCTCTAAAATATCTCCCTCTAGCCTTTCCGATTAATCTTCTTCTAAGCTTGTATTACAATCTTATAATAAAAAAAATATTTTGAAGTTAGAAACACACAAGAAGGGTAGCCTTGGCGCAACGGTAAAAGTTGTCGTCATGTGACCTTGAGGTCATGGGTTCAAGGCGTGTAATCAGCCTCTTACAAAATGTAAGGTAAGGCTGCCTACTATAGGCCTTTGTGGTCCGCCTCTTCCCCGGATCCCACATAGGCGGGAGCTTTGTGCACCAGGGCTGCACTTAGAAACACACACACCCTATTGCACAACCTCAAACCCAAGTTACCTGTGTAAGAGACTCCTTACACAATTGCAAAAGACTTTGGTGCTACAATCTTATATATTGGTTAAACAAGTGGTCCCCTTAAGACACATTAAGTTTTCTCCTATTTTTCTCCAATCTTTCTTGTGTGTACATACATATGCTAATGAATAAGACTGCTAAAGGAAAATCATATCTATCTTAAAATTTCTCTTTCACTATATAAAACCGTTATTCTTTCTTTTCTAGATGTCAATCTATGTAGTGAAGTCCTAAATTCACTCACCTTATTTTTAAAGTAGGCATCAATTGAATCATTACTTATTTACAAATAAGTAAAATCTCTTTCTAACCTTTCTTATTTATCTACTTATAATATATTATCTATCTATTATATATTAAGGTAATCATATTTTTCTTAGAGAACTTAATCGATTCTATAAGTCTCTCTCTCTCTCTCTCCTAAAATTTCTTTATATTATATCCTTTCCAAATTGACAATCAAAACTTATCTTAGTGATCAAAGCCTTCCATCTAATAGTGTATATCAACTTAGCAAATAAATCTCTATATTGATATAAACAAATAAATATGAACATCATCTTAATGATCAAAATCATACGTCAAAAACTCTATATCAATGTAAACAAATAAATCTCTACATTATCTTGAACAAAAAAAATCCTAAGAAGAAAGAAATATTTTTCAAATAATTAACCTAATCTTAATGATCAAGTCATCCAATGATCAAAGGTAGCTTATATTAATGTAAACAAAGAAATCCTAAGGAAAACAAATGCCAACCTATGCCCTTATAATTGTGGAAACATAGTTATAAAAGTCTCTGGATAATTAACATTTTTAAAAGTCCCCATATTTTGATCTCCCAACTTATTTTCAAATAATTCACATTGTTAAGATTTGATGAAAAATCATGCAATTAAAGATAAATGTTATCAAATCAAATACAAACTTCACAAATAATTTATTAAGTTCTAAACTGTTTAAGTTAAAAATTAAATTTACATCATAGTCATGCTTTATTTTCTCACCTTTTTCCAAAGTCTCTCTTAACTTTTTCTAGATATAGTGAATATTTGCCTTGCAAATTATTTTCAAATACTAACTTTGGGACAATGTATGTACATGACCTGGCAAAGGTTTTTTATCTATTAGGCATAGTTATTAAGTATATCTATATTAATTTATCAAGTTATATAAATATTTATCCATTTCTATTTCATACATATAAACAGATTAACCTACAATATATTTTTTGTATTTCATAGGCATTCTATTTTAGAGGAATCTTGCTACATATAGGCCTATATATTTAACAATCAAAGCTATTCTTCTTAACAATAGTTTATTAATTAGATTTTTGATTAAAATAGTTTTTTGATGAATTATCTAACTATGTTGTTCAATTCAAGACCTAAAATAGAATAATATTTGAGAGTGAATATTTTGAATATCTTATTCCATTTACCTTAATAGTCATTAAGTTCTTTGTTGTTTTTCCTCCAACTTTTTTGTTTTATTCTCTCTCTCTCTCTCTCTCTCTCTCTCTCTCTCTCTCTCTCTCTCTCTCTCTCTCTCTCTCTCACTCTCTCTCTCTCTCTCTCTCTCTCTCTCTCTCTCACACACACACACACACACACACACACACACAAGTTTTTCACAACTTCTACTATGGAATAATTGTTGTAGAGCTTCAAAAAAAAACTTCATAACATATCTATCTATTTATTCTGAAATTTCTCTTCTTCTTTTCAATCTAAAATCTCTCTCTCAAATTTATTCACCTTATTTTCAAAGTAGACCCTACTTGAATCAGTTTTATTTGTAAAAAATTAGCACTCCGCCACCCCTGCTTGAACGAGTGATTTAAATCAATGAACAAATAGGTCACCCTGTACATTGCACGTGGCAAATATACTAATATAGAATTAATCAACATGGATGGTCAAACTTTTAGAAGGTTAAATGACCAACCTTGTGGCTCTTTTGTGAATACCTTTTCTTAGATAAGCTTTTCCTAGAATTGGCTTCTCTAGGGTGTAACCTTTTTATCTAGAATGACCCTCTTTCTAATAACGAGACAAACTAGGAACAAAGTCATTATTATGATTTGCGAACAAATGTCTTGCACAATTGCTTGTAGACAACTTAGCATCTCCTCCGAAGTACAATTTTTCATAGGTTTGAGTTGCTCTTTCCCTTTGGCCGGTGTGCGAGTGATTTGCTTTGTAATTCTTTTAAAAAAGAAAAAAAAATTCATTGTTCCAACTTAAGGAGGCATAACTTACTAGCCCACTTTAAAACATTTATGTACTATAAAACTTGTAGACTATCAATATGAAATCCATGTGGCTTTGATCCGAAGCGAACATATATGCAACCCTCAAGACAAGGTCCAACAAAAATCAACGGATGGAATTTTTGTTGGTAGAATGGCAAACAAGGCTTCCGAGATCAAGCATCTAAGATCATTCGATCAAAGCCAATACTGGATATAGCGGGACGGAGTTGTGACTAGACATGAGATTAATGACGTCAATCATGCCCAAGTTACATGTGGGCTCCATAAAGTGTTTTTCTCTTTTCCTTAGAAGCAACAAAGCAAATCACTCCCCGTAGTGTCGGAGTTGTGACTCTGCCTTTCTGGTAATTTTACTGCGAAAAAGTTGTAATTATCTACTTGACAAAAGGTGGAATTAAGGTCATAGCAACTATAATCACCAAGTGTTGGAGGAATGACTTGAACCTCAATTGTCTTTGCATTCTCACAGAAAGAAGTCCATTGATTCTGCAATGATTTTTGAGTGCTTGTCTGTTTTGCAGAGACAAAGCAACGGAAGGTGTGAAAGTGAAGGACGAGGGAATGAGTGTTGGTTCATCAAGCTTGTCGTCACAGCCCATGGAGATTTTGCATGATTCTGGGCCACCTCCAGTTTTGACAAAAACCTTTGATATGGTGGAAGATCCTGCTACTGATTCAGTCGTATCATGGAGTAGAGCTCTGAATAGTTTCATTGGTTGGTACCAATGCAAGTTTGTTACAACTCTTCTCCCCATATATTTCAAGCTCATCAAATTCTCCAGCTTCATACGCCCAAATACAATAGTAAGTTTTTAATTTTTTTATTATTGTGATTATCCTTGGATCCATAATTCATATTTGAATTGGAGTTTTTCTGCTAAAAAACAGATATTGTATATCCAGTCCATTTAGATCCGTCAATTGCCAGCTCTCTATTTCCTAAGCTGAGACATGATGACAATTCCCCAATTTTTCTGTGGTTGGGAACCTATCAAAGTCTTGACCAGATCAAGATCATTCTCTGATGTGAGTTTTTTAGTATGTGATCAGTAAGACAGGATCGATCAGATAGATAGTTTTGATCATCAAATGAAGGTCCAGATGTACATCTCTTTTTTTTTAGGGTAGGCAAGTAGGGTTATGCAGATCCCTAAACCAACGAGACCCATGACCTAACACTAGAAAGCCCGTTTTTGTGCCATTCCCGTGGGAGACCGGGAAATCTCAGACGTACAACTTGATGTGAACATATATAACATCTCACTTTAAACATTCTTATTTACACTCTGAGATACTCGTTGTAACAGTAATTAGATCACTAACATCCTTCCAAATTACAAATAGATTTACAGTAGGAAGCCATTTGAAGGTCAAATTTGTTATGGAGGTAAGATGTAACATCAGCTAGCACTTTCAGAGAACAAAATAACGACATTGGTCTTTTATAACGGCTGGAGCCAAAATCTTTATATCGGTGAGCTTTATGCCTATATATTTATAAGGTCCATCCCCATATATAGAAGTCGGACTGGATCATACCTGCCAAAAATAAGAAATTGTCAGAATCAATCAGGATAAAATCTAAGATTGATTGAAACTGATTCGGAAATTCTGAAAAAATCATGATCTAAAATTAGGGGCAGATTGGAAGAAAATCAGGATTTCTGATTCTCTGGACTCCTATAAATTGGAGGCAGAAGAACCGATGTTGTAATCATTCAGTCTATTCTTCTCACAGTAATATTATTCTCTCCCTCTCCCCGTGGATGTAGGCCAAATTGGCCAAACCATGTAAATCTGGTCTCGGTCTCGTTTGTGTGTGTGTGAATGCCCTTTTAGTTTCTTATCCCAACATAAATTTTCATATTAGCCGATATTTTCCTTTATATGGCTCATGCATATCGTAATGCACTGCTGAATTTCCTTGTTAACAAGTGCGTTATGGGCTTTATACCGCCTTCAGTTATAGCATGAGCTTTTTCAGGGAAACTGTCATCAAATAGATATAACAGTTGAGAAAAAGCTAAAAAAAGTAACAATGAATCGCTTGAATGATTGATTAAGGCCTTTTGTTGAGCGTAAGTTTCAGTCTTAAAGGTCTTTATGGCACAACGTCCCTGTTCTGTTACCATATTCCAGGGAAGATGAGAGGTAACAGGCAAAACTTTCAATTTTAAAATCTCATTGGCATGCATAGAGAAAGCCGAGCAATCAATCAAATATGCAATTAAGATCCTGTCATTGGCATATTTACATCACCGTTTCATTGGAGTGGGACTCTATATGATGGATCCACCATTTTCAAAATGAACAAGTTTCCTTTGTCGCCCCTAGAAACTCTGCACAAACAAAATCGTAGTGGTTACAAGCTGCAACTCATGTCTATGAGTATAGCATACAAAGGAACATGCGTTGGCAAAGAGAGAGAAATAAACATGCTTCAATCTGTGAGTATGACTTTATAGAGTGAAAAAATTACACCATTTGAAACTGACATAATTCTAGCTTAAGACTCTGCTGCAATCGTTAGACAGAATAGAAATTGAAGCAGAAAATTTTTAAGCTCTGTAGAAAACAATAAATTCTGCTTGTTGCTACAGGTCAAGATTGTGAAGGCACTCTACTGAGTCTTGGAAGCAACTAGACAGTCAGCCAAATGGTACAGCTTGTACACCAGAAGAAATTTCTTTAACTACTTGTCAGCTTCGTCTTTAATGAGGTAAAAATCAAAAGGTAACGGATTAGGATGAAGTAAATACCTCTGAACTCTCCCCGATCTAATTGTGATAGAAACACGGATATTAAAATTCCAAAGCAGAGCCCCAATGCTTATCCTCACACCAATCATTGTAATCTTTTAGCAGAATGGAGATTATGCAAGTCCACTCAATTACCAATCAGAAAGCATCATGTGGAATAGGAATACCACAAGGCCATTCAAGATATAAAATACAGAGCTAATTAATTCTTCCACTCTTCCTTTCTTGTCCTCCCCACCAAACAACTGCACCTTCATGCATCCCACCCCCAACCCCACCCCCACCCCCTAAACCTAGCACCCATCCCACTCCTTTGAGAAAACAAAAATGGAAATCCCTTCTTTCTCAAGGAGACAGGTTTATTTGGAACCTAAACCAATTAGCTTAAAGTAAAAAAGCATTGATTACGGCAGAATAGAGAGGAAATATTGTTCCCAGATAATTGTACAGTTCTGACTTTGCTTTGTAGAAGTCTCAGCCCTTGAGCATTAGATATGCTCAGCAAGCTGAAAAATAGTTGTCTATTCATTTTGGTGCCTCTATAAGTTCAATGTCAAGGTATTTCAATATTTCCAATCTAATTAGGACACGTGGCCAATAGATCCATACAGGAAGGAATATGTGATGTGACTTGATGATAAAGTACATAGGATACTACCCATTATTGTGAGATGGTATTATGCATCTTTCCAATAATATTAATGAGTTTTATTTGGAGTTTGGACACAACAATCTTTTTTTAGGCTTTGTCGTTGAGAGGTCTATCATGGAAGCTATTTTCTTCCTTGGACAATTGATAGAGAAATATAGGATGAGGAAGGACTTTATAATAAGGTCCTTAGAGAGTTAATATGGTGAGTGTTGGGCGAGAAAGAGATTTCATCGAAATATACAGATATAATTATGGATTTGTATGAAGGAGTGGTGACTATTGTTAGGATCACTAGCAATGAGATTGATGATTTCCCTATCACCATAAGATTGTGCCAAGGATGGGCATTAAGCTAGTACCATTTTATGTTAATTATGGATGAGTTAACAAAACATCTGAACAAGGGGATTTCATGGTGCATGTCATTTGCAAGTGTCTTAGTTTTGATTGATAAGACAATGGAGGGCATAAATACAAAGTTAGCATTTTTGAGAGATGTTATAGAGTCTAAAGGATTTAAAATTAGCTGAACTAAGACAGAGTATATGGATTGCAATTTTAGTTAGGAGAGGGATTGTCAGGGAAGCACCAGTAAAGATTAATAACCAAGAAGTGCCCCAAAAAGACCACATTTGATACTTGAGATCGATAATTCATGAGAGCAGAGAGATTAACAAATATGTTATCTAGAGAATTCATGCAGATTGGAACAGATAGAGATGTGCCTCTAAAGTTTTGTGTGATTGGCAGGTGCCACTCAAATTAAGGAAAAAGTCTATAAGATGGTCATAAGCCCAGCCATACTCTATGAATCAGAGTGTTGGGCAGTTAACGAACAACACACACATAGGATGACCATAGCTGAAATGAGGATGTTGAGATGGATGAGTAGCAAGATAAGAAAGAATATAATTAGAAATAAAAACATTAGAGGAAACTTAGGAGTGACACTAATAGGTAATAAAATAAGAGAGGGTAGACTTAGATATCTCCAAAAACGAAATTGGTTAGGAGCAAGTCAATCCAAGTTGAAGGCTTTAAAAGGGCAAGGGGAAGGCCAAAAAGGTCGTGGATAGAAGTGGTCAGAAAAGATTTAAAAACTATCAATGACACTTGATAGAGGTGAATGGAGGAACAAGATTCATGAAGTTGACCTCTAATTGGGATAAGGCTTTGATGATGACAATTGATCCTAGTTTAGGCTTTAGACATGCACTGTCGGATTTGGTTGATAAATCTTTAACACGATTTTCCTCATCAAATTATGAGTTGCAGTGATGTTTCAGTCATACAACTTGCTCCAAGTATACAGCTAGTTGCCACTGGATTATTGAACGGCCAACCATTGGTGATAAATGACTTTGGTTTTAACACTATTTGTAATTTAGTTACATTCCATGTTCAAGGTTATGCTTGCAGCCACTGTAATTCATAGTTCATAAGGATTTGAAAGTTTTGATGTTCATTACAAGAATAATTGAATTTGGCATTTTTCTATTGAAACTTATATTATCAGTTTTGAAATTCTAGTAACAGTATTTGAATCAACTTGGGCTTAGTTGAATCCAATTTTCAAATGCATGGAACATCCTAAAATTATTTGCTTTGGCTCAACATTCACCATCAACAAATCCACTTTGCAGTAAGCTATTTGGATGACGAAAAGAAATGGCAAGCAGACTTCCAAAAATTAGAAACTCATTAAATTGTATCACCTTAACTCCTCATCCAAATATGTGACTTCCAATTCGCCAATAAATTTTTCGGGTGCTTTAATAGGTATCTGTGCACATGAAGGAAAAAAGATGAGATAACAATCACATTTGATGAGCAAGTCCCACATAAAAGTTGAAGACAAATGACACAAGAACTAATTTGGAAAGCAATGATACTGGCCCTCATGTATAAGCATCATCATCATCAACAGCACCTTATCCCAATTAGGGGTCGGCCACCTCATGTATAAGCATATCCTATAAAATAATTGATTGAAACTACCCACTAGTATTATTGGATCTATTCGGTCTGCCATCTGTGTTTATACTTTGATTTGTCAGTGCTAGAATTACATATTTATGGAGGTTTTCTCAAGACCATGGCCGGAAGTTCAACACAAGCAATGATGTCGCTTAAACAACGCTCTTAGTTGATTTAATGATAACGCGATAATATGAGGTGCCATGGTGGGCAGTTTCTTTTACAGTTATCTGATATCAATGCCAATATAAAAACCCTTTAAAGAATAGTCAGAAGTTTGAGGTAGATGGATAAAAAGAGCTTGCCTATTTGTGTTGCAGTCAAAACATTCTAGAATATATACTTACTAATAAGCATTAACCTTTCTTGGCAATCCAGGGCCAATGATTTAATTTATTTCAAATGTCACACAGGGACCTACTGACTGGGTCAGCTTCATAATGATAGCCTACATAACCTAGTCTCCTCCACATGTCACTGTTAGACAGAACTAATGGTTTTGGCACAATAAACTCCAAAAGTAGACATTTCAAAGCTACAGGATAATAATATTTAAGATAAATTATTACTTATATCTACATTATGAGAATACTAACAAAGATCAAAGGCAGGCCCCGTGTTCCAAGCTTCTGCGTATGCAGGGTCTGGGGAAAGGGTAGACACAAAGGTTAATAGTATGCAGCCTTACCTTGTATTTGTAAGAGGCTATTTCCACTCTTTGAACCCGTGATCTCAAGGTCACATGATGACAACTCTATCATTGTGCGAAGGCTCCCCTTAAGAATACTTATAAAGATACCATATGAAAATATTTAGTGATAATTTTTATATTCAGCCAAAAGTTTTAATCATTCAAAAGAAAAGGTTTGTACAATGTAAACCATAACACATCTGTATTAAAGAACATAGACTTTAAAATTGTTACTTGATCTCATTCACCAAAATCAATATAGTTGATAAAAAGAGCAGCCCAATACGTGAAGCTCTTGCATATGCAGAGTCTGAAAAAGGGTGGACCATAAAGGGCCTACAGTTAATATAACCATCAGAGACCTTCCTATTTGATTTGACCTCAGATATTCCAGATAAATGGTCCTTTGTTGTTGAGATTCCTTTGCCTACCTAACGAGACATCCAACACTAAAATAGGCATTTTTGACACATGATAAAGCACTGGAAGATAGCAATCAAAAGAAAAGATGATTCAATGGCTCCACCACCATCCTTCAAAAGGCACATCTACAACCCTGCTTCCTTACATTTGAAGATTACTTGTATCCAGCAGGCACATTCTGACAAAATACCTCAAATCCAGGGGGGAGGATGTCAAACAATAGCAACAGAAGACTTGGGACCCATACATGAGATGTGAAGGACTTAAAAGGGGCTTCTTTCAACTCCCAAATCCATATTCTCTTATTACATTCAAACAAGAAGGTAGAAATGAGGTTCAAAAGCACTCTCTTACCACATTCAATCAACAGACTAGCACTTGATAACAAACTATGGAACTTGACATTCTTGAGAATCTTCAGATCCATTCTTATGCTACTTCCCTTCTCTTCCTCATTTCTAGGACTTTCCTGCTAGAGGAATGACACTATTAAATTCTTAAGCTGCAGAAACATAAGATCATGAACCATCAACTTTGTGCAAGCATGTCTAGATCTTTCATTGATGAGCCTCTGCCTTGTTGATGGCAAAACATCAGAATCATTCCATCTTAATATCAAATCACTCTATCGTTGAACTTGAATAATGATGTAGCAATACATCAGAACTTGGGATCTTAAATAATGAAATAAACATATCAGAAAATTTTCAGCAAGAAAATTCCAAATTAGGACATGCATTTAAGAGATAATTTTATGAGGTAAGTGCTTAATCCTATACATTCAGACAAAA
Organism: Warburgia ugandensis; assembly: GCA_035236585.1. Taxonomy (NCBI): domain Eukaryota; kingdom Viridiplantae; phylum Streptophyta; class Magnoliopsida; order Canellales; family Canellaceae; genus Warburgia; species Warburgia ugandensis. The sequence continues at coordinate 62,116,740 of CP141135.1, read as the reverse complement.
AGCAAGATGGAGTTACATATTCTCAAGAAGTAACCAACCATGTACCCAAACAAATGAAAATGTTGAACCCATACTAATGGTAGGAGTAGGACCAAACTAATAACCTTATTCAATGCTAGAATCTACTTGAAACCATCTTAACATAGGTTTGGAGATAGAAAGTATGCCACAGTTACCTTGTTAAAAGTTTTAAGGCATCTATGCAGTGAAGATATAAGATGGGTAAGAGGGACCTGGATAACATAAAGCAAGACAAGAAGGCTTGAAATTCATCTCAGAGAAAGAGGCCACATTGTCCAATCTTCATAGAGCCAGAAAAGAAATTAGCCCAACCATTATTAATAAGAAATGACAAACTTCACTAGAAACCACGCACTCAAAATTGATTCTTCCAACATCCAAGCAAAGTTTGGCACAAGGTGTAATTAATGAGGGGGTACAAAATGCCTGAAAAGGGATTTTCTTCTGTTTGTTTTTTTCCATCATCTGGAGCAGAGTTTGTAAACCCTCTGATTTTAGCTTCCTTTTTCACTAGTTGGCCTTCCCCTAACTCGTATCCTTTCTTCTAGTTTCACTTGATTCCTCCTCCAAGAAAAGAAAACGTTAAGACTAATCAATCAATCTTCATATGAAGCTGCCATATGCCTTCTAGGATCCACCTATTGAACTGCCTCAAAAATATAAGGGCTATAGTCTTTGGAAATGGAAAAACTACCAAGAATTTATTTTAACCAATAAAAGTTTCTTAGGAAAGCAATATGTTTCAAAAGGCACTTCCACTGAGCAAGCAGATAATCTTCGCCAGAATTTTGTACAATAGGGCAGGTTTTGAGGTTATCATCCAAGTAAATTGAAGTGTCAATATTCACTCTTGATCAAGCTGGTAAAATGTTTTGTCCATTATATGAACAAAAGCAGATCTTGAACTCCACCTTTGTTGAACCATGAGAAGGATTTTGATAATGCAACCATGTTATGCTCTAGCAGCCCTCTAATGCTTCCTATTCCCAATCAAATCCCTCATACACTTTGGAGAACATCTAATACTGCGGAATGTGAAAATAACATCTTGCCTCTCATAGTGGTGGTGGTGGTGGTGGTGGTGGAGGTGGAGGTGGTAGTGATTGAAGAACTTACGTCCTGCAATGCTTCAAAGAGAGAGAGAGAGAGAGAGATGCAGAGAAAAAAGTTCACTACTCCAAGAATCACATGGCAGCAAAGAGGCAGGAGTGTGAAGAAAAGGGCCAACATTTAACCTTCTTCACAGCATGCAGTCATTGCTATAAATTATATAGTATAAAAATAGGTAATGCAAAGCCCAAAAAGAACCACCACTTTTATACTATGTCAATCCCAGGAAAAATTTCCATGTATTTGCAGTATATGGTCATCACACAATAGCCACAATTAAGAATACCCTCAACGCAAATAAAAAAACTTACTAGGCCAATGTGGTACAAGTATAACAACTAGCAGATTAATGGATATGCATTTCCACACTACCAGGAAAGACTTTCACATATTGACGTGCTTTATACAAGAACGAAATCTTCCTAAAAATATATAGGACATTATGGTTGAAAAAGAAAGATAAACAGTAAATATCACTTACCAAACCTGCAATTTTGAAATAATCGAACTTAACACCAACCTTGCGTGCATTGAGAGGTGTCAAGTCAGCAGTTACCTGCAGCAAATTCACTTCAATATGAAGCATACCAAAATGAAAATGGGTTTAGATGTATGAGATAAAAAATAGACTAAGATCATTTTTTTGCATCAACATTTATATGTTCTTGTAACCCATTCAAGATGTTGATATGCAAACTTTTCTAACAACATATTTCCCCTAAAAGGTTTAAGTTTGAAAAGTGAAAAGTTAACAGGCAAAGTCAAAGACAAAGCTATTTTCTATCTTAAAACTGTTTGTTTTCTTTTCCTTTACTAGTCATAACTGAAGAAAAATATATATTAGAGGAACAGCTTAGACAGGAAAAAAGGTGTGTGTATACATACATACATACATTCATACAAAGCTCCTTAGTCTGAACCTTAGCTAGCAAAGTTCTCCAGCTAAAACATCAACCTACAAAGATCAGGGACTTCCACAGTGAAATTAGATAGTTTTGAATCCTCTCATACGCTGGGTTCTAATGTCTTAACTATCTAATCAAACTATTTATCTTTCATTCACAGGAGGCCTTTTGAATTTTACCTCATTTGTGAAGCACAGTTAAGAGGTGCTATTATCTCTGCCCCATCTCCCAACAGTCCCAACAATGATCCCCAAGACATTCCCAGCTATACTCACAAGACTGCCATTTCTTAGATTACATAAACTGCATCACATTTTAACTTAATGGTGGAGGACCATTTCACCATGTCCTAGTGAAATTCACATATGGAAACTCAAACAAAACTATTTTCCTAATCCAGAATATATTATGCACCAACATTTCCCAAAACCCACTTGCTCGAGATCCATCCATCTATTTGAAATATTTGAGTTCGAGTACAAGATTTCAAAGTGAGTTTCAGTGTAGGATCAAAGATTCTCATCTTTTCATCCTAAAGCGCAACCTACAAGGTAAGCAGTTGTTTTTTTAAGGATTTGCCCTTTATTATAGGAATTTACTTCAGAACTATCTGCCACCTAAATTGAATCTCCTCTTATTACTTGTCTCAATGTTTCTAAAAGCACCTGGTCTTAGGAAATAAGGTCACGTGCATAAAAGGTTCTCATCCTTCATCAAGACTGTCTTGTTGATTCAAGATCATCTAATTCCTCTAGCAAAAAGGCACTCTTGTTCCTAGGTGCAAACTGTATCTAAAATATGCCACCCAGACCTCTCCCAAATAATGTTAATCTAATGTATAAACCTTTTAAATCACAGCTTCTGCTTTTGTACTTGTATTTCCCTATTTCTATGCCGTGAACATTATAAATTGTTGCTATGTATGGTATGACTTTGTCAGATATGGGAAAACCCAAAAGGGCAATAGATATTATTTTTATCTAATTGGTAAATATCATCAGGTACCAAGGGACACAAACTTCTTTGTAAAGATCTAATTTTATGGTTAAAGGCAATGCTTCCTCATTTGTTAATTCATCATCATCATCATCATCAAGGCCTTACCATGATTAGTGGTCAGCTACACAAATCTTGTTCCTCCATTCCCCTATATCAAGTGTCATGGCTTCATTCGGTTCAAAAGTTTTTAAATATTTTCTCATTATTTCTATCCACATCTTTTTGGCCATTTTCCTCACCCCCTTGGATCCTTTGACTTCGATCAACTCACTTCTTCTAACCGGTGCCATTTTTGTTCTCCGTTGGACATGTCCAAACTAAGTCTATCCTCTCTCATCTTGTTACTTATGGGTGATTTGGTTTTACTCTTAAGTTTTCTCTAATGTTTTCATTTCTAATTCTATCCTTTCTTGTCTTGCTACTCATCAATCTCAACATCTATTAATTCTTTTACTAATTGTTTTTTCTTGCTATCCCAGCCTCTTTAAAACCCTCCATAAAGACAAAAATATCTTCAACAGCATTACTAAAACATTAGTGGGAATTTGCAATGAAGTGCTCAAGACTCGTGTAATTTGATCAACAAGTTAAAAGTCAGGATACAACCTTGTATATCATTGTCATTGTTGCCTTTTCCTTTTTGAGGAATGGCACACAGCCTTTGGTTCCTTCATTTCTCCTAATTCACATGCCTTTTTCCCTTAGTCTTTTGAATCCTCATTTTGTGCCATCTTTCATCCAGTCTTGTTCAACAAAATTGTTGGATCTGAGTGCTAGAATATGAACAATGAATTGAGACTTGGCTATCTTTGAACAAAATCATGCTAAGGACTTCTTCCCATCCATAAGAAATGAATAACTGAATGATCTTGGGCCTATATGCTAGTAATTTTTTCTAGTACTCTTGGTCATAACAATTCCTTTTAAGTAGCTCAAGGCTATAAGCAGGAGTATCGCAAAGGAAACACCATCCACTGCAAAATGACCATGACCACATTGCTTGGAGTGGGGATAATCAATAATGTTATGGATGTCCCAACTATGACCAGGAGAAAGACAGGAGTTCCACAAAGGGACTGCATAAAACAAGGAGTCTTCTAGATGAGTTGCAGGATATACAAACAGCATATAGTAACTCCTGAAATATTATGTACCTGAGAACTAATAAAAGATCCAGCTTGACATTTTGTTTGACAACTAACTCTGATATACACAGTTTGGGTCCAATGTTGAACTCAATGGACAGCAAACCAATGCAAAAGACAGAACTAACTTGGTTGAAAAGATGCTAAAATGCAAAGTTGACTCTCTCCTGAACAAATCACACTAGGAATAAGCACATGTATTTTACAAAATTTACAAACGATTCTTTCTCCTTTGATTAAGTCAAAGCAGGTTTCAAATCAAACTATGATGCAAATGTAAGGCCAGTTCACAAACACGAAATATATAGATATGCTGATCGAAGGTCAGGTACTGAAGTGAACTGATAGACAACCAACAGGGGTTGCGGTGTCACCTACAACCCTACAAGGCATATATGCTGGATTCAAACAGTGCTTCATACCTGTCCCTTCAACCAAATATAGATGGCTAAATCTTCCAAAAAAACCTTTAAGTTTTTGAGTTTTTCAATTTCGTCCTCTGCCATTAATTTAGTTGGCGTTGTTATCATCTATCAGACATGTCATGTCATGTTGGCGTTTGACTTGGTAGCTTATCTTTGTCTCACAACGCGGCATTTGAATAACGTCTAAAAATTTTAAAAGAAAGAAAACCCCATAAAGAGCTGTCATCATCTACCCGAAATGGTAGAAATCAGTTGGCATGTTAGCTTCCATTAAAGCCTAGAAATGCACATTGGTTGATCTCCCTTGTAATCCTCCCATTTCTCGTGCCATTGAAGCTCCATTTCCTGTAAGTTGCAGTTGCTTGGGAGTCAAAGACCTTGGCTGGGTTGCATTTAAAGAGTTTTTTAATTACTTGCTTGCAGGTAATCCATTGCTTCTTTTGATGATGATGAAGCCCCAAAGCCCTAATGCCACTTAGGGGAACAACATCTACATTTCCCTATTTTTGTAGTCGAAATTTGATTACTGACCAACATGGATTTGAGTAAAAAAAACTCACTAATCACTCCCAAAACACTTGCGTTCCACCAATGGCCCACAGATCTCGCAGCTGAGCTAGTCAAAGAAAAATCCCACAACCAGAGACTAGGTTTTGGGCAAAAATAAAAAATTAAATTAAATTAAAAAATAATTATTTTAATTTTTATCAGGGAAGGAAAAGAAAGTGGACGAAGCTGTCTTCTGGGGTTTTTATTCCAAATTTTCAAACATTAAATGACAACTTGGCAGTCAATGCCGCATCAGCGAGTCAAACGACTTGTAGACAGTACCTGAAGGACTTCAACTAACGGGGTTAGCTGAAATAACGGCGAGATTAAAATCAAAACAAGTTGACAAAGATGGGGTATTTATAACAAAATTCGTAATCCAGGATACAATTGAAATGTGTAAGTTCGAGGTTTTTCTGAAGATTTAGCCTATAAACACAAGTTTGCAGTGTACCGTGCACAGCCTCCAAATTTTACCCTGTGCATTGAGTGTACCAGAAAACCAAGTTGAAAGCTTCCAATTCTATGTTTGCATTTCCGCTTTTTTACCTGATTGTGCTTCGAGCCTGGCACAAAGTAAAAAGTCGCTTGTCTTCCTTACTTCATTCTCTTGAAACATATTTCATAAAAGCAAATAAAGAGATTAAAAAAGATGCCGGAGGAGAGACCAAAGGATCAAAACCTAAAAGAAAAAAAAGTAGCTTGTTGGACAAAGCTTCTGCACATGCAGAGTTTGGAGAAGCTGTAACCTTGCATTTTTACAAGAGGCTGTTTCTATGCCTCGAGCCTGTAACCTTTAAGTCACATGACAACAACTCTACCATTGTGCCAAGGCTCTCCTTCTAAAAAATTAAAACTTAAACTTCAACAAAATTATAGAGGACAGAATCTCTACTAAGTGCTCCAATTTTGCTGGGATTTTGCAGCCCTTTGTCCTTTGAAGATGGAAGATATAGAAATGACACAAGTCAGAGAACATAAGGCTCCAACTCTTCAAAATAGTCATGTGCACTTTGATGATCTCTTCTGCCAGTTAATAAGCACCAAAGAATCCCCCCGGATCAGGTTTTTGAATAACCTTGATTCTTAAGCCATTCCATGTTGTTCCATCCTTGAATCAATGCTACATCAAGACGAAACTACAAAGCCCAAGATTCTATTGCTAAATGTAGACGCATACCAGCTTTTATGACCTGGAAAAGATGTTTCTAAAATATTTGCAACCTCCATCAAAGTCTATTTTCAATCCAGAGACTCAAAGGAGCCATCACACAATGCTCATTAGAAGAACAAACTCATAAGAAACTGGATCGCAATAATTTCATGTGCCGGAATATCAATAAGACTTTTCCAATAAATACTCTAGCATTCTTCTTCCTGAGATGAATGAGGGCAGCCCAGTGCACAGAGGGAGCTTTTCAAAGACATTGATCTAATTTAACCATCTCGGGAACTCTTCTAGGCCAGCAAAACCCAACATCAGCATCATCCTATTAAAGATATTGAGTAGACAAGGGAATCCTAAAGTCAGTGTAAGATATATGTATCATTATAATCTTAACACTGTTTCTTGGTAGTTTCTACATGCAATCTCTCCTGCCTGTATTCCCTATTGCATAACCTGAGATTCATATTAAGCCAATACAGTTTTGAACATAAGTTTTCATGGTAGGAAACTCATCTTCACAAACACATTGTTTCAATCTTATCCAGTTGACACCAATATCAATCTCAGAAACTGCTTTCACCTAGGCGACCCTACGCGTGTTATCATTGATGGATCCAAAGCCATCACATTTGAAAGTTGAAAGAGACAAAAGAGACAACGTCTCCTTCAACCGCTTTATTTGCTTTTCAAATGATTATTTTTTTCCTTGTCTCTCTTTTATCTTCAAAAGAGGGAGGCTGTGAAATATATTATATTGTAAACAATGTAAATAAAAACAGCATAGAATTTTCTTTCGTTGGCAATGTCAACAAAGGCGGCCATTTTTCGTAAAAAATCAAAGCCGATATCTGTAGCCGTCGCAACACCCTTGTCAACACTGGTAGATGGGGAGGTGTTGACATTCAACCTAGAGAACCTTTATAAATAGAGGCCTTTGGTACATTTTGGAGGAGAGCAAAGCTGAGTAAGCTCAAGTTAAGTGAGCTGTTCAAGTAAAGAGGAGTGTGTGAGAAGTGTGTCCATACCTTGTAAGTGTGGGAAAGTAGTGGAATAAACTTTTCTGAGTTTTGTTTTACCCATTTATATATTTGTACCTCTCCTGATTGTGGGTATCATTCCTTATAATCCCTTTTTTATTATAGTGGAGATTTCGCTCAGTGGGCCCTATGGTTTTTACCTCCTCCTTGGAAGATTTTTCATATAAAATTCTGGTGTTGTTATTTACTGTCATTTACTAATTCTATTTACTTTCTTGAAGTTAAGCTTTTACCTAGTGGGAACTGTGGGCCCCAACAACTGGTTTCAGAGCTTGGGAGGTTGGTAGTACTATTTACGTATTGTTGCTTGAATAGTATCTTATTCTGCAGAATTACTATTGCAGGCATAATAACTACTGTACAGAATTATTGTAGCGGGAATAGTACTGACTCACTATTCACGGTAACTTCAGAAATGACAATGGTAAAATATGATGCGGAGAAATTTACTGGTGATGATAATTTCTCTACTTGGCAAAGACGGATGAAGGATGTGCTCATCCAGTAAGGTGAACACAAGGCATTAGAAGCCAAAAAACCAGAATCCATGTCAAACAATGATTGGGCTGCTCTAGACAAGAAAGCTGCAAGTGCAATCGAACTACACTTATCAAATGAAGTCCTCAACAACGTCAATGATGTCGAAAGCGCCAATGAAATATGGACCAAATTAGAAGGACTATACATGTTAAAAAACCATGACAAATAAATTGTACTTGAAAAAGCAATTGTATGCACTCCAGATGAGCGAAGGTACAAATTTCTTGTCACATTTGAATGTTTTTAATGGCTTGATTGCGCAGCTAAGAAACCTGAGTGTTAAAGTTGAAGAAGAAGATAAAGTTGTGATGTTACTAAACTTCTTACCACCTTCCTACGACAATTTGGCAACGACAATATTGCATGGATGAGATATAATCAAGTTGAACGATGTGACATCTGCACTTTTATTGAACATGAGAATGAAAAAGTTAGAAAGTCACGGGCAAGCTCTCGTCATGGAGGACAGAGGAAGGAGCAAGAATAGGAGTTTTAACAATCGTGACAAGTCTAGAGGCCCAACAAGTCCAGATCATACAAATCAAAGTCCAGAAGCAGAATCAGATGTCACAACTGTGGCCACTTGGGTCACATAATGCGATATTGCCGAAACCAAAAGAAAGATGGTGGAGAGAGTAGCAATCAAAAGAAAGACGATGACAGAAATGCCACTGCTATAGTATAACATGAGGAAATAGTAGTGCTCTCCTCTACTGATAACAAAGAGGAGTGTTTGCACATGGCAAGCTCGGAAACTGAGTGGGTAGTTGATACAGTGGCATCCTATCATGCTACCCCTTCAAAGGATTTCTTCAGCACTTACAAAGCTGGAGATTTTGGAAATGTAAAAATAGAAAACTCTAGCTACTCAAAGATCACAGGCATTGGTGACATCTGTATAAAGACAAATACCGATTGCACATTGACCCTAAAAGAGGTACATCATGTTCCTGCTTTATGAATGAATTTAATTTCGGGAATTGCTCTAGATCGAGAAGGCTTTGAGAGCCATTTCGGCAACTAAAGGTGAAAACTCATAAAAGGGTCATTGGTAATTGCAAAAGGAGAGGCTTGTTGTACATTATACAAAACAAATGTTGAGGTTTGTGGCATAGGAGAATGGCAAATATCACCAAGAAAGGGTTGCAAATTCTGGCTAAAAGATTGTTGATTCCATCTATTGAAGGTAAAATTATAAATCCTTGTGATTATTGTTTGTACAATAAACAACATAGAGTTGCATTTCAAAAGTCTTTTGAGAAAAAGACTAATAATTTGGATATAGTTTATTCTGATATTTGTGGTCCATTTGAGACGAAGACTATAGGAGGTAACAAATATTTTGTTACATTTATTGATAATGCTTCACAAAAATTGTGGGTATACTTCTTGAAAACAAAGGACCAGGTACTTCAGCATTTTCAGAAATTCCATGCCATGGTAGAAAAAGAAACCGATCGAAGGTTGAAATGCCTTCGAATAGACAATGGAGGCAAGTACACATCAAGCGAGTTCGAGAACTACTGTTCAGAACACAAAATTCGGCATGAGAAGACAGCTCCTAATACCCCACGACATAATGGTGTAGTTGAAAGAATGAATCACACTATTATGGAGAAGATCATATGTATGCTCAAAATGGCTAACCTACCTAAGTCATTTTGGGGTAAAGTAGCTCGTATAGCCTTCTACGTCATTAACAAGTCTCCATTGGCAGCCTTAAATTTTGGTATCCCAGAGAAAGTTTGGTTAGGAAGAGACATCTCATACTCTTACCTAAAGGTATTTGGATGCAAAGCTTTTATGCACGTGCCTAAGGAGCAGAGGACCAAACTTGATGACAAGTCAATGCCATGCATATTCTTAGGTATGACGATGAAGAATTTGGTTATAGGTTATGGGACCTAGAAAAAGAAGAAGATCATCAAAAGCAGAGATGTGGTGTTCCGTGAATTTGAGTTTGGAACACATAAAGATGAAGACACGACCAAGTATGTAGATAATAATGTATTTGACTATTTAACAATTTCTCCTCTTCCTAATAATGCCAGAGAAGAAGGAGATATAGAAGAAGAAGGTGAAAATGAAACATCAGAAGTAATGGATTTTGAGCAGGGGGAGCAACCCGCCCCTGCAGAGATCATTCAATCACTTCTAAGGTGATCAGAGAGAGTTCATCAACCATCAACGAGACATCTTACTTCTAAATATATACTCATTACAGATAAGGGGAATCCAAAGAATTACAAAGAAGTAATAACTCACCCTGATAAGAGTTATTGGTTATAGACCATGAAAGAAGAAATCAATTCTTTGCAAAAGAATGGAATGTATGAGTTAGTTGATCTACCTAAAGGCAAGAATGCACTGAAGTGCAAATGGATCTACAAGCTCAAGACGGATGGCAACGACAAGCTAGCAAAGCACAAAGCTCGGATAGTAATAAAAGGCTTTGGACAAAAGAAAGATATTGACTTTGATGAAATTTTTTCACATATTGTTAAAATGACATCTATTTGATCTATTCTCAGTTTAGCAGCTAGCATGGACCTTGAGCTTGAGTAGTTAGATGTGAAGACTACGTTCCTTCATAGTAACTTGGAAGAAGAGATTTATATGGAGCAACTTGAAGGTTTTGAAATAAAAAAGAAAGAACACATGGTGTGTAAATTAAAGAAGAGTCTCTATGGTTTAAAGCAAGCGCTAAGGCAGTGGTACAAGAAATTCGACTCATTCATGATGGATAATGGCTAGAAGAGAATTTTGTCTGACCCATGTGTTTACTTCAAAAGATTCTCTGGTAACAATTTTATAATTTTGTTGATTTATGTTGATGACATGTTAATTGTAGGACAAGATGCTCAACTTATTGCAAAATTGAAAGGAGCGATGTCCAACACTGGAATGCCTTATGAGTGTGGGGAAGTAGTAGGGTAAACTTTTCTGAGTTAAGGCCTTTATTTTTAGAGTTGGGACATGATCATAGAATCCACCGTGCTCGTCATGTGTTGGGGCCCACAGTTCGCACTAGGTGAAAGCATAACTTCAAGGAAGTAAATAGAATCAATAAATGACAGTAAATAAGAAAACTAGAATTTTACGTGGAAAACCCTAAGTAAAAACTACGGGGCTCACCGAGCAAAATCTCCACTATAATAAAAAGGGGTTATAAGAAATGATACCCACAGTCACAAGATGTACAAATATACAAATGGGTAAAACAAAACTCAGAAAAGTTTACCCTACTACTTCCTCACACTCACGAGGTATGGACACACCTCTCACACACTTCCCTTTACTTGAATAGCTCACTTAACTTGAGCTTACTCAACTTTGCTCTAATCTAAAACGTACCGAAGTCCTCTATTTATAGAGGTTCTCCAGGCTGAATGTCAACACCTCTGTCTGCCAGTGTTGACAAAGGTGCTGCGACAGCTGCAAATATCGGCGCTGATTTTTGATGAAAAATGGCCGCCTTTGTTGACATTGACAACGAAAGAAAATTCCAGGCCATTTTTGCTTACATTGTTTACAATATAATATATTTCACAGCCTGCCTCTTTTGACGATGAAAGAGAGACAAAGAAAAAAAAAATCATTTGAAAAGCAAATAAAAGGGCTGAAAGAGACATTGTCTCTTTCGTCTCTTTCAACTTTCAAATGTGATGGCTTTTGACCCATCAAATCTCCCCCTTCAAGGTTGTCAAATTTGAAGGAGGATTTCTCGTTGACTCCTAACAAGAGCCCATACCAACCAACTCTCTGCACAACTCAAACTTTTCCCGAGTTATTATCTTTGTCATCATATCTAAAGGGTTTCTCTCTATTGATATCTTCTTCAGCTTCAAAGACTTGTCTTCCACTTTTTCCCGTATCCAATGATATTGTACATTGATGTGCTTAGTCCTTCAATATTACATGGAGTTCTTACTCAAGTCTATTTCGCTCTGGCTATCTCAATAGATCACGTATTCGTTTTGTTTGAGTTCTAGTTCCTGAAAAAGTCCTTTCAACCATATCATCTCCTTTTTTGCTTCTGTAGTAGATAGAGAAACACACTTTTGTAGCCTGGATTGCCAAGAGATAGCTTCCCCTACAAAAGTAAATAGATATCCAAATGTGGACCTTCTACAATCAAGGTCACTTGCCATATTCGAGTCAGTAAAACCTTCTAAAATTGGGTCAGAACTTCCTAAACAGAGGCACAATTTAGAACTTTCCTTCAAATACCTCAGGATCCACTTAACTGCATTCTAATATTCCTTTCGAGGATTAGCAAGAAATTTGCTCATGACACCCACTGCGTGAGCAATATTTGGCTTGGTGCATACCATGGCATACATCAGACTCCCAACTACTGAAGAGTAAAGGATATCATTCATGTCTTCTTTTTCTTCTACAATAGGACATGTCTTCTTGCTCAATTTCATATGACCATCAAGAGGGGCACTTGTAGACTTAGCATCTTTCATGTTGAATAGTTCGAGCACACGTTCAACATACTTCTCCTGTGATAGCCATAATCATCTTTTTTTCCTGTCACACATAATTTTTATCCCTAAAATTTGTTGGGCTGGTCCAAGGGCCCCAATAATTGGTATCAGAGCTCGGGAGGTTGGTAGTACTATTCACGTATTGTTGCTTGAATAGTACCTTATTGTGCAGAATTACTATTGCAAGCATAATAACTACTGTGCAGAATTACTGTAGCAGGAATAGTATCGAGTCACTATTCATGGTAACTTCAGAAATGACAGCGGTTCCTTGGGTATCTGCTTCTGATGATCTTCTTCTTTTCTGGGTCCCATAACCTGTAGCCAAATTTGTCACCGCCATACCCAAGAAATATGCATGGCGGTGACTTGTCATCAAGTTTGGTCCTCTGCTCCTGAGGCACGTGCGCAAAAGCTTTGCATCCAAATACCTTTAGGTAAGAGTATGAGATGTCTCTTCCCGGCCAAACTTTCTCTGCGGTGCAGGGGGAGCTATCTCTTGGCAATCCATGCTATAAAAGTGTGTTGCTTTGTCTACCACAAAAGCAGAGTATATTGCTGCCACAAAAACCGAAAAAGAGATGATATGGTTGAAAGGACTTCTTTAGGAACTAGAACTCAAACAAAACGAATATGTAATCCATTGCGATAGCTAGAGCGCAATAGACTTGAGTAAGAACTCCATATATCATTCAAGGACTAATCACATCAATGTACGATATCATTGGATATGGAAAAAAAGTGAAAGACAAGTCTTTGAAGCTGAAGAAGATTTCCATAAAGAAAAACCCTTCAGATATGATGACAAAGATAATAACTCGAGAAAAGTTTGAGTTGTGCAAAGAGCTGGCCGGTATAGGCTCTTGTTAGGAATCAACAAGAAATCCTCCTTCAAATTTGATAGCCTTAGAGGGGGAGATTTGATGGGTCCAAAGCCATCACATTTGAAAGTTGAAAGAGACGTTCAGCCCCTTTATTTGCTTTTCAAATGTTTTATTTTTTTCTCAGTCTCTCTTTCATCGTCAAAAGAGGCAAGTTGTGAAATATATTATATTGTAAACAATATAAACAAAAACGGCTTGGAATTTTCTTTCGTTGTCAATGTCAACAAAGGCGGCCATTTTTCTTCAAAAATCAGCGCTTATATTTGCAGCTGTCGCAGCACCTTTGTCAACACTGGCAGACGGAGGTGTTGACATTTAGCCCAGAGGACCTCTATGAATAGAGGCCTTTGATATGTTTTGGAACAGAGCAAAGCTGAGTAAGCTCAAGTTAAGTGAGCTGTTCAGGTAAAGGGGAGTGTGTGAGAGGTGTGTCCTTACCTTGTGATGGTGGGGAAGTAGTGGGGTAAACTTTTCTGAGTTTTGTTTTACCCATTTGTATATTTATACCTCTTCTGATTGTAGGTATCACTCCTTGTAACCCCTTTTTATTATAGTGGAGATTTTGCTCGGTGGGCCCGTGGTTTTTACCTCCTCCTTGGAGGGTTTTCCATGTAAAATTCTGATGTTCTAATTTACTGTTATTTACTGATTCTATTTACTTCTTTGAAGTTACGCTTTTACCTAGTGGGAATTGTGGGCCCCAACAATCACCTTTACAGATTTTTTGCCCTTTTGAACGCTGTCAACACCCCTTCAATCTGCAAAACCTTTCTTCATTTTGCTGCATGTCGCTTAATCAAATATTAAAGATAAATTGGGCATCCGATCCACCTCTGCAGGCCTGTAGAGGTTCAGATATAAGAGCCTGTCTGTCAGTTTGGCCCCTCACTGAAGTAGTAGACAAAAACCATGATTCTCTTTGCTGTTAAGTCCACCTTCATGGAAATATGCTGTTCTCCTTTTCAGAGAATAGAAGTTCTCCTCCCCACTTTCTATAAACTACAAGCAGCAAAACTTGATGTCTCTTGGACAGAGTATAGGAAAGCATCTTCATGTAGGTAAAATTACAAATTGTTTTTCCATAACCTATCAATCTATAATTGATGGAAGCTCAAGTCAAAGAAATTCTCATAACCAGGCATCAGTTCGGCACTTGATTACCTAGGAGACAATGTACAAAATTATTAATAGGTTCTAACTATCATCTTCCTCTAACACATTTCTAGGTATGTACACCAAACATTCGTAATGCCTGCAAGAGCTTCGACAATATGGCAAAAGAAGAGCATAGAAACTCTAAGAGATGAAGATTGGGATCTTCTACTTAGCATGTGATTCTTGATTGATGCAGCATCATTTTCAGCCATGGTCAGTCAAGCAAAACTACCATTTGTGAAGAATTAGTAAGAGATGATAACAACAAACAGCTTACATGAAGTGGGGGCAAACGACAGGGAACAGGATTGCATCCGCTTACTGAGTTCAGTTGAGAATTTGGATCAAATAGCCAAACTACCAGTCATCAGGATAAAAAAGATGTCCTCGATCAGTTAGTCCAAATTTATCTTCCCCACCTTGACCAAAAGTCTATGATCGCCATAAGGTAATCTAAACGAGCATAAATTTCCCAGTCTACCATGTAGAATATGCCTAGTCTTCCAATGTTCTTGGGTAAATGCATTCACTAGAAATGAGCATTTCCTGAGAAATTTTGTCCGACTAAAGACCAGGTTCAAATATCTTTGCCAAAATATTGTGCAAGGTATTATGCCAGCACTCTTTAATATTGTTGACCAAAACTAATGGGCTTCTAATGCAACATTGTATCTTCCCTCTTAAGAATCAAAATAAATATCAAAATCTGATCTTTCATAAATGTATCCCTTCTCATAGAACTTGTTACGCACTAACACCATTCATCTCTAACAGTAACAAAAAATTCTTGAACCAGAAACGGAACAACCATTGAAATCAGGGCTTCTAACTGCTAATCAACTTTTGGGGGTGGTGGGGACCTGATTATTAACCTAATGAAAATCAAAATCTTAAGGTGAAATGACGTATATCTTGATGCATTGTCCACTCTCACGAGCGAAATTATTTTAGGATTCGAAAGTCTCTAGATGAGAGGGTCAGACCACTCGAAATCTAACAGAGCTAAATTTTTAACAAGACAATAAAGCTGTTCAAGATGAGTCAGGGAATCAAGCAACAGTCATCTCAACTCTAATACTTCTGGTTCTATGACATGCTTGTTTGGAGCTATTCAGAGTGCAAGAATTGAGGCAGAAGTGATATGATGACAGGAATAAAATTTTCAAGTTGCTGGTCACAGCAAAATTTGGAAAGAAAGCATCCTATCTGGACTTCGCTGATGATGGTTTCAGTTCCATCTTGTTTCATGTTTAAAGGAAAATATTTTCAATTGAGTTGAAACGGTGACATTTGTTACTCACATGTTGCCATATGAAAATTAACATCAAACCATCTTATTAATGTCAGTAAGCTGTTCCTGGAATTTCTGCCTGGCTATAGTTTCCTTTTCTAGGCTTTGCCCTTTAGGGCTTCTTTATTGAATCCTCTTTGCATAGTCCAACATATAAGTAACATAACTAAGTTAAACCAGTAATGCATCCCTAACTTGGTTTTCGTGGTCAAGTTCTCATATTATTCAAATTCGTCTTTTCTGAAGCCTTCTTTTTTCTGGTCAGGTATGTTTTTTGGTCTCTTCGAGGACTAACACAGAGCCTATTGTTATTGATCAAAGATAACATCAAGGACATGCTGGTTAACAATATGCATTACTACAAAGAAATTTTGCAGGCCTGCTTTAGGGAAGTGTTTATATCAATACCTTTCTCCAATCTAAAATTCGAGCTCTTAAAAAATTTTCACATGCATGACTGAAAAGAAATTTTGTAGGGCTGCCCTGGAAGGAAAATTATAGAGCACGGTTCACACTTAGGGTATGGCTCCATCAAATGACTAATATGCCCCGAAGCATCAGAATACTAGCCTTTTTCCACCCGTATTTATGACAAAAAACATTTTGCTTTCGTGACACAACTGGCATAAGATCACAAAATGACATCAGAGACTACCTCAGATACTATCCTGAGTAGGTTCAGACATACAATTCCAATCTGTTACCCAATAATGGATCAGAGTTCAGAAGAAACATTCAAATGACAATTAGCGGGGCTGAGGAATGGGTTGGAAATACATTTAGCCACAAGCAACTAAAGAAAAGATAATGTTGTTGTCTTCCTACAACTGGCCAGCAATTCAGTTCACGATAAAGACATACTCCTGTGCAGAGCTAGTCTGTTGGTTTCTTCAGTGCTAAAAAAAATGCAACTCAAAAGGGAATCATCGCATAAGATAGAGAACTGAACCAGAAGACACACCTGATTGAAGTATGGCCAAGTTTCCATGTTTTGAGCCCTCAGCGTATCTGCATTAATTGCCTGATACATTTTTCCATTTGGTCTTAAAAATTTTGGTCTCTGCCAAAGTCATAGTCATGGTGAAATCATAAATAAGAACCAATACAAAGATAAAAGCTAAGCTTCCTAATATGTGAGAGGATCCAAGAAAATCATTCTTCCAAACAGCCAATGTAAATTGATCATTTGCCAAATAGGGAACAATGCAGTAACCATCATTATAAAGAGATATGTTGACTTTATAAAAAGGACATCCCGGTGCAAGAAGCTTCCGCATATGCAGGATCCAGGGAAGGGGCAGAATATAGGTCTATACTACACAACCTTACCTTGCATTTTTACAAGAAGCTGTTTTCACGTCTTGAACCCATGACCTCAAGGTCACACAACGACAACTCTACCATTGCGCCAAGGCTTCCCTTTGGATTCGTTAACTTTATAATAAACATAAATTGGATAGATGCAAAACAAACACTGAGCAAGTGAACAAAGTCAATCAAATGATGGTGAGAAGCAACATGTCGTACAGCATAGAACATGCTATGCATGATGCAACATGTAGGAGATACAGATAACTAATAAAGATTCCTTTGAGAAAGAAGGGGACTACCATACCTCGCTGTTCAAAATTGCTCTGGAAGTCGTATAGAGGAGTTCCCATTTCCCATTCAGTAAGTTAGACTTAAGTGGCGCCTTTATTGTCCTGAGTGCTTCAAGCTCACGGGTGATCTAATCGGTGAAGAACTTCAGGAACTTAATCACACTATTCCTTCTAAACTAAAACAACTTAGGCACAATTCCTTGATATAAATAATTTAATGAGAGGAAAAACCAAATGCATTAACGTGTTGAAACTTTGTACTATACTAACATGCTGATCACAATAAGAAACATTCCAATTCCCTTTGACTACATCAAGAGTCTCCTGACTATTACTGTTTGTTCTTTTTCTCGGAAATGAAGAGAATATTTTACAAATGTGATGGCCTACTTGTAATACAACTTGCATTAGCCAACACCAGCACACGCATCTCAACAGTTTGAACATTTTGTTTATTTAATTTAAAGCTTTCTCAAGGTGATGTCTTAAGTACATTGAGCAATCTCACTGCTGCTAGTCATGCAATGTGACATCACAAGAGGAAACCACACCAATAATTTGCAAGGGCTGTATAAAACTTCAGTGCATCTCAAACTGTCTGGAGTCTTAGCAAAGGTAGACAATTAGGTGAATCATTTGGAAGGATGTAAAAGCACTCTTCCTGCTTATCAACATTGTCCCATAATAATTTAACATCCCTAGAACTTTTAAAACCAAAGATTTTGCTTCAACCCAAGCAGTACAAACTGGAGGGTAGATATATCAATCACAATCTCCTTTGTCATGAAGTTATTCAGCCTACCTAATATCTACTCTGGAGTATTTTTTCAGATATTATTCTGAAGTATTTAAACAAACAAGATTGTACAAACAGAAGTAGGGCCTTTAGAAAACTATATCACTTTGAAATTAACCGATCGACACATTCTTGATTTGCTGTTAAATCAATTACTGTTAGACTGGCTTGAAGGAGCCGCACATTGTGTGTTTTGACAATCATAATCAGCTTACAGAAGATAAAAGCACCTTACTAGTATTGTGATTCCATTCTATATATCTATTCCGGGAAGCTCTGAACTCCTTACAAATCAACATTTTCCTATTAGTAGAGTTGAGTCAGTAAGAAACCTCGTCTAAATACCATTCATACAATAGGAATGAAAGTTGTATTAAAATCAGTATTTGTTCAAAGAAGAGATTGAATTTTCTGGCAAGAACAAAATGGAAGGAACCTGTTCGACTAGCTCTCTCTCTTCCTCACTGGTGTCTGCACCACGATCAAGCGGAGCAATTGCCTCCAGAAGCTCTTTTTTTAGAGTCTCTTTATCCTTTCCTTTCTTCTTCAGAAAGGAAGAGAAAAACGAAACCTTACTCTTCCATTTACCAGAAACTTCTCTGCTGCCTGTCTCCAATTTACTCCCACTGAAGCTAGACATACTTGGAAAAGGGAGTTTTGCTGGAGTAAGTCCTGGGAAAAGATGGATTTTCCCAGAGGAAGAAGTGGAGCAGTGGAATGGTGTTGAGAGCAGGAAGGAAGGCGAAGAAGAAGCCATGGAAGTTGTTCTCAGGAACGGAGAGAGTGAAGAACGGTGAAAGTACCAGCTTTTTATGTGTGGTCGTGGAATAATCACCAAATAGAGAAAAAAATAAAGATGCGGCTGGGGAGCGACTGAGGTTAAACGTAACGGTTTTTATTTCATTGGGAAAATTCCTCAAACGGGCTTTTCCCTAACTTTTTTCTCTTGAGAGGCTATGTTTACTGGTATTTTTCCAAATAGGGTGGACAGTGGATTAAAAGGGGAGCCTAGATGCAACATTAGAGTTGTCATCTTGTGACCTTGAAGTCATAGCTTCAAGGTGTAAAAATAACTTACTGCAAAAATATCAGGTAAGGCTGTGTATGATAAACCCTTATAGTTTACCCATTCCCTGGACGGTGCATATGCTAACTGCACTTTTTAGGGTGGAAAAGTGGTTTCATGACAACCATAATAAATAAAGTTACTCAGTTGCCCCTTTTTAATTGAGATATATTAAGCATGTCTTTGTGATGGTTATTTGGTTAATTTCTTGGGTAGCAAATTATATTACTTTGTACTTATTGTATAGACCTTGAGCCAAACTTCCTGTAACACCCCGGATTTTTAAGACATTTTTTTTATAATAATAATGGCATTTTAAATAAGAGCATTTGAGATCCCATGAGAAAAGTTTTATTTAACCGTTTGCTAAAACATATCTTAAAACTCCAAGTGTTATTTTTCCTTTCTTAAAACAGCATACATATAAATAAAACAATGCGCGTATCAATCAATGTTAAATAAATTGGCGCCTTTATTTTAAATCAAATAAATGTCCAAAACACAATAATAATATGGCCCAGGGTCTATCCATCATAACATCCCATATAAATGTCCAACATATGTCCAAACATTTCAATCAACTCCAAATATAAAGTATGCAGTCCACAATTAAATCCAAATGATAATCCTGTTTTAATTACTCACATCACTGTCTAAAACTATAGGAAAAAGATCTTCAGCAGCTCTCATGGTTTCTCAACAGCTTTTCCTTTCCTGATATCGCGCTCGAGATCTAAGGCATTGCAAAACAAAGCAATGCCTCAGCAAGCTATCGCTTGTGTAGGTACATAGACAATTAATGTAATAAATGAAAGAAATAATTAACAGCACTGATGAAAAGTCTATCATTTATGAAAATAGCAGTATCATAATGTCATGTCCAAATAAATGTCAATTTATTTCATATGTTAAAACATGCATTTCACAGAGTCAAAACATGACATAAATAAATGTAAATGAGCATACAATAATAATAAGGGCACCCTAAGGTAATGGGTCCCACAACATCGCACTAACATCACTGATCAGGAATACTCATAGCCAACCTCTGAGTGTCGTTACACCCGGGCATACCATCCATAATCATGCTCATCATACATGCACACATAACAAGAATATGGGTCATCATGTTGCAGTGGCAACCCTCCATGGGTATCAGCCACCGCCGCTCTCCGTCGACACTATAACGGGAGACTTAGCGTCTGTCCCCATGGAAAGGCTCAGATCAGTAGTGTGGACTATCTATGTTACCAAACCCCTACTGAATGTTATCTATGGGCAGGTATCTATCATATCACAAAATCAACCATCATCAAATATAAAATACGAAAATCATATATATATGATAAAACTCAAGAGCACTTGTAGCTCGAATTCCCCAAGACATGCCCCTCATCCTGGGGTTAGCCTATAAAAGGACCAGCTAATAAGCCCCTATTCTTATTTTCATGTAAATCCATGCATTTCCTATATATAATAAGAAATAAGTCTCTATTTAAGCATAACTAATTAACATCATGCTTATAAAATCATTTGAAATAAGTTTATTCAATAAAAGATTTCAATTTGGAATAATCATAATGTACTCAAAGTCGCATGAAATTCACGCTAAATGATAATTACAATTTAAAACACAATCACACATGATGCTATGTTTAAACATGGTTTAAAAATCAAGGCAAAGCATTAATTGTCGTCACCTACCTCAATGTGAGACCACTAGCTTGCTAATAACTTCCTTTAACTGGTATGTTCAAGTGTACCTATACAAGTCACATCACTATTTAAAAAAAATTCTAAATTAAAAGTGGTCATTTATAAGTTTTTAAGTTAAAACTAAGTCCGCATCGTTGATACAGTAACAATGCCTCTTTCAAATCGTGATTTGGACTCCTATAGCTCTTAGAAATCAAATTTTTGTGAAAACATACACAAAATAGGGCTGACGTGCGTCACGGTCGCCAAGACGCTACCCGTCCCGACCCAATGTGACTGCCTGCGTGGGAGCTCCCGCACATGTGACCACTGCACGGGTGCATAGAGACGTGCGTTTGTCGCGCATCTCCATCAAGGCGTCCTGCTGGGTGTCCTAGTGTCAGGGCCTAGCCGTTGATGATGTCACCGCCACCGGAGAAGACAACCAGATTCCGGTCGTCTCCGGTGGAACTACAGAGCTCCGTTTTGCGCAATTTTTGTGCCGTTTTTCTCAAAATTTCCTCTAGAATCCATTTATGCCCTCTTTTTGCACTAATTTTTTCAAAAACCATGTTTTTTAAACGATTTTTCCCACGTTCTTAAAAACATCCATAGGTACTGGTTTTTGTGTTTTCTGGAGAAACCCACCGTTAGATCTCTCCCAAATTTAAAGGATTTGATCTTGGGTCTCTTGTGCACTAGTTGGACGGTGAGATTTTCAAACAAGGTGGTTTCATCCACGAAATCACGCACCAACAGTAGCATGCACAGAGTTCCCAGGAAATCTGATTTTTCCTAATTTTAAATGTGTTTCTAATTATTTTACTTATTTAATAAATACGAAAAATAGGGTTTAAGGCTTACCTTGCCCCTGGCTGGGGTCGCTAGTGTTACCGGGGTTCTACTCGCCAAAAAAATGCGAACTTTGCAGAGCTAGGGTTCTGAGTAAAAACTCAGAGGAACACTCACGGTGGAGTGTTTTGGCTCCTGAGGAAGAGTAGATATAGGGTTTAGAGTCCTAGGAGAAGAGAAGCTCTTCCCCTCACGTCTCTTTCCACGTCTCTCCGATGATTTCACCGGAACTGGTAGAGACGTGCGGAAGACGGGGGTGCCATTATCAATTTGGACCTCTTTGTAACACGTCTCTGTCAAATGACCAAAATGCCCTTACAACTTCAACGGCTTCTAACTCCCTCGTTTGAGCTCCGTTTTTTGCGTTCTTGGTGTCGTTGGAATCGTATCGACGAGCACTTTTAAATTATTAAGTTTTTAGGAAAAAATTCCATCTCCAAATTTTTAATTTAATTTATTTAGAAATTTCTAAATTTATACTAAAAATAAAGGATATTACACTTCCTATGTCTGCTAAGGTTTGTGGACATTGAGTTTAGAGGAACTCGGAGCTGGGTGGCTCATAAGGAACCAATTCACTCTGCATCATGCATAAAGGTACGTTCCCAAGGTGCCCCTAAAGATGGTGATAGCCCCAGATTTAGGTGACCTATACTGTTCATCATGTGTTCTTCTTCTGGACACATCCTAAATAGACCCATATTTAGGTGATTTGCTTGACCTGTATTGTTCTTCATGTTAGGCTGTGTACCAAAAAATGCACGTCAAAGGATTTATAGCTATTAGCCTTTTTAGTTAAAAATTTCCTTGGACACAAAAAATTAATAACAGTATGGCTCAAAACATTCAATGGTAATGGAGTTTGGTAGATAGCCAATCTGAGGCACAAAGAACTTGATGAATGAATCCAATCATCCAAAGTAATGCAGAAATATCCTTTTTCGACATGGGTTTTCACGTCCCGGAAGCATTTTCCTTTCTTTTTCTGAATAATGGAGGTTGTAAATCTATGTTGCCAATTCGGTCTTAAACTAGTCTCTGTACAAGAGCGTGAAGTTCCCCACTTTTATTTTGTAGGTTATTGTTGTTGGTTATTGATAAATGACAGTTTAGAAACTAGTTCCGGCAATTGAGTAGACATATTTCAAGGAAACCCATTTGTTGAAAAGGTGTGAGATAGAGGAAAACTTCAACATGTTAGGTTTTGTAGGAGAGGGTCCAAGGAAGATGCAAAATCTGGGTGATAGCATGGTTGGTCCTCAGTATCCTGCTTTTGAAGATGAGGAATGAGGATGGATTTTTATGGGTTTGCTAAAAGATAGGGTTATCTTCCTTCGATCTAAGCAAGTGGTTGATCTTTAGGGATGCCCTGTCTACAAGTCAAACTGACTTCCCTATGCCTTCTAATACCTTGTCCCTCTAAAGCATATAAGACCACAACCAAAGCAAATAAGAGGCCAAAAGCGTGACCCTAAATGCTAACAGTTGCTGGAAAATAAATTTTGCTGCCTTGCTTGGGAAAAGATTAGTTAACATTAGCTTCTTGTGAGAAAAAAGCAGGGGGGAAACTCAAATGTGGAATTTTCCATTTTATTTGTTTGCTTTGAATGGTGACCATTTAATGTCCACATTTTAGAACAAATTAATACTAAAATAATATCTTCATCAATAAACTTAGCATGGCTCACATAGAAAAATAATATCTTATTTCAATACATGGGTAGAGTTATTCAACATATGGGCCAAGTTTTTGCTTTTGGAAGGAAAATTTATGAGTTATCCACTTGTCCTACAAGTCAAATAATCTAGACTACTGTGTACAACCACTACTTTTGCCAAATTATTTTCTGGCCTTTGTATAATGATCTTATCCTTTTCTACCTTGAGATCTCTCATTAAGGGATAAAATTCATTGACAATTAATCCTAAAACCTTGGCTTCTATGTCTAGTATAAACCTATGCTTAAAACCTGCTATGGTCAATATATCAACCTTTGTTAGATAACCCTAAATTCATGGAAAACTAGTATATCAGCCATCTACACATATATCTAGCATGTTATTACCCATGCTACATAAATATGTCATCAGCACTTGTTGTATGTAACATATCAAGTTGTGATGGATAGCCTCAAATTCATGGAGAAACAACATATTTGTTTACTAGAACTATGACAAAAGCTAACAACCCCTCTAGGGTTAGAAAAGAAGATAAATTAAAAGAGATTAGAGAAAATAACAAGAGTGGCATAGAGAAGAAAATGGAAGAAAAACCACCAAAAGAGTTCTCTTCTTCTTCTTCCAACTGTAAATTAGCATGCTAGGTCTCTATTTCAGAGAGAGAGAGCTCCATTGCATTTTGGCTGAAAATGAGAATACACTTTTCTATTTTGTGGAGGGGAGAGAGAGAGAAGTAAACAAGACTGTGAACAATGGAAAAATCATAGTTCATGTGGCATTGGGCTAGTCCTTATGCATTTTATTTCATGGATATCCATGGTATAGATTTTTCCACATCCATGTATCTTTCTGACAGACATGGACCTCAACGTCCAAAATCACCGTCCATAGTAACTAGCAGAGATGTTTGACCAAATATTAATCATATTGATCTACAAACACAGATCTTTTTCATGTGGAAATCGGTTTAGATTTTCCAAGATACCGATTGACTAGGACCCTATTACTATTTTTCCTTGCTAGGTTGTTATAATGACAAGCAGTTATTAGAAAAATAAATATTATTGAGAAAATAGAAAGAAAAACAAGCAAATAGTCCTCACAGCTAAAAACCAAAAGGTGATGACCGAGTTTCAGTTACACTAATAGCGCTAGCATCATCTCATTATCAAAAGAAATATAAAAAACAAAATGTGATCCTTTCAAATAGAAATACAAAAAGAGTTTGAAGCATGAGAAGACAACATAATATGTTGCTTGATTTCCTTCCCTAAGGATATCATCAAATGATGATAGGAAAATTTGGGGAGCACCATCCAAACCACTTTCATCATTGTTTTTTTTATCTCCTAAATCTTCTAGAGTTGGACTGTACATTGTTTTGAAGAAAATTTAGTAATCTAATCATTAGGAGGGAGTCTCCTTCAACTTGAATTTCAAGTGAACACATTTTAGATGCTAACTTAAGACCACAAAGAAGTGCAAATATTTGATGATGTTGTTAGTTTCTTGCCATTATAAATACTAAAAGAAGTGAGTATATCTCCTTTAAAGCCTCTAATAATTTCTAAGCTCTAGCTTAGCTAGGATTTGCTTTGTTAGATTGTATAACTACCAAAATTTAGCTTAGAGAGCCATTTAGTTGAAATGGCAAAAATCTATATAACAATGCAATTGATTTAGTTCCATCAATGAAAATTCAATTTTCATTAAAATTGATACTTCATGAAATTTAGTGGTTGTGGATCATGGCATCTTTTACGTTGGAGCAAGATGGCATGAGTTGGATTTCTCCAGCAAGCTAGTGTCACTAGCATGCGAGATGACTGAGTTTTAAATTTTTCAACACTTCTATTTGTAAGTGGTGCATGTCTCAAAATTCTCTCACATCTGATTGTAAGGCGTAAATGAGATAGCTTGAGTTTAAATTTTCATTTCAAATTCACCAACCTTGTAACTATTAAAGGGTTGAGCATTACAATGTTGACTATCAACTCAAAACAAATCATGTGGGAATCATTCTTAGTGCAAAAATTGGGTCCTTGCTCTCATTTAAAACTCAAGTACAGGTTATTTTTTGGTTGAGGTTCGAGTTTCAAGTTTTCTCAACTTGTGTAAGTATACAAGGATTGTTAAGGGGCTGAATATCATAACG
The DNA here is from genome assembly GCA_035236585.1 of Warburgia ugandensis. Classification (NCBI taxonomy): domain Eukaryota; kingdom Viridiplantae; phylum Streptophyta; class Magnoliopsida; order Canellales; family Canellaceae; genus Warburgia; species Warburgia ugandensis. The sequence goes on along the minus strand of CP141135.1, from coordinate 62,091,173 downwards.
ATGAACATTATATCAAAGCAAACTATGTAGGGAGCAATTCTTAGTATAAAATTAGGCACTAGTGATCATTCTCAAAATTCAATTGTGAATGATCTTTTGCTCCCTCACAAATTTAACCACATAGAGGTTTCATGCGATGTGGACTCACACACAGATCCTACATTGAGTGAGATTGCATACAAATTTCTATTTACATAGTAAAACTTGCCATCTACCTTACTGATTTTTCCATTGAAATCCAAAATTTCAGTGCTTTAATAGGTACCAAAACAATATTAACAACTTAGATTCAAAACACAATGAAGAAGAAAAAAATAATGGTCAAGGATGTCGTTGATATTCTCAGTGGGCATGCATGCATCTACTTGCGATTAGATCTCCCACGATTTGGAGATCTTACAGTCAGGATCATGTATCTACAAAAGGAAAACTACATATGCTAAGAGAGATAGGGTTTTATGTGGTTCGGCTATCATGCCTATATCCACAAGAAAGGAGGAATATACTATATGATTAGATTAAACAGTGAGGAGGAGGAGGAGGCTCAAAGCCTCCGTTAACTCTCCCTTACTTCTCCACATGATGCAATAGAAGTCTCCGCCCTTAGACAACCACAGTTCTTAATGGGGAGTAGGCTGCTATTGGGACCTGAAAATATGTGTGAGATAGTCACTGCATCATCCCACATATCATATTGGGCATTTGGAGGCAACTTGATGCAGAGAACCAGATGTTTAAAGGTAGGAAAATTTTCAAATAACCATCTAGCTTTCTAACTAATATGAAAATACCACACCGTCTTTTTCAATATATAAAAAATCCACCACTTTTTTCGTTTTTCTTTCCAATAGCCAGCTACAGTTATCCTTTGGACGGAAACTTACTCTAATAACTCACTTTTTGGAAAATAACAGTAATACCCTTCATCTAGATCTTAATTAGTTAGGGGAAAATCATATCAGGTTTGACTTTTGAGGCAGTCTTCTTGCACTTTCCTTCACATTATCCCATCTTTATTCATTCTCGCAATAATACATGTCAGGTCTATTTAAATACCAAAATGTTGGTTAAATTTTCAAAACAAATGCCATTGCTTTCAGTGACGCAAAGGACAGCTTCAATGCACAAAGTTCTTGCCTGTGCAAGATTCGGGGGAGGGGCAAGTCATAAAGGTCGATAGTATGCAGTCTTATCTTGCATCTTTATAAGAAATTATTTTTACGGTCTCTTTTCTTCGTGAAAATGAAAAACTGCAAGGCAGAATGAAAATGTTTTGTGCATATTTTCTGCAAAGACTATTTTTTTAACTCAAACCTGTGATCTCCAAATTATACGGCGACAACTAATCCCTTCTTGTCCTGCGATGTAGGGTTAGACCATCAATAAATGAGATTTTCAAGAAGGAAGGGGAACTGTCAGATTCACCCAAAATTTGGTCCAATAGATAAGAACATCTTTTTACGCTACTCTTATAGTGGATACTCCCGGCTGCAAGATTCCTGGGCCAATAATACAAATCTTGCATAATGCTCCATAGCGAGCTGCATCGTCCACTTGTGGCTCCAGCTTTCGGGGATTCCAGTCATTAATTCCTCTGTTATGCCTCGCCAGGCCCATCAGGCTAGAGTTCTTCTATCACGACGCTGGAAAGGAAGCAACCAAGAAGGCCCCTCGATTTAGGTGATCTGAACTCTTCGTCACGTCAGGCCTGCCCTATTTCGGCAGTATAACAAAATTTATGCCCATCAGAGGTTTCTAAATACCGTCTATTTTCGTTAACTTTTCAGTAAACATATTTGAAAGAAAAATATGCATAACTAAAATCATCCAATGATTATGAAATTTGGTAGTCAGTCAATTTAAAGCTTGACAAACATGATGAACGGACTCGATCATCCAAAAGAGGTCCCTTATAGGTGCCATCCTTTTTCGCATCAAGAAATCATTTTCATTCCTACTATTGATGATCCAAGAGCTCCATATTTTGATCATTCAAACTCTTTGTCTATCTATCACTCAAACTTCTTGGAAGGTGTACATATCAAAAGGACTGGGGATGAAACTGCCATGTAACCCTCAATCAAGCGTTAAACAGCTGACAAACGCAGTTGGCCAAAACTTAGAATTGGAAGAGCGGGTGATTTTCGTCGTTATTCTTTAGTTTATGAAGGAAAAAAAAACCGTTAAATTCAAATAGTAGAAAATTAAATTTATGGTCTTTATTTTATTTAATTTATTTCAATGAAGTCATTAAATTCAAATCTAATTTATAATAAGCTTGCTGTTAGCATCTGGCTCCAGCTGAAGGCTGCCTGGCGCGGACAATGGATCAGGCAGAGGCACCACTCCATATAAATCTTATGGGGAGACATTTGCCCATGAAAAATACCGTGACCAACGAGATGAACGGCTGGTAATTTTGTATCACCAACAGTAGTGGGCCCAGTTTCTCTTGACCGTCCATTCAAGTCGAAAACGGTGCCGCGTGTACGAGATCGAGACTCGTCGGATCTTCCTTCTTCCCATTAAAACTAGCAAATCCTCCGCGCGAAGCAAGCTTCTTCTTCTTCTTCTTCTCTCCCAGGATGACCCCAGAGCAGCCATCCACCCAGCAAATCCTCCAATTTCTCTCCAACGTCCTCTCCCAGCGCGGCCCCTCTGCCCTCCCCTATGGCGAAGAAGTCAAATGGCACGTCCGCCAGCACCTCGTCGCCGTCGTCGACTCCTATCCCAGCCTTCAAGTCCAATCCGCCACCTTCACGCACAACGATGGCCGCGCTGTAAACCTTCTCCAAGCCGACGGCACCATCCCCATGAATTACCAGGGCTTCACCTACAACATCCCCGTTGTTATTTGGCTAACCGAAACTTACCCACGAAACCCCCCCTGCGTCTACCTTGCGCCGACACGCGACATGATCATCAAACGCGGACACCCCTTTGTTGATCCCTCGGGGCTTGTCTCCATCCCCTACTTGCAGTCGTGGGTTTTCCCTTCCTCCAATCTGGTCGACCTCGTTCGCCACTTAACCCCGGTTTTCTCACGCGATCCGCCCCTTTATACCAAACAACAATCCCGTCCAAACCCTAATCCAAACCCTCGTCCCACTGTTGTTGAAAATCATCACCATCTCTCTCCTTCCAATTCTTCGAATTCCTTACAATCTCCGTCGTCGTTTATCCGACCTGCAAGTCCTCCAAGGGTTTATTCTTCGTCGCCTTATGGGAACCGATTCCCGCAGTCGCCCCAACAGCCGACGAATGATCCGGCAGAGGTTTACCGCAGAAACGACGTTCATAATCTTCGGGAGAGAATTTCTGCTGATCTTGCTTCGTTGAGAAAGAGTAGAGAATCGGAGATGGATGGGCTGTTCAACGAGCAGGCGGCTTTGAGACAGCGAGAGGAGCAACTGTCCAAGGGCTTGAGAGAGATGCTTGACGAGAAAGAGGGATTGGAGCAGCAGTTGCAGATTGTTTTGATGAATACGGATGTTTTGGAAGGGTGGGTTAGGGAAAACGAGGGGAAGATTAACAAGGGGAATTTTGATGTTGATGATGTTTTTGAGCCGTGTGATGCGCTTTCCAAACAGATGATGGATTGTTCGGCCGTGGATTTGGCAATAGAAGATGTTATTTATTACTTGGATAAGGCCGTTCGGGAAGGCGTAATTCCGTTCGATTCGTATTTGAGGAACATCAGGGTACTGTCCAGGGAGCAGTTTTTTCATCGGGCCACCGCTGCGAAAGTTAGGGCTGCGCAGATGCAGGCTGAGGTGTCTCGCATGACAACAAGGGCGTCGAATTATGGTGTGTGACGAAGTGATTGTTGTCTCATCAAGTGCAGATCAGGTGATTGTGGAAAGGCCATTCAAGTGTTGATGGAAACGGCTGTTTCTGTTTGTCTATTATATGCTATGGCTGTGATATGTTGGTATGAGTTCTGATGCTCGAGGAATTGGTGGGCTCTATGGCATAATTGGCGTGTTAAGGTCAGTTAATCATATGACCACTTCCTGTGCTTTTAACTGGGAAGAAGGCCTGGGAAACTCTGAAACATTTTTGTAGATAGTTGATGCTTGGAAGCTCATTCTTTATCTGTAGCTTTACATCATAAATGTCACTTGCTATTAGGCTCTGCTGTTTGAGCCGAGCTCAACATAGTTTTAGAATCTGTAATGTTTCTTTTCTTTTTTCCTGATTGCAGTTACATAATTTTTTAGTTAAATGAATGTTGCTTATTAGTATATTGATTATAAACTCCAATTGTGCCATTATTCATCAACCTTTCCAAGAATTATAAATTCAAATTACTGGTAGAAGCCCAGCATACTTTATGTACTATTGTAGTTGGGGGGCATCAGTCAATGGTGACTGGAAGCTTTCACCCCATCAAGACTCTTGCTTCCAGCATGTTTCCTCTTAATTAGGAGCATATTTCCCTGCTTCAATTATAGATTGTTTTGGGTGATGCCAAAATAGTGCTTTCAAAATTTGAAATACTCCCAAATGTACCTAAAGGAGTATATTTCTAACTTTATAAGTTATCGTTAGTTCGAATCAAAATTTATGTGAAGAACATGTTGCCACTCTTGCAGGTAATTTTGTATGCAATTTAACATTAGATTTAGTTCCTGAGTTGAACTTGCCAGAATAGAACTCTTCATCTGGAACCTAATCGGCCATGAGATCCATCCTCATTTACCTGTCATCTTAACCTGCTTTGCCCCCTCCTTTGTTAAGCTACTCTAAATATCTCTCCTTTCCCTGCTGCTAATTTGGTAATGTCTCAACACTCTTTATGATTGATTCTCATGACGTTCCCTACCTGTTTCCTCTTTGTTCCTCATTTTTCTTGGATGATTCTTAATTTCTGGTGCCTTTCTAACTTAGAACTTCCCCTTCTGCCTCCTGCATCATTTCTCCCTTTCCCTGCCCTCTTTGGCTACTATGACACTATACTGATTATTGCAGTGGTACCGTTCCCTGAACGTGCTGGCTAAGATCAAGTGCATGGTGTTGCATGTTGCCTTTCTCCATTAACGTCAGCACCTGGTAGATGCACACTTATGCTGTTAGATACTTACTATTCAGTGATGTCATTTATATTACTACTTTATGATAACAGGATTGATGTTTCAAAGCGATCCTTTTACACACTGGAAAATGAATGATTTAGTAGTCGAGAACGCTTCGGGGAATGATTCTGCTGTTACATGTCTACAGAATTTTGTTCCTCAATAGTATCTTTAAAGCAAGCTACATCTGTGGCTTGTTAAAGTCCTCAAATTCCCATTACTTTGTATTTTATGAAGGAAGTACCTAATGACGTGTACCTTTCCAAGTGGAAGCCCAAGCTATGACTATATGTCATCATGGCAATGGATTCCATTGTGGCCACAGCCAATAAGATAATCAATGCCTCAATGCTTACTAAGAGGCTGGAGTTACTTGAAGAAGGCCCGAATCCGGTGTTGTGTTTGCTTCTCCGTGTCCATCCTTGAAAACTTTTATTGAAGTTGACTTATTCCTTTACCTCTTGTTGAGTGTGGCCAAAACATGAAATTAGCAAGAGGCCTTATGAGACTCTTCCATGGACGGACCTTGCCATCTGCCATTGCGATAGTGGTTATTTGGTGCGTAAGAAATTCTTCAAGAAATTCTTCCAGATACCACTGGAGAACAGTCATCACCTTCAGAAGCATATAATGTCTTCCATGCGCAAATTCAAGTTGGAATGAACATCACGTGAAATGTTTTCCATTAGCCTCTTTTGGCCTTACTAAGCAAGCCTTTCATCTTCCACTTTTTTGTTGTGTTCTTCTTAATCGATGTTATCTTAATAAACTTGTATTGATGAAATAAGGACAAAGAAAAAGAAACAAAAACTGCAACAGGAAAAGAGAAAAGGAAAAAACTGAAGCATGAATGACCCAAATTGACTTCTTACCCCTGTCTCATGGTTTGTGCGACTAAGTGTAACGACCTTGGTTTTTATAATACAAATTTGTAATTCTTTTTGAAATGTTGGGCCCTTATTTTGCAAAAATATTTAGAAAACAAACAGCGGAAAACACTTTTCATGAAAAGACCTTTTTTTAAAATTCCAAGTGTCATTTTTCTTTTCTCAAAAGGGATTATTGGTAAAATGAGCGTTACATTTCTACCGAAAATCCGGCAGAGTTTTACGCATGTCATTGCAAAGTACCTAATAAACATAAGTTTTATAAAAAAAGGAATAAGGGAGACTCCGTCTCCATCCCATCACATTCACAAACATGACTAAATGTTTGAAAATCAAAATAAATAAAAACCAAATAAACATCCACGACTTAACATATACCTGCCAAGATCAATCCAGTCACAACCACACAACCACTTCTTCCAATTTCATGTCTACATATCCATAAAGTAAAGTCACATTAGATCGAAGTGTTATTTAAGTCTATTATTTAAATTAACCATAATGCAAACGTAGTTGATATATCTGATTTATCATCTTAAACTCTCTAACACAGTCCTTTACTTCATTTTTCTTGTTTTATTTCTTCAACCTGAGACATTGTATATAATTTATAATGTCTCAGCAAGCTTGCGCTTGTGTAGGCAGTTTTCACATCTATTTACCAAGTTTTTAATTCAATTCTAAACAATACCTCAAATTATTTTTCATGCAATTTCTAAATAATAGAATGATCAAGTCAGGGATAAATAACATGATTTAAGCTGCATGCCAATCTCAGTTTACGATTTTATGCTAAAACATTTCAGATAGTGTCAATATAAAACATGCATCACTTTAAATACATATTTTTTCAAATGATTGAATCATCATAATAATCTCAAGTAAATTGCAATATAGAACATATCAAAAAATCATAAGCATAACTTGAAAACTATGTGAAAGATATGCATATAACTTGATAAATCCAACGCAATAAGATCCTCAAAGTATTAAAGTAGTCATCGGTCAAACCACGAACCTCGGCAATCCTAAACCGACAACATCATCACGTGCATATATGCACCCTGACAAATACATCAGCCAGTTGGTCATGAGTATTTATCTAAGACCATCAAGCCCATCTACGTGGGGTCACACAAAATAAAAATCTTACGGCACACTATGCAAATAACCAGATCACTGAATCGTGCCTCTCCAGTATTTAGAGAGTAGCCACTGCAACCTTCACGATGACTACGGATACATTTTGAAAGCGTGTCGTGACTACCTCCAATAGTTGTTCCTACTATAGCAGTTAAGAAAAACTATGCCACTTTGGGCATGGATACCTACCACCTTTGATGGTTAGAGGTCTGGAGGCCACCCCATACAACCTTTTAGCATAGTGCCCACCAGGCTCATTAGCCTGAACAAAGATATGTCTTAATCCCAAAATAATATTAAAACATATATCATATATCTCATGCAAAATTATGAATTTTCGTAACTCATCTCAAAACATGGGATTGATACAATTTCAATTATAATAATTTCTTTAAAAAACACACAAGAGCGTATAACAAGCAATATTTTTTTCATTTCTCACATAAAAGCATGTATCATGGCTATGAAGATATATAGATATAATTCCCATGCCTCGTTTGCAAACATTGCATTATTAAAAAGCATAAAACAAGATATCATGATGAAAAATAAGTTCCATGATAGTTAAATAATCTCAACTAGAAAACATGATAACTAAGATTTGATTATTTAAAATCTTAAGGTCAAATAGATGTTAAAACCATCTACCTCTTAGGCGAAATTTTTAGTTTGACTACATTCCTTCTTCAACTCGACTTATAGCTTAATCTCATCTGTTGATATTACAGAGATTTTGTCAATGTTAAATCATATACAATTGAGAATATAAGAATTTTGTTTTAATCAAAGTCTGACGGTTTAAGTCATCACAAACCGCTTAACTTTTCACTGACCATCTATTCCATAGAGGAATACATGATTAGGTAGGTCCTAGATTCATCATCCATTTACTAATTAGTGATCCACACTTTTAGATTTGCACTTACTATTCACTTAACCCCATTGATAGACAATTCTAGATCCGAAGGTTTAATCCAATAAATCATGGTAAACCGACTTAGGATTTTAAGGTCTAATCCTTATCCTCACCTCTCTTTTAATGATTTTTAAATATAGTATTACGATCTAACTTTCAAGGATAAATGCCTAAGATGGAAGTGTGTATCATCTGGACATCGTTCAAAATTGTTCAGGAAGAATCCGATTCATCAAAGGCTCTGGTCTGTTTGGAATCATTGGTCAAAAGTCATAGATATCTAAATTTAGGGTTTTACCACAAGATTAAGTGGTCGAATCAACCATTTAAAGAGGATCCGACGGCCAAGATTGGTTGAAAGGGGTTGGATCTCAATCTCAGCATGTTATTTAACATTTTTGCTAATGGATCAGGTAATTTTTTACTCATCCTATGTCAATTTGAGGTCTAGGAATGTAGTGGCAGCCTTTAATCACTAATCAAGCACCGCCAAGATCTTTTTCCTCTACTGTCTGATTGAACGGTTAAGATTATTCACTAAATTTCCATCTAGATTTTCAATTTCTGCCATATCCTAATTAATTTCACGCTCCATAACTCATCCATGGTGTCTGATCACTGATCAAACGTCAAGAAGTTACTGTGCAAACAGTACCCAATCGGATAGCTACTAATGTCTAATCTGTTTTTAGCCTAGATCTGTAAATTTTGTGTGATCTGAGGTACATTAGGTCTTCAATTACCTATCCCTAAGCTTATATCAGAAAATGGACGTTTAGATCGTCCCTAAACTTGGATCTAGTATAAAACCGTATAGATTTAGCCAAAAATAAAAAATCAAGAGTTAGGTTTAGTAGATCTTACCTTCTAGATGTGTTTCCATGCTTTTCCGTCTTTGGAATCGGCTGGATTAGCTTAGATCCGTTGTGAAACCTCCAAACTTAGACGTGCGACGTTTCCTTCTTCAATCGACGGTCGAGATTACGTTGAATTCCCCAATAACCTTAGGGGTTTCCTTTGTTTCATCGTGCTGAACAACATGAGAGGCTTAGATCGTCGATCCGAGCCGTCATCTTCACTGGCAACAGCCTAGAATCCAGCGACCCAAAAACCCTCGTTTTCTCCTTCTTCTTCTTGCTCCCACCGACATGCCAGGTTTTTCTGGTGTCGGGCTCCTCTCTCCTCTTCTTTCTTTCCTCATCTCTTCTCTTTTCTTCCTTTTCTTCTTCCTCTTCGTCCTCCCCATCGGGTTTTTTTCTCTTCTTTCTTCTCTCCATCGTGTATGTCAGGTTTGGGAAGAACAGACCTGACAACTGCTTTGGGTTCCCATGGGGGGTGCCTATATCAATTTGGCCCCTTTCTGTTTATGGTTTATGGTTTTTTTTTAATATATATCTTAATTTTAGCTAAATGCCCTTTATATTCAAACATTCATATTTCCTTCATCTGAACTCTGATTTCTGCAAACTTGGTGTCATTGGAATTATCTTTCTAAGTACAATCCAAATATAAAGATATTGGGGTCCAATTTGATGTCTTTCAAAAGGTAAATTTAGTGAAACTTAAATATGAAGATTCTCCCATTTATATTTATCAAAATTAATTAATAATCTTTTAAAATAGAATTTAGAAATTAGGATCGTTACACTAAGTCTCTGTAAAGGCGGTATTCCTTTTGGTCATTCCTTGGATAAGAAATGGACTACCGCTAGTGTGGTTCGTACAGAAGCATGTAGTACAAAAGCTCCTATCCTTTGCCCATGGACTATTTGTTATGGGGTCTCTGCATCTTGGGTATATTTTCTAGTTTGTACTAAATGGAATGACCAATAGAAGCAGGCCTAGGGGTAAAAGCGCAGACACGGTCAGGGAGGGTGTTTCAAATTCTTATCTTGGAAAGCCTCCTTGGACCAGTTGTAGCAAGTTTTTCCTGGGAAACCCTATTTTGGAGTTGTGTTGGTGTTCAACAATTTCACCGTGAAATATAATGATGGCTTTTACTAAGTATTGGTGTATAAGACCATGGCAATCTAGTTATAGCCCTGCCGGTTTTGGCAGCATTCGAGGATTGCAATCAAGCTTGATCTTTGGCCATTAGGCTCAGAAAGCTTCTTGCTTCCTTCTCCTTAGGCAAACCGTTGATTGTTAGAAGGGATCTTCTCAATGTCATTAGAGGGGCGAGGTACTGAAACCCATTCAGTGTGACTCATTGATTCTATCATTGAAGTTCTCAGTCTTATTACCTGTTGCTTGGTTTACTAGATTCATGTTCATTGAAGTCGTCATGAAGTGGCAGACAGTGTAGTCATAGATCAATAGAAGGGCAGAGGTCATCATGATCATTTCTGCTTGTCAATATTATCCTTCAGAATTTTGTTAATTCTTGTTGTATCTCTGTCTGGAAAAAGACAATCTGGTCAATTTGCTTGTTTCATATTTCTGGTTTTGTCTTTACATTTTTTTCCAAGTCCGATCTTTCCTTATGATGATTGAAGGAACAGAATGAATGCTGCATGCTTTGATCCTCTATATTAGAACTTGCATATGGAGTTCTTGATTTGGGGCAAAGGATCTTAGCCTCTTGTTGGGGGCTTGACTTGAGAAGGGGCCATCATCAACCAAATGAGCATTCTATTGATTGCTGACTGGGATCTTCAGATAATCTTTTCATGCTGGTTTCATATGGAAGTTGCCCAAGGTTCATATTTTCATTTTAGATTGTCAAGAGAACTACTTGTTAGAAGAGATGGTGCATATTTTTCCAATCTATATCCGACACTGGTTTATGACGATAGTAAAACTTCCAGCAGGAAGTAGTTGGTTACGTAAATCCGATAGCAGGTATGAAGTGAGAATTTGTTCATATTTCCAGGTTTGTCATGTATGCGAGCACCCAATGCAAGTCTGCTGTTTTACAGCAATCACAAGCCCCCTGCTTTGATATTATTCTAGGTAGTAGGCTATTTCTTTACATATAAGGTGCTTTTATGTCTATGTCTAGAAAAAAAATAAGAGTATTCTTACTACAGCATGGACCCGACTGAAGGAAAAAGGGCAGCTCCGGTGCACGAAGCTTCCACCTATGTGGGGTCCGGGGAAGGGGCAGACCACAAGGGCCTATGTTATGCAGCCTTACCTTGAATTTTTACAAGAGGCTGTTTCCATGCCTTGAACCCATGACCTCAAGGTCACATGACGACAACTTTTACCATTACGCCAAGGCTCCCCTTCACCAGACTGAAGGAGGTGGTATTAAATCTCTTGCTCTCTCCTGTACATTGTTCTTATGGTGTACTCCTGTGCCATCTTTGGCAAACACGTTCTTTTGATATTTTGCGTATAATGGATGTAGAGACATCTTCTTCTTTTGTTTGAAACTGTATATGTGTAACCATCACCAGGTCATTGGTTTGATGCTGTTTTACTAGATAGCATGGGGGCATTTCTGAGATATACTAAACAGATGGGATTTTGATGTAGCACGATTTGTGCATATGGGATTACTTCGTATGTTGACAAGATTGCTTGCAAATTCTTCATAACAAGTGATATAACTTGGACAATGTCTTTATCTTACCCTTTTTCTGCTGCTTTGAAATAAATTTGATGTTTTCATTTGGAACGTGGGTGATTGAGAGCAGCCTCAATTTGCACCATGTGATGGATAACGTCTATCTTATGACTGCCACTGAATTCTGCTAATTTCTTCCTTGGGTTTAAAGGGAGGTCCTGATACAGTCCATCAGGCTTTGATAATCAAGAATAGCTCAAGTCAGATAGCAGTGCCCATCGTGTTGCACAAATTGGACAATGTCAAGGTCGACAATTACATTCCAGATATGAGCTCGTGCTTGTTGATAGAAGAACCATTATATTTAAAGGACTTCTTACAAGCGTTTCTGTGGGTTCCATTTATATCGAAAGGATCTATTGCAGCCTGTTGATAAGAGTTTTAAAGATAATGTTAGAAAACATTGTACAGTTTTGCAGTTGTGATTTTGAGGGCGTTTGTTCTATTGTGTCTTGAGATGTAATTGTCCTCCTTAGTCTTTAGCTGCAGTTATGAGGCCATCTTTGACTTGCCTCTGTCACGATGTGGAGAATTTTTTGGCCGGCTTAATATTTGGTGTCATCTGACAGCTCTTGTGGAAGGAGAACCTTGACGCAACGGTAGAGTTGTTGTCATGTGACCTTGATGTTACGGGTTCTAGGCGTGAAAACAGACTCTTGAAAAACTGTAAGATGAGGCTGCATGCTATAGATCCTTGTGGTCTGCCTCGTCCCCAGACCTTGGACATGTAGGAGCTTTGTGCACTGGGTTGCTCTTTTATCTGACTGCTCTTGTTTCTACAAATATGCAGATTCTGTTAACCAAAAGGGCAGATGCTGAACAATTCTATTTGGACTTAAAGGCGGAGATGGTTGAATCCATGGTTTTGGCATATATTGGGAGTGGTCTAGCTGGAACGGATATCAATAAATTAGAGACCCTTCAACGGTTGGATTCTGAGATTGGGTAAACTTCTTCTTTGTGTTCCATGTAAATATTCACCAAAAGACAAAAACAAATCTACTCTGTTTTATGTCAAGCAATCTGTAGAGTAACTCCTGATATAGTAGTAAAGGCACTAATAAAGGCAAGATGTATAGGCAGATCAACTCATCAAGTTCCCATTGAAATAGGATTTACATAAGGAAAAACATTTGCCATCTGTTGGTTATTAGGGGCATTCCAGAACATCGAGGTTGAATATGGCTTCCAGATTAAGTTATGAATTAGTGGATGCTGCCAAAGGGTAATGCAGATGTTAATCAAAACATTTCACTTAAGGATGGGACCATGGTAAAGACATGTGTTATCTGTTCCATGATCAATTAGCCAGATGAGACTGGAAAATTCACTTTAACTCCCTTAGCCTCTGTTAGACTGTCCGAAATCCTGCTTGAATGGATCTTTTGATCAATTTGCAGCCTTTGTCATCCTTTTCAAACAAATCAATTTGAATATGGAGTCGATAAGTTCACAAAACCTATGATATGGTCCTAGTCTCCTGCTTCCCCTTACCCTGAGGGTGGATTTGTCATCATTGCCAGAGTATTCATGTAAATGTTTAATCTACTGCCCAACCTTTATTTCTCTTAAATAGAATGGATTGGAGTCAGCCTTTAATTTGCTGACCATCTCTCTTTCTTTCTGGGCTTCGATGTCTCTGATGATCGTTCAAGGCTATTCAAGTAGTTAATTGTGATGGTCTTCTCTCAGTATGATCGCTTGGTCAAGTTTTAATCCATTCTGCTGGACAGAAATCGAGGTTGTAGTTTGTTTATTCATTGCAAGGGTTCAATATGAAGATGGAACCTGTCCCACTTGGTCATCACCTTCCAGGTTTCCACTGACTTACCTGAAGTTCAGTACCTAAACTTCAAGTGTCCTCATGAATCACTGTTAAATAAAGTGAGCTGAGCTCTTGCAAGATAGGTTGGAAATTATGCATAGAATTTACAATCTATACATACATTATATATTTTTGTTGATTGTGTTTCAGGGCTGTCTGTCCAAGCACTGAGGTGGACACATCGCAAGCAATCCCGTCAACCGAGATGCATCCTTTCCGGATAAATAGTATCCAGTAGAGAAGCCTTGGCGCAACAGTAAAGTTGTTATCCTGTGACCTTGAAGTCACAGGTTCAAGGCGTGGAAACAGCCTCTTGCAAAAATGCAAGGTAAGGCTGCATACTATTGACCCTTGTGGTCCGCCCCTTCCTCGGACCCCACATAGGTGGGAGTTCATGCACCAGGGCTGCCCTTTTAAAGCTGTTCATTTGTAGTCAATTAAAAGAGGAAATGTCATGAAAACAAAGAAGGCCATTATGCTCATGGTTTGTTCTGTTTCAAAGCTGCTACAAATTGTGTGACACTGCAGCAAGCCGAATTTCAATTATTACCTGATTTGCTTGCATTCCATCTTTGGAACTACTGCTTCTGTCTTTACCAGTTTATGACCTAAAGAGGCGGTCGAGACCAGCAGCCTTGGGTTCAGCTGTTTCTTTTCCAAGAGAACTACAGCAATTAAAAGTTTGCAGGGTTGCATTCTGTACAAATAGCAAAGATTCATAACTTGGTCTCAGAGACAGAGTTCTTACGTTTGTTCGGAACACTAGTTGTGGAGATCTCTGAGTTTACTGCGTCAAGATCTTAGTCTGGCATCTGTTAGGAAGAAGTGCTTAGGCATCGTTCTTATGTATGTAAGCAATATCTTGACTCCTTAATCTTTGTTCAATTCTTTTTCTGCGCTCTGTGAAATAATTATGTTACTTTCGTTAAGTCATATGGAACATGGGTGATTGCCAAGCAAACTGAAAGGTGATCGCTGAAACTGAATCTGTTAATGACTGACAGGTGTTTAAATTGAGGTCCTGATAAAATCCAACTATGTTTGAGAAAACCTGGACTAAAGTAGGACCATTTTACTTAAGTAACTGCATTTCCTTGTCAATTAGAAGTAACCATTTTACTCGAGAGTCTCTATACGGGTTCTTCCAGTAGTTCCATATGTTGCAAAAGGATCATTTCAGTCTGCTGACTAGTGTCGCCAATACAACATTTTGGTGTCTGTCTTCCCTTTGCTTCAACTATGGGGATAATGAAGGCATGTTGCTCTCGGGGACAGCTTGTGTAACTCTTTGTTTAGAATGTAAAGGGAAATGAGTTACGAATCTCTAGAATAAAACCAACCGAGGTGATATTCTGTAATGGCCTGCATTTTTAAGAAATAAAGAAATAATGTTTTTATGTTAATTTATTTTTTTGGTTATTACGAATTTTTTTGCCATGTGGAGAAAACTGTTATAAATGACTAACATTAGATGATAATTTGACGGTTATAGACAAAAGGGAGTAAATACACCATTAAAAATTTGAAGAGTTACAAATATGTAATAAATTGGGAAAACTGTTACAAGAAAAGTATCTATAAAGAAAATGGAAAGAAAAGGTTAGGAATGTAAAATAGTTGGAGTGGAAGAAAGGGAGAGTATGAGACAGAAAGAAAAGAGAAAAGGAAAGAAAAAGAAAAAAAAGATCAGAGGAAAAGCAGAGATATGAAATTTGCATCAAATCGATTAGAAGCAGATGAATTTGCATTGAAGGAAATAGCATTTTGAGGTAGGGGATCTGGAACTAGACCACGTTTTTCTTTTTCAAAAAAAAAAAAAAGAAGTAAAAAGTTTTGTCGATTGATTTTGGATGAACTTTGCACTCTGATCTTCATAGAAACTAAACATGTGTGTATTTGTTATTATATATGTTTAAATTGTTAAGAGATAATCATGTTGTTATTTTGATGTTGCTTTTTATTTTATTTTTTGTAAAAAATGAAGCATGATTTACAATAGTGGTTTGATGCATGATTTATATAGTATGAAAGGTTTCTGATATACATCTATATTATAAGATGGAGTTTTTTTTTTCTATTTCTAATTTGGGTTGTGACGCATAACATGGTATGAAATTTTATTTACTATGACCATGTTATTGGATGAATTAGGGTAGACTCTAACCATTTCAAATATGATTTAGAGGGTAGTTGAAATTTGTAAAATCATTCAAACAATAATTAAGATGCTATTGGTGTATGATTTTAGTATAGTCACTGCTGCCGAGTGATGCTTAGAATATGGTACCTTGGATTTCACCAATGGCAAAGTGCGTGAAGTGGTGCTTAGGCGCTGGAATGTTTAGACAGTGACTAGTTATGTAATACATTAAGTGTTGCCTAGGCGCATAGCATACTAGGCAGTGCTTAGATGTATAACATATTAGGTAGTGATTAGACCCATTGTGCATTGAGTGAGGCCTGGGCATAAAAGTGTTCTGTATATTCCAACTGCTTCAAACAACAAGTGAGGTTCATAAGCAGACAATACTCCAATGCATAAAATACTGGACAAACTCAAGAACAAGTATACCATGATTTTATTGAAATTCAGACATATTGATACCGTGCAAGCACATGAACTCCTAATCATGCACAAGCCAAAATTATCAAAAGTTAAAATGTTAGGTTCCGTGCATGCATAATCGTTACCTAAGATTATGTCACATGGATGGTTGGAAATTCTTACGAAGTAAATCAAAGGCTCAAAAACTTTCATCTAAGAGAAATATGAAAAAAGAAAAGAAGATAATATACTAGCTGAACAAATTAGGAGTCTTCACCACTAGGTACTTTAAGCTGTTTGAACCCAAATTTTTCTAGAGATTAGTATCAGCCATCTGCTAGACCATGTTGTTGATGAATTATGTACCCAAGATGGAACTAAACAGAGATTTGATCTTGTGGCCTTGCTGCAAAATGAATGGGTTAGATGCCTTGAAACGTACATGACAAGCCTAGCAAATAAGTAGTTTAATTTCTGTTTTTTTTTATTTCTTGTTAACTAATCCACCTATATTTAATGGTCAAAGTCATGCTTTTTGCATTAGGTGGCCTACGTTCAGATGATTATAACCGTTGATCCAATGAACAGTACTTTCTTAAATGATGCCTTGGGTTGTACATATCATAGGTATGGGATTGAAAACTTTCAAATGCAATAAAGGGTGACATGGTCTTGATCTTATTGGGTCCACATGGTTAAACGTGTATACCGTTTGGTGAAATAGCCCAGCAAATGATTTTGGCTGGGCGAGTAATAATTATCTGAGAGGTGGACTAGATATTTGATGGTATAGACCGATCACCATCTTAGCTGGGTAGTGTCCTTGATCATATAAAGAATTTAAAGAAATATAGGATTCTATCTGTTAATTGATCATTGGGCAGGTATATGAAATTAGGACCACCCATATTGGGCTTTTCCTGTTGTTTGAACCTGCGCTTTTCAACAAGCTCTACCCAACCTGAAATTTGTATACATAGGTGATACAAGGTTATGCAACAAACTCGTTACATTTAAAACACCATAGGTGATCAAAATCTATAAGAGGATGGGTGATGTACACCAGCACAAACCCAATTGCATCACGCAATGGACGGTTTGCATGGGTGTAGTTCTTGGACTTGGCGGTTGCATCATGCATAAAATAATAATAATAATCTTTGTGTTTCTAAATAATTATAAATCATATACTTTGATTTTGTGATTTGTTTAAGAGCTGGTATCATTGATAAACACATGAGTACATAGAATTACATTGGAATTTCTTTAGTTCTCCGTTTATGAATGTATAGTAATGCCATTTCAATTGCTTAGTTATCAAAGAAAATAGTGTATATGTACATTTTGGTTTGATTAGAAAGTAATTTTTGGGTACCATATATGGATCCATTGGCATTCTTTTATTAATCTTAAGGGTCATACATATGATTTGGTATTAATAAGAATGATATATTTGTATTGCTGGTTAGTATACCTTTTATATGATTTCACATTCTTGTGCAATGAAATTTGAAAAAGAAATCAGGAGACTCTTAAGAGTTGATCATGGCTCAGGGATTTTATATGAAATTCAATGGTTGCTATGCTAGGAAGTTAGTTGGTCGCTGACTTCTGAATAGGTAAGTTACATGGGAGGACTACCTTGTATATGATTGATCTGACTATGCCATGTAGTCGGTGTAGTTGGTGTAGTACCCACTGATGAATGTAGGTCAAGACTTAAGTTTTACTACGTGCATAGTCAACTTTCTGTTTTGTTTAGACATGGGCTAGCATGTCAAATTGTTCTTGAGAATATTGATTAATGCCAGTGACAGGACAATAAGTACACTCAGCTATGGAATAATTTTTGAATGGATTGATTTTCGAATTAATCATTCAATGAATATAGAATTGAATTTGCCTCAAATCTTTATATGCCTTGGATACAAATTGTGCTATCTAATATTATGCTATTTTGATTGTTATATAACTATTTGATAATAATTGAGATGTTGCATTTTATGAAGGCATTTTTTTGGTACATGTATACAATTAAAAAAAAAAAAAAAAAACTTGCAAAGCATAATTTTTGCAGTTTTTGGCTAGTTTTAGATTTTCTACTAGGTAATTCATATTACTCACCAAACCACCCTACAGGTGAAGAGGAGAAGGAGAAGCTTGAAATTGACGCGAAGGAGATTTAGTAAACTCAGAGTTTCAAAGTATGAGGAGCTAGAAATAGTTTTAATTTATTTGAAGACTTTAGTCAATTTGTAATAAATTAAATATTTGAACTTTGTATTGTAAGTTAACCTAGTAGAGTTTGGGCTGTGACTAGTAGGTCTTGAGTGGCTGAAAGGTTAAACTATTACTTTGATATATATATATATATATATATATATATATATATATTATGGAGTTTTATTTGACGTACTTGGGCTTGAAGAAGCAGTTAAAGCTTATTATTATATGTAGAGTTAAAAAAAAGAAAAAAAAATTTAAGGATCGATCTTGACAAGATTTTCAAAAAAATATTTAGAAAATCTCTTTATAAAACCCAGGATGTCACATATTCAAAGCAGGAATGGAGAATCAACAAACTAGCGATCATTAAAATGCTAGATTCTGAGATGAGCAACCAGCTTCTGTGTGTCCTGTGTAACTGTGCAGGCGTTTGAAATTGAACGGTGAAAATGTTGGTCTTGATCAACATTTTGCTTAAGAGGGAACAATGGTTGGGACATGCGCCATCTGCTATGTGAATGAGTTGCCAAGGGCAGACTGAATTCGCCTAAGCTGGGTCACCTTTTATTAGCTTACTCTAAATCCTGTTCGAGTGCTTTTGTGGTTCTCTCTCTCTCTCTCTCTCTCTCTCTCTCT
This sequence comes from Warburgia ugandensis, assembly GCA_035236585.1. Lineage (NCBI taxonomy): Eukaryota > Viridiplantae > Streptophyta > Magnoliopsida > Canellales > Canellaceae > Warburgia > Warburgia ugandensis. The sequence continues at coordinate 62,072,349 of CP141135.1, read as the reverse complement.
CTCTCTCTCTCACACACACACACACACACACACACACACACAGAGTAAGGCTATGGTTTTATTGAAGTAAAACTTCGATTCGCTACTTGTATTGATTCTCTCTCAAGATGATCACTTGGTCGAAATTTGGGTAGATCTTGGAGAGAGACCTTCATTCTTGTGAATAAAAAATGTAGTGTTTATACATACATTGAAAGTGTTCAACGTGGAATTCAACTTGCCTTGCATTCCCAGATTGATTTCACCTCACAAGTATATATTTAACTTTATCTAAATGATTTATTTTCTACTTAGACAATTGAAAGAAAAATATAGGGAGCAAATAAGAGACCTCCACATAATTTTTATTGAGTAAAGCTTATGATGGGTGTTGGGTAAGAAAGGTGTTTGTGGGGGTATATAGACATAAGGATATGTACGAAGAGTAGTGGCAAAAGTTACAACCAATGGTGGAGAGATCGATAATTTTCCTATTATTATAGAATTGTACCAAGGATTAGCATTGAGCATATGTCTTTTATATTGCTTATAGATAATTTAACAAAGCATATGCATGGAAAAATTTCATTACCCATTTATTTGCGGATGACATAGTTTTGATTGATAAGATAGGGGAGTTCACAAATGCAAAGCTTAAGTTGTGCAGAGATGCTATAAACTTTAAAAGATTTAAAGTTAGCTAAACTAAGACAGAGTATATGGAATACAATTTTACTAAGGAGAGAAGTGGGCGTAAAGCACCAATAAAGATTAATAACTAAGAAGTCCCCCCAAAAATATCACTTTCAATACTTGAAATTAATAATTCATGACAGTAGAGAGATCGGAAGGGATGTTACTTGCAAAATCCAAGTTCATTGGAATAAATGAAGATGTACATCTAAAGTTTTGTGTGATCAGTGGGTGTCACTTAAGCTAAAAAAAAATTTCTATAGGATGATTGTGTGATCGGTGTGATGGATGGATGGATGTCACAGGATGTTAAAGGATAACATGTATATAGGATAAGCATAGCTGAAATAAGGACGTTGAGATAGATGAATAGTAAGACAATAAATGATAGCAGTGGGAGTAATACTAATATAAAATAAGATGAGGGAGGGTAGACTTAGATGGTTTCAATATGTCCCACTGGAGACTAAAAATAACTCCTGATTAAAAAGAGTGAGTTGATCCAAGTCGAAGGATCTAAAAAGGCAAAGGGAAGGACCAAAAGGATCTAGATAAAAGTGTTGAGAAAAGATTTAAAAACTTCTAGACTAAATGAAGTCATGATACTTGATAGAGGGAAATGAAGGAACAAAATTTGTGTAGCTGACCTTATCGAGATGAGGCTTTGATGATGATAATAATAACAATCCATAACTGTGATCTATGTAAATCACGATTGCACAATGTGAGTGGAGATCTGACAATACAGGCTTGAAATGACACATAAAAGTTCACACTTAAGAGCTTGGAATAACTCATTAAATGCTATATTGTTGTCTCTCAAGTAGCGAGGTCAAACAGATTGCAAAGAACGCAAATATTTAGATGAATCTCAGTTAAAATTTATAGGCTTGCTTACATTCAGCAAAAAAGTCCGTTGTCCACTTCAAGATTGCATGCCTCAAATTAATGTATGTCAATGAAAACGAAGAAAGTCCTCATTGTCATGGTTATTTCATAAGTTGTTCCCAAGTTGCAGAAGGTAAAAAGGGACAGCCCTGGTGCACGAAGCTTTCGTCTATGCAGGATCCGAGGGAGGGGCGGATCACAAGGGCATGTATAAGCCATGGCAATAAAAAGGCATTATACCTGGGTAGGCGTAGTGCAGCAAGAGTGAGTCTCAATCGTGTTACAAGTTTGAAACTCCTCAAAAGTGTGTGTCATAGTATCTTAAAAAAGTTAGTTGAATTTAGAAGTGGTTCATGGGCGCTATCATGTGAGCGTCCAATTTGCATTGTTCAACTTATAAATGCAATCCCTACCAGACCTCCAAACAAAACCAACACTGCATGACTCTACTTAAGAATGTTTATCAATTGGATGTAGGAATGTCCAAACTTGTGTCCATGGACGTTGGACATCCAGCCCATTCATTGGATATTTACCTTTGTCATTTCGTGGATTTGGTCTATGTTCATGGACATCCAACTTTGTCTTTTTGTGGACATCCAGCACCATAATACTAATATATTTTGGCATTTTGTCTCATTGCAATAACTACATTTTGAAATAAATTATAAGTAAATCATGACAAAAGTAATGTTTCCACCAAAGATTTTAATCCTGGCACATAAGAAATAATAAATTATGATGCACTGTGGACTTGATTAGTATAAACATCAGCTATAAAGGGCATTCATTGTAGGAGAACTGTATAGCTTCTCCAAACATGGAAGTCATAGGAGAGAGAGAGAGATTCTAATCCTTAAACATGGAGAGTTGATCACATATTAGTATATATTGATTCACAATGATGTTCACTTTCAGATCATATTAGTATATATGTGAAGGAGAGCCTTGGCACAACAGTTGAGTTGTCACTGTGTAATCTTAAGGTCATGGGTTCAAAGTGTAGAAATACCCTCTTACAACACGCAAGGTATAATTGTATACTATTAACCCTTATAGTCTATTTCTTTTTCAAACCCTGCATACATGAGAGTTTCGATGCACTTGGACTACCCTTTATTGATTCGCAAACAAGGATATTCTCCTTTCCCATGAACGTTGGCTTGTACATTTTGCATCCTGATCGAGAAATGTCCGGAAAGTAGAAAAGGGGTGCCAATATACACAAGGAACACTATAAAAGGGGTGCTAATATTAAAATAGAGCTACGGACACGAATGTTATGAGCAGGAAGCGGCAAAAGAACGCCCCATACCATTTCAAAATCTTCCACCTCTCACTCCATTCCCCAACTCCAAAACCCGCAACCCACCCCAAGCAAATCCAACAATTTCTCAGCCAGTAAATTCCTCCATGGACAGCAAAACCCTTAATGTACCCTTCTTAACGTAACAATCGCTAAACCCTAACCGTTCGATCCCTTCCCTACCTCAACCAAAGTCGAAATGCCGTTCAGATGCAACCATGGACAGGGAGGTTAACCCCCCCGCATCCAAGAAGTTGGACGATCCCATTTCAGTTGACAGAGACTCCTCCCAGCCCGATTTCCTCCGTCATGCTCAAGCCGTCTTCAAACGTCACAAACCTCTCGGTATTATTCCTCCTCTTCTTCATCCTTTTCACCTTTTAGGATTTTCGATTTCAGCTGAAAATTTTAGACAATTCTGATATATAGGGTTTCTTTTTGTCTGTTTTTAGGTATGGGTCCGTCAAATGTTTCCCGGGCTAGGCGAATTTTAGTTTCTCAAACGGAAACATCGAAGAATCTGGAGGGATTTGAAGTCTCTAAGAAATCGCGAAATGTGGGGCAAGAGGTGTGCGATCATAGGAAGAAGGATGTTGATGGAAAGGCACTGGCGGAGCATTCATCTATCACCCCACCTAGTGGTACGGGAACTGTGACAAGTACACTGAATGAGAGTATTGGGAATTTAGGTTTGGAGAAGGACGAGAAGAAACCAACTTTTGATCGGCAGCTTGGTACTGGAAGTAGTTACTTGGAGTGTAAAACGGATGTTTTGAATGTTGTTTCTAGTGGTGCATTTGCGCAAAGTTCTATTGATGTTCCAAAGAAGGTTCAGTTTTCATTGGCGGGTAATAATAGCTCGACGTTTTCCATGGGGCATTCTCAAAGTAAGCGGCATTGTCATTCTAAATATTGATTTAGGAAATCTAATTCACTTAGAATTGAAAATTAGTAAATTCAGTGATTGTGCACTTAGAAGAACTTGTAATTGAATTCCCGTGTTATAGCTAAAATAATCTCCAACAATAGGTGAGAAATCAAATCTACTTTGACTTTGGGAATTTCAACTTGAACCTTAACCTGTTTTAAGGAAATTGTGCAAAATTAGATTCCAGGACTTCATTTCAAACACAAAAGTTAGATTCCAAGTGCATAACACCCCGCAACCCACTTTATTTCACTTTGATGTGTTCAATTATTTGTGATCAACCCATCTGTCTATCTATCAATTTCTCTTTCCGTGCAGGGACAAATGACCAAATGGTCACTGATACTAGAATAGACAACTTGTCATCTCATATCAGTTATCTTGCATTGGCAGAGAGTGAATACAGCATGAGTGATCGAGTAGGACAGACAAGTATAAGTTATCAAGATCCAAAGCAGCAAGAGTCTCAGCACACACAGATGTCCGACGGGAGTACAAAGACTGGTGGCGGTAGCTGTGTTCTAGGAAAGACAGGTGCAGCAATTCATGATCGGCATTTCATGGCCTTTCCTGGAAAGGACTCAGTTCAACCCATGACTCAGTCTTCATTTGCTGGTTCTTCATGTGCTACAACGACATCTTTGCATTCAATGTCTGCACCAATGCTGAATTCTACGATTTACAATCCTCATTCTCATCGAGATGGCTGTTCGCATATGGAAATTGAACCTTTGGAAGAGTTCAAGTTGAATCCACAACCTGTGACTCAGGGAGATTCAGTACTTCCGTCTGGTGCTCTTCAGTCAACAATTGCGTTGCAGGCCAAACACACAGCTGTATCAATCCAAGTTTCTTCATCTGCACCAGATACCTCTTTGGGAGTGCAGGATCATAGCCTATCAAGGGGGCAGGGATCTGTCATGAAGGAAAATGACGGACGGGTAGGTGGGATTGTGGATCATGCAAAGGAAGTTCGTTTTGATGAGAAGTCAACTAAAGGAAAAGGTCTATCAGGGGATGCTAGTGATATGACTTCGCAGGCTTTACTGACAAAAAACTCATCTTCAAATGTAAATGTGAATCCTCAAGCAAGCAAATCAGAAAAGGTTACTAGTGGAAGAGGTTCATCTGCTCCTCGTAAAAAGAATTATGATCCTGATGTTTTTTTCAAGGTTAATGGAAAGCTCTATCAGAAGCTTGGCAAGATAGGCAGTGGTGGCAGTAGTGAGGTTCACAAAGTCATATCCTCTGATTGTACCATCTACGCCCTTAAACAGATCAAGCTAAAAGGTCGAGATTATGCCACTGCTCATGGTTTTTGTCAGGAAATTGTGTATCTAAACAAGCTAAAGGGAAAAAGCAATATCATACAACTTGTTGACTATGAGGTACAAACCATAGCTGATATGTTTCTGTATGACTTGATAATGTCAATTTTTTCTAAAAATAACAAATAGTGTCAAACTATTGACCCTTGTGGTCTGCCCCTTCCCCGGACCCTGCATATGCGAGACCTTCGTCACCGGGGCTGCCCTTTTACCATGATTGGATCCTTGCCATGCTGACTTCTGTACACACATTTTCTACAGCTGTATCTTGGTCATCAGATGTTGGATCAAAGTGATTTTTGGTGATAAGAAAGGCTGGTTTTACATTTATCAATATAGCACATTAGATCTCCAAATCCCAAGATCATTAAGATTCACCTGTATGGTTTTCACAGCGTACGTTTTTGAAATCTAATTGTTTCTTTTGTTGGTTGGGTGTCAAATTACCGAATTCCTCTCATAGGCTATGAAAGAGAAAGTTTGGCTGAGAAGTCTTGCTTCATGCCTAAGAGGGTGCTTCAATAGTTTATGCATCAGTGAGCTGAAAGATAGGAGGAAGTCATAGATTTGATACTTCCAGTGACTGAAGTAGTTGATGTCATGACTCACAAGTGATGGCTATGGAATATGGTCTATCCATGTCTGCTTACATTATCGTATATAAACTACTTAGTATTGTTTTCTGCACTGCACTGCATTGCTTGCTTCTTCTTCCAGGGAAAATGCCTAGTATATTGGTAAGTTTTAATTTGTCATATTCAAACAATCTTAAGTAACTAATTTCACAATCAGTTGAACATAAACTCAATAGTTCCAATATCTAATCCATATTTAAAAAAAAGGAAAAAAACCTTCCTTGACTTGGTTATTTGTGTCAGGTTCTGACTGAAAGATGGTATTTGTCAAACCAGACGTTTCTTATTCATCATCATAGAAAGTGCCTCTTGTATCCAAAGGTTGGCTGGGATAATAAAATAGATGCCATCACTTAATACCTTAGGTACACGAAGATTAACATCGAGGAGTAGAAATTACCTGCTTCTTGGAATGGGTTATGGAGTTGCTTATTTCACCTTTCATCAATTATTGTCTGTTAATTATTTTTTGTTCTAGTTAGAATGCTGCTCCTGCTTGATATCTCACACAATTTCGCTCATTCCTGTCAACAAATTTTGCTTCCATAGCCAGTGACTTGAGCTCTTTCTTGATTTTTCAACTTTCTCCTAGAACTAGTGGAGCGTGTATGTTTCAATTGAGACGCAAAGTGGGCATTTGACAATCAAGAGAGTCAAACATCTTTTTAATCAAATTGTCAAAGCACTGTTATCTTTATAGCTCTCCAAAGTAACAGAGTTGTGTGGCCAAATGTGATCTTATGCTTGATGACCTTTCATTGATTAACATTTTCATTAAGGCCACTAAAAGTGGATGTAAGTATTTTCTATTTTGAAAACAACAAGTGGATGTAAATAACCTTATGAATTTTCTACATGCTTGAATTGACTTCATCTTTGCAGTCAGCTCTAACATTAGTTCAAAACATTGGGCAGCAATGAGGTACAGTGGGAATGTATCATCTAATCAACAACATCTCAAAAACTTCTCCCACTACACCTGATTATGCACACCCTCTTATCCATCAACCAATGTCCTTAACTTTGTCAAAGCATCCATGAACTTCTCATTTTTAGTATATTGAAAGGTCAATCAACAACGTTCCACGTTCTGACAGTCAGAGTGGAGATTTTCATTGGCAGAAGGAGCATTATGGAGTTCCAATGGTAACTTCAGGCCAAACAAAACATTCATAAGAAGCATCAGCTAAAACAGCCTAGCCGCAAGTTCAAGTAAATCTTAATGGGGGACAAGCAAGTTATTGGAGGAGGCAATCAATGAAAATTGGATCTAGTAGACGACAGTCTGTATGATCTAGGAGTAGGATCTGTATCATACCATGAATTCTCTGGTATTTTTATAAAGATAAAAGAGAGCCCTGTCTCACAACCAAGAGTTTATTTATTCAAATCCACTCACCATTTCAGAGGAAAAGGAAAAAAACAAAAAATACCAGGATGCTTCAACCTTTTTCGGATTCTACAACCTTAAAGGATATTGCCTTTGCAGGCTTGCTTTAACCGTTACAAAACTAATACCTAATACTTTAGGTACTTCTATGGCATATAGTGCATTTCCAATAAGCCTTTCAAACTAGTACTTTTTGTGATCGACTCCACTGCTTCTTCAATAAATGTCGTTCTTCAATCAAGTTTTGATTGACTCTTGGATCAACAATTGAGCACTTGTAAAGAAAAGTGTTTTCTGGCCTTGCTTTCAATTATCTCTGAGAAGCTAAACAGAATCAAGTAAGAGGGTGAAGATTGAAGTTAGAATGTGAAAGATTTAGGGTATCACGATAGTATGTGAGAGTTTGGGGGATCAAGGAAAGGTTTGGTCAAATATAATCTTTAATGGTGAGGATTCAATTATACTTTCCAAGAGACAGAATCAAGGAGGGGTCAGAGGATTGGTGCAATCGGTTTGAAGTATGGACAGTGGAATGGGTGGCTTTAAGGTCAATTGGGCATTTGAGATTCTTCTATTCACTTGAAAGTACTACTTGTTACCTTCTTAATATTATGACAATTAATTCATAAAAGATGCTTTCTCTTGGATATAAGCTGCTATTTATGTGTCTAATAGTGCTAAGCTAGTCTTGTGGAAAAATAACGCTGATCTAAGGAAGCATTCTTGGTTAAACTTGACCCCAAGAGAGATGCACATAGACTTGGTGCTTGGGAGATGACTTGCATGTAAGTAAATTTTGTTAGAACTTAGAACAGCTACTATATCTTCTAGTGTCAAAACCTTGAACTCTTTTCTAGTGGCACTAAATGAAAGGTTCTGTTAACCAGGAAAGCCAGATTTGTTTGCTAGATAGGTTCTTGGTTGAGATTGGCTGAATCACTTCCTGGAATTACTTGAGAACAATAAACGTAGGTAGTTTTAACAACTTACTCTATCATCTTGAACTCCAAATAATTTTCCTTGGTCCCTTCGAGTGTTTGAATTAATGTGATGGGAAGGGTAGAACTTCAGCATAAGGTTACAAATTGATTGTTCAAGTTTAATCCATCATGTAGTTCATCTGTCTAACAAAGAACCTTGAATATACGACGAAGTGGGAAATGAAAAAGTTTGGTGATGTGAAGGAAAGATAAAAGTTAGTAAAGGAAATTATATAGGCGGAGAGAAATTGGGAATTGAGTGCAAATCTGGAAGATGGGAGACTTATTGTCATAGGCAATAACAAGAAGATCTTTGAAGAAGAGTTTGCTTCAAACATCTAGGGATGGAATATGTAAAAGAAGATGATTGCAATAGTAGTCTCTCACAATATGCAAGCTCAAGTCACATTCACAAGCTCAAAGATTGAAAATGTCACTGAGATACCAGTTTAACAAGGTGTGATTTGGAGTTCTTTGGCCCCTCTTTTCTAAGAAATGGTGGAGTAGGACAAAAATGGATGAAATACAGTTTAATTGTCTTTTAGATATATCCTATAAAATTTGAACGGTATAGAGAAAATTCTGAGAAAAGATAACTTTCTGCAGGAAGAAACTGAGAAGATCGTATTCGAGTTACATGATGATCAAGCCTTGTATCTTGATGAGTTTCGCTTCAGTTTTCCTTGGGAGGTGGTAAAAGTCAGTGTGGTGGAGTCCTGTTGGTACGTCTCTGACCGGTCAGACTTTCCAGGAAATAGCATCCTTCAGTGAACTGATCGACATTTAAGATTTCTAAGGCAAGAATCTGGCACATGTAAAACTGAGGCAGGAAAAGCCAACAGTGACATGGTTTCATTTATTACAAAAAAGTAAAAGGAGTTTTTAATTGAATCAGTAGGGGGTTGTCCTCCTACAAGAGTTTGGTCAATGTAAAACCTAGTTGATTCAAGTCGGTTATAAATGACCAGTGGCATTGATTTCTAAGATTGCTGGCACAAAAAGATGTTAGATGTTGGACCTATTGTCCTTGTGGAAGCTTCTATAAGACTCCTAGGGGGGTTCTTTTTGCAAGATGGAGAAGACTATCTGGTAGCTTTTCTAATCAAGAGCCTTAATCTATAGTTGTCATATTCTCTGTGAAGCGTTGCTGGCACATGAGTATGCACTTGAGACACTGAAGCCAAAAGCTGGGCTACTTCATATCTGAGTTGTTTGTCAACTATTTGATGGAAGAAAGAGCTCTGGATCAAGGTGTAGAAAGTGGATAAAGGAGTGTATGTCATCCTCTTGCTTTTTCAAAATTTCTAAGGATCCTTGATGAAGTACTTTACCATCATTTTTCTTCACTTTTATACTAGACACACTGAACATGGCTACTCTCACCATCTCAGAGGATAAAAATTGGATGATTCAACCTTTTCAATTACGCACCTTGAGTTTGGCAATTATCTCTCATTGGCTGTGATTGAGCGAGTGAATGGGCCAGCGTTAACTTGAGAGCTATCTGTAATGGCCTCCTGACATTGTTAATTTTGGATAATTCTTTGAATAGGATCAATGGAGGTCATTGGACAATTACTCAGTGAATGAGCTGCTGTTGGTACTGACTTCCTCTTTCTCCTTTCTTGGGCTTTCTCTATTTTTTAGGAAAGCCATAGAGGAAGCCCAAGAAGGCATTTTAAAATCTAGTGCTTGGAAGAATGGGTAGAGAAGCACTCCTCATGGAGAAATGTACCTTTTTTGGGAAGGAAGGGATGTTTTAATGTCTTCAGTTAGTTTCCGATCTATTTGATATCCCTCATCAAGTGCTCATTAGTGCGAGACAGAGAATTGAAAGCTTTAAGTGATTATCATTAGAATGACATAGAGGAGTTCAAACAGTATCCTTCGGTTTTCTTGATCAAAATTTCAGTAGGCCTCTAAGAAGTTTAAGGAGGTGAATATTCCCCTGCCAGGAAGTGGCTACGGAGATTGCTGAGGAGCTGGGTGTTGTCTGGACTTTGAAAAACATGTTGTTGGATCTTGTAAATGTGTTGGCAACCGTCATGGTCTATTTTCTTTCTGTGTGTATAACATTAAAAGTTATTGTCGACAATATAGTTCGATTGTTTAGGACTCAAGCTGTTAGTTGTTTGCACTTGGGAAGCTTCTGTTTTTATGCTGTATGGAAGTGGAACACACTATAAGAAAGGCATCAGTTCTTGAATATCTATGTTCACAGGTCAATGGTTTTTAGTGTGGAAATTTATCTCTAGTGAGCATTTTCGGTTATGTTGTTGTATTTATGGGGAGAGTGCAGTTTTGTCACCCACAAATAGGATTTAGTCTATATTGAGTGGTCTGAAATCCTATTCTTACGATCTGCTGTCAGGTCTTGAATAGAATCCTTATAAGTTGTCCATATGGTTATTGGGGATGGAATATTTGACATTGTTGCATCACGTGGAAGGCAGCTAAGGAGATGGCACTTCTCCTTTTCTTCTTCTCTGCCCGTCTGCAACTATACTATCCAATCAATTTATAACCTTGCCTAGGTGTACTGGCTGATGCTTGATTATAATGAGCCTTTATTAAGAGTTGGATTTTCATCCTAGAAGAGGGAGGACTACATGGAAAATCTTATGACATTCTCACCTCTCAGTCATTAATCTAGAAAGAGTGGAATAGTCAGGTCTTTTGCAATGAATTTTCCAGTGCCACTAATTGTACATGATAAAATTCTCAACATCATCAGTTGGGGAACAAAACGGCAGAAAGTTATCTTTGATTTCTGTAAGCGGGACTACTGGAGATACTCCTATGAAATAGCTCAAAGTAAGAAGCTAGGCTCAAGGGCACCTCTGTGTGGGTCGATGGATTCCTGCAACATGCTTAATTCTGATGGATCCTCATTCAACAATCTAATTCTGTTTGATATGGGAGTTATCAAGAATGGAGGTCTTGGTGCTCCTTCAAGTGTTGTAGTTGGTATCAAGCTTGAAAGTGATTTAGAAAATGCCGTCAAGATTTCCTTTCTCTTGTTGCGACCTTAATTTTCTTTGTGAAACATGTTTTCTTGACATTCAGCAGTATCTTAGATTTGGAATATAAAGGTTTTGTCTGATTAAAATGTTTCTTCTGGGGCATTTGTATCTCATGACATTTATTTTATCAACAAACTGAAGAGCAGAATCTGTCCAGTTTTTGTTATTTAATAAATTTTAGAAAAGAAGGCAGTTGCATTTCACACATGCATGCTTTTGACTCTAGCTGATTACAGAGTTACTGCTTTACTGTGTGCTATGTTTGTTAATGCTAAGTTTGTCATGCTAGAAAGAGTAGTTCAACGAAAGATCCCGATAATATTCCATGCTTAAGAGGTGTGGAAGGAGTCTGTGCTCATTTTTTTATTCATGTTGAAACCCTTTTCTAATTATAGATCTGAGCTATTCATCATGTTTGTAATTGCCTATGTAGGGTAGAAATCAAAATTTCAGCCTAAAGGATGTTTCCAAGTTATGTTTCTTTGGCTAAAAAATTACTATCCTTCATTTTTGTTTATTTATTTAAAGACCCAAAACAAGGGGTTACGATAATCAAAATGCTTTGATTTCATGTGGTTGTCTATTTTTGGTATTCTGAGCATGATAAATGGCATAGATCTGCCAAAAAGGTTTCACAAATGCATGGAAGAGTGGACTGCTTCCATGTTTTGAGCATAGATTCTTAATGAAAATACATAACTATTCCATATATAAATTTAATGACACTTATTTGGTTTTAGTTCAGCCTGAATTAATCGTCTATTAGTAGAAATAAGGTTTATTATCAGCATTTATCTTTTTTCTGTTACTCTTGAATATTCATCTTACAGTTGTACATCTGGGGCTTTTCCCAGAAAATAATTGTGTTGAGCTTCTCTGTCCCTGATGTGATTATGATCCAAGTGCTGCTAAACAGCTGCCTGAGCTATAATAGCTAATTGTTAGGACAATCATCTCATGATATATTGCGTTTCTTCAGCAACATCGCAATGTTTTTATAGCAAAGGCTTGTTCTCTATTCTACTTGTCATCTACATTATTTGCTGAATTTTACTCTTACATCTTTGTTAGGTGACAGATAAAACTTTACTTGAGGAAGTTATGAGTGGCACCCAGACTAACAAGGATCACAAGATAAGGGATGATGGATTTATTTATATGGTATTGGAATATGGTGAAATCGATTTGGCTCATATGCTGTCACAGAAGTGGAAAGAAATGGATAGCTGTGGCCAGGAAATAGATGAAAACTGGCTCCGGTTCTATTGGCAGGTCTTTCAACCTCTACTTTGCCTTAATTCATGGTTATGATTTGTACTGCATGGACTATTTACTAGGCTCAAATTGCTATTTAGTTCTAAGAATTAGCTAGTATAGCTCTTTCTTCTCAAAACTTTGGTATTCTTATTTTAAGCTATAATTAGAAAGCAAAAAAACCTTGTCTCTAGCAAACCTGTACATTATAATTTTCTTACTTGTTACCTTATGAAAAAAGGTTGAGTGGAGGTTGCTCAAAAGAAGATTTTGCTTTTAATGCTTCGGACATTGTTGATTACATGTAAGGTACAAATGTCTCAACTCTTTTGAAACCAGTGTTTTCATCAAAGTCCAATTGGTTCAACAGGGTTCTATTGTACTCTAGAAGCTCTAGTCTAGTTAGTTCCATAATGTGATTTAATCAGTTTCCATCTGTCATTCCAGCTTTTTGGATTGGTAATTTTCTTTCTCATAATTAAACATATTTTCTATTCAGTTTCCATCTGTCTTTCAGTCTATTTCCAGGATTAAGTTTGCTTTTATGTCATAGTATATCACATTTCCTCAATTTTTGGTTATAAGTTAACCCACAGTTTCTTGAGATATTTTGCATTGATTTTCTTCATCTTCTTCTTTTTTCTCATTTTGAGCAGTTAGCTTATTAAAAGGAAGCAAAATATTGAAAGTTGAATTTGCAATCACACCAACACTACTGTGCCGGATCATATAAGAACTCCATGGCTAAGAGTGCTTGAATGAAAAGTACTAGGATTGGCGACTCTCTGGGGAGTTCTCATGTTGCACCGTCATTGCTAATAAAGGGCAGTCCCGGTGCATGAAGCTCTTGCCTATGCGGGGTCCGGGGAAGGGGCGGACCACAAGGGCCTACAGTAGGCAGCCTTACCTTGCATTTTGCAAGATGCTGATTCCACGCCTTGAACCGGTGGCCCCAAGAGGCTAATAAAGAATAAAAAATAAAAAATCAGAGCATCTTTCCAGGATGGGCCCAAAACAGGGTTAGAGGCTTGGAAACAGCGTCTTGCAAAAATGCAATGTAAGGCTGCATACTATAAACCCTTTATTGTTCGCCCCTTCCCTCAACCTTGCATACGCGGGAGCTTCATGCACCTGGGTGCCCTTTTATATGGACAAAAACTTTAGATATAATTTATGTTGATATCTATCAGCAAACAACAAAAACATCATTTATTTATCAGTTTGCTATGTTAACAGTCTGAGTTCTTTATGTTTAACTCTTTAGATTAGTCAGGAAATGATTATCTTTTGGGAGTGTAGAGTCACATCAATGTCCACAGATGTCTAGTTGGATTTTCCTGTCCAGAACTAAGACAATTCGCGAGGGCATCTGTAGCCTCTGGTGCTTGATATCCTTCCTAGTTATCTCAATCATTTATCTAGATGGATGTTGCTCTTGCTGTTTGTCACACTTGTAAAAAAATGATTAAAACTTTCAGAAAAATGTCAGCTAAGCAAGGACATGTGTTGTTTTCACAAAGTTGGACTATTGGCTTAAGGTGAAATAAATATGAACCATGCAAACAGTAACATCATAGACTACGCACAATTAGAGATCAAAATGCAAAGAACTCCTTCAGTATTAAGGAGATGTTAGAAAGAACTCTCAGTAACTGATCTTTATTATTTCTAATTGATCTTCCTATACTATGGTACTGTCAATGTGTGTCCTGTTGTGGATCATTTTGCGCTTTTTTCAGATGTATTTGTTCATGTCAATTTCAAGAGACCACAGCACATCACATGCACTTATCTGTATGATCTATTCATGTTGGTAAGCTTCCATATCGAACTGTAGCATTGAGTAATATTAATATTTGACGTATGAGCCCTGGTAATTGTAGGTTCATTTGGGGAGAATAAGTTGCACTCCTCTGAAGGGGAGCCTTGGCGCAACGGTTGAGTTGTCATTGTGTAACCTTAAGGTCACGGGTTCGAGGCGTGGAAACAGCCTCTTGCAAAAATGCAAGGTAAGGCTGCATACTATAGACCATTTGTGGTCCGCCCTTTCCCTGTACTCCGCATACAAGGGAGCTTTGTGCTCCGGGCTGCCCATTTTATTTATTTATTTATTTAAGTTTTAGGCTCCTCTCTAGGGCATCTATGGGCATAATCTAAGCCATTCGTCATTTAATTCTTGTCTTGGATCGGCTGCACAGAAAAAATCATGACCTTTGGGTGTTTCTTACCACTAGTTTTTTAGCTGAAGGAAATCGCTGGTAATGATTTTATAGCTCATAGCAGCATGGGCTAAGATCATCTAATGGTTTTGGTTTTAGTATGTAGCGAATCTAAAACAGGACATAAATGATGAGTGGCTTAGATCCCCAAAAGCTATTTCCATGTTTCTGTATTAGAGAAGCCTACTACCTGTTCTTCCTAGTACATATAGAACATAAACTTATAGGCCTTGGTGTTCCTTGAGTCTGAAATATTCTCAAATTCTCTAGCAGGAGAAATGGAGGTTTTATCCCTGACACATTTTTGTTTCATGCAGCAAATACTTCAAGCTGTAAATACAATACACGAAGAGCGTATAGTGCACTCAGATTTGAAGCCTGCTAATTTTCTCCTAGTGAAAGGTTCACTGAAGCTGATTGATTTTGGGATTGCCAGAGCCATAATGAGTGATACAACAAATATCCAACGAGATTCCCAGGTTTATCCTGCAGATCCTAATTACTTCTTGTTTTCCAAGAAATGGGAATGGAACAACAGCTGAATTGTCTTTACTACTGCAGGTGGGTACACTTAATTACATGTCCCCCGAAGCATTTATGTGGAATGAGCAAGATGAAACTGGAAATATTATCAAGTGTGGACGGCCATCTGATATCTGGTCCCTTGGATGCATTCTTTACCAAATGGTCTACGGGAGGACTCCGTTTTCAGAATACAAGACATTCTGGGCCAAGTTCAAGGTCATAACAGATCGAAACCATGAGATTAAATATGACCCTGTCTCAAACCCGTGGCTACTTGACCTTATGAAGAAATGCCTTGCATGGGAGCGCCAGGAAAGGTGGCGAATACCTGAGCTGCTTCAGCACCCATTTCTTGTTCCTCCACTGCCTTCGCAGTTGACCCCCCCTCAGGACCAACACTGTAAAGTGCTTGAGCAGATGGCTGAAACTTATGAGAATGTTCCGGAAGTGTCTAGACTTTGTTCCCAACTCCAAGAGCTTCTGGCAAACTTACCAGATTCCCAGCATGTAAGTGAATGAGCACAGCTTTACCGAAATGTTGTATTTTATTTGAGGGGATAATTGTGTCAGGCAGTCCCCATCTTCGTTTCTACAATTCGCTCTCATAATCATGCTAGCTTTTGGGCACTTTAATCAAATAATAGTGATTTCTTAGCATGTTACCACGCTGCTGAGGCCTTGCTTTAAATCATTCAGTCATGTTGAAAAGCTCTAATTTTTTCCTTCTTTTTTTTCCCCTAAAGAATTAGAAAGCTCTATTAGAGGGAGACCTTCATTTACTGGCAGTATTAGTAGTTTCCGATGCCTTCGCTACCCGAGCAACAAATTAGGGGTATAACAGTTGGCAAAGGCTGTGTACTTTAGGCCCATGTGGTCCGCCCCTTCCCCGGATCCCACATAGGCAGGAGCTTCATGCACTGGGTCTACCCTTGCCAACACAAGTTTAGTCCACCTGTGATCATATTTGCAAATTGTATCCATGGAAACAGTTGTTTGTTGCGTCCTTCATTAACCGGTAGTGTCACATCAAGTCCTAATTTTAAATGATTTAAGAATTGGGTAACACATCAAGTCCACGGGCCAGCAAGTTGGCAAGGTGGTCTGTGAATTTCAACCAATTTGGCATTTCCATCATGCTTAGTTCTGGTTCTGGATGTAATCAGCTTCTGCTCGTGCGCCCTCCCAACTTGCTCAAGAGTTACTTCATGAAGGGTGTACTAGTATCCCATGTGTAATCCGGAGTATATCTGCAGCCTTGGTGAAGGATTTGAGAGCATCCAGGTTGTCCCCAAGTAACCTGTTAAGAAAGCAGAGCGAACCACGTATAAAAATTGACAGAAATTTGCATGAAACAAATTTAAATGATGTTCCTGATAATTTAGGCACACAGATCAGCAACAACGGGGAGTGAGATATAGAACCTTCACAGTACCTCTGTTCCTATGATTCTCAAAATATATGATTAACTCTTTCTTGTGGAGAGAAGGGGAGCCTTCCCACAGCAATCGAAGAATCAAAATTGGACCTAATCCAAGAGATTTAGGATGCAGTCAAAAAGATATACGAGGGGCAGTCATAAAATCAACTATGTCGATTTTAGTCTAATGACTAAATGGATCATTGATGATCAAGACGACAAGTGAAGGAAGAACACACGAGAATTTTCTTGCTAAAACACTCAAAAATTACAAAGGAGAGAGGGAAAACCAACTCTCTTACACCACACCACACTTAGAACTCACTACAACTCTTGATGCCTCCACCAGGCTGCCGCTAGAAAATGGCCTATGTATCAGTTGGATGTCAAGAATGTTCCTTCATTTCATGGTGATCTTGAAGAGGAAAGATATATAGATCCTCCTCGTGGGTGATGTATGGAAAAAGCCTCTTGTAAAAGATGTAAGGTAAAACTGCGTACTATAGATACTTTATAGTCCTTGACCCTATATATGGGGAAGCTTCATGCACTAGGCTGTCCTTTTTTATTATCTCTTTCTTGTAGAGGAAAATATAATTATGCTTCGAATAGGTCAGTTGCATTGAGTTGTTGCCGTGTGACTTAGAGGTCACAGGTTCAAGGAATGGAAAAAGCCTCTTACAAAAAATGTGAGGTAAGACTGAATACTATAGACCCTTATAGTCCGTCCCTTCTCTGGACCCTACATATGCTGGAGCTTTGTGCATTTGGCTGCCCTTTTTTATTATCTCTTTCTTGTAGAGGAAAATATAATTATGCTTCGAATTGGTCAGTTGCAAAGAATATTGGGGAAAGAAGAGACAGCATGATGTACATGACGTTAATGAGTAACATTTGCATTCTGATAGAAAAACGATGTTGAGCATCTACATGAGAAAATTAGCATGCAAGGGAAAATAATAAATACTTCATATTATATACCTATTACAGCCATTACACTACATAAAACCAATTAAGCAGTGGTTTTAGCAGTCTATGTTAGGTCTCACATATGTCATAGAAAGACTCAGTAAGTTGTATTCTGCCATGTGAGCACCAGCCATCAATCTACTAAGTTTTTGCCTTTTGTTCTCTAACACCCCAAATTCTAAAGTATCCCAGAGTAAGCTGTCATTTAGGCAAGTTTAGTGACCATACATCTTCCTCAACACCACAAATTGTGTTGGTCATCTGCTAGGATCAAGGATGAATGCAAAAATGCAAGAAACAGTGCAGTAATTCCTTCCAATGAGGAATTCCCATTTGATAATGACCATCTGGTTTTTTATGTTGTAGGATTTACATATGACAATCTCCTGAGTCGAATTGCACATTTTCTGCTTTCTCTTGATCCAGGAGCAGTTTTTCTCAACAAATTCACTCCATAGAAACTTGGAGTTGATACCAAACTGATGTTTTGCATAGCAAGCAGGCAGGAGGATAGTAAAACAATGAGCACCGTCCATTAATATGCCCCATAGGAGAACCATATGTATGAAAAGTAATGGACTATTGAAAGACCATGGGCAGTACCACTGACTATTCACTAGCCAACTATCAACAACATCCGCTGGTAGTCAGCTTGACAGAGCATCAAGAAGACGTTGGCGGCAACTTAGTTCCTTGATTGATAGAAAAAAGGTCACAACAGGGGACTGTTTCCTTTCCTCTTCTTCTTTTGCAGGTTCATTGTCTATTGCTGCAGGCAACAACAGCGACTCATAACTGAATGGAGAAAGAGATCCTTGTATGAAGGAGAAAGGTCTTCACTGGTGCATGGTGAAGAAGGAAGCTCTCAGTTGAATGTATGACCAGAACTGTACAGATCTGAATCGAGTCAAAAGTAGTCAAATCTGCTCATTGCAACCCGGATTCACCAAATCTATTACTGATGCTGATAAGGCTGCACCACTTGTAAGCTAGAGATCACTCTGTTAACTGAGAAGATCCACAAAGGACACTAGAAGAAAAACAAGAAGAGTGACCAATGGACATCTAGTTTTCTCCATAAGGAATAAGACAGCACAAGTTGAGTTGTGGAGATGAATTTAACTGTATTCTTTCTCACTGTATCATCCCCCACACAGTATGTGACACTCATTCGCTGAATCATCATCAACAAGACCTTATACCAATTAGGGATCAGCCACATGAATCTTATTTTGTCCCAAAATTTTTAAATCTTTTCTCACCACTTCTATCCACGTCTTTTTGGGCCTTTCCTTTGCCCTTTTAGAATCTTCTGCTTGCATTGCCTTACTCCTTTTACCCAATGTTGTTTTCGGTTTAAACCATTTAAGTCTAATCTCCCTCATCTTGTTACTTATTGGTGCTACTCCTTAGCCTACTCTAATATTTTCCCTCATAATTCTATCATTTCTTATCTTGCTACTGATCCATCTCAACATTCACATTTCCGCTACACTCATCTTCTATGTAGTTAAAGGCGCAAGATGCTCCAAGGCGCAAAGGGTGCGCTTCGAGCCTGGGGCGCCTAGGCCCACGCTTGGAGCTTGAGGCGCAAAATTATATTTTTCATAATTAAAAATTAGCTAAAAATACAAAAAGAAATAGAAAAAAAAAAAGGCATGAAAAATACAGCATATATGAAGACACAAGCATGGGAAAGCTATATATGTGTATAAGAATAGGTATTAACCAATAAATATAAATAAAACAATTTTTTTCTAATTTTTCTAATTTTTGTAAGTTTTATTTTCGGAAAAATTGAACAAAATAACACTACAATACAAAAAAAGCATGAAAAGTACATCATACATGAAGATACAGGCATGAGTAAGCTATATATGTGGATAAGAATAGGTATTAACTAATAAATATAAAAAAGAACAATTTTTTCCTAAATTTTGTAACTTTTTTTTGGGAAAAATTAAAAAAAAAACCCCTAAATTACAAAAAAAAGATGAAAAAACTATCACATATGAAGACACAAGCTGGGAAAGCTATATATGTGGATAGAAATACGTTACAACAAAGAAATAGGAAAAAACGACGTCTTTTTTTTGAAAAAACAGTAAAAAACTTAATAACAAACTCAAATATAGAGCAAAGAAGTATAAAACTCAAATGGAATGTTTTCTTATACATATAGAATTAAAACCCATCAAGATCTATGGAAAATAGTTAACAAAAAAGAAAAAAATTTGAAAAAACGGTATGGGTTTTTACATTTTTTTTTTTCCAGAAACTGTATACAAATGCTAAAATTCGTAAATCCATACCTTTTTTTGCTTTGATCTGTAAAAGATCGAAGAGGAATGGTTGTTTTTACCTTCTTGGTAGGTTGGAAGATTGAAATTAGGGTTGGAAAGTGAAAAACCTAAAAAAAACGAAGTTTATACGTTACAGGGCAAGTGGTTTGCACCTGGAGTAGGGGGCGCGCCCAGGCATGCGCCTAGGCGACCACGCCTCATTTCCTCTGCACCTGGCACTCTCCTAGGCACTTACCTGTCGACTTACGCCTAGGCATGCCTTTAACTACATAGCTCATCTTATAAATATGATGTTCCTTAACTGCCCAACATTCTGATCCATAGACGATCATTCACTGAATGTCTAATTTTTTTCTTATCCATTGAGTTGTAAACTTTGTCCAGCAGTGTCATCATCTCTTTCAACCTACCTTGAGTGTGTCCACGCCAAAGATATTCTTGTACAGAATGTTTGACTGGTGCTGCAAAATTAATCAAGACATCATCCCAGTCATGAATGATATCCAAATTATTTTAGTCAGGTTTTAATCTAGAAGTCCATGAATGATATTAAGCAAACATCAATAAGAAAAATAATGGAAAAGGAAAATACGAAGTGAAGAAGTTGCATTCAAGTTTCCCTCATGTGTAATACTACAGCCCCAGCAAAGAATGACCTGATGGATGTAGTTCTACAGCAAAGAAGAAATGATCAGTAAATTGGAGAAGGACCATCCCCTTATGAAGTCCTAACATTTTACTCACACATTTCTTCATTCTTATGTTTCCAGGATATGAATCAGTTGATTGGCTAGCTGCAAGCCTCTGCTTCTTTCCTTAGATGATCTAAATCAAACATTTTGCTAAAGAGGGTTCCTCTTGCGATGCTAAAAGTCCAACTGGATGATCACATACCAATTTCATCTTTTCAACTGTATGGTGCTTTAATTATTGACGTATATATGTGTACACGGTGCTTTAAATATTGACGTGTATATCTATGTATATAGGGGTATTAATTTCAGCTATTTAATACAAGTGTAAAGTGAAGATGGCATGTGATTGGCAGAAAAAAAAAAAAAATCAAAAGCAGAAAAAGTTAGGGGAAGTAGCTGCTTTTGACTTTTTTTCAGCCAATCACATGTCACATTCACTTTACACTTGTATTAAATAGTTAAAATTAGCACTCCTCATATATACATATATTGCTTTTCTTAGAAGCGCCTCCATTTTTATATAGGGTTAAACCTATTCATCTTGTTGTCGGTCTCGGATATCATGCTGTCCAAATATTACACGGATTGGATGGTTATAGCTTCTAAAAAGCTCCGTTTTTTATCAAGAAGGTTAGAAACTTTATATAAACGGCAGCATAAATTCAAGTCTCAAAAACATAGTTTTTTTCTTGATGCTCGAACCATCCAGTCATCATAGTTTCTTTCTTGCTAAATATTCAAGAATGGAGAAAGACATGAATGGTTTCGATCATCCAATGGCCACTTCAAGCAAAATTGTAGAACCTTTTAGGCCTTCGCGCGAACATTCCTTGAAATATCAATGACAGGCTTTAACCTTGGATTCTGATGGTTAATCACCAAATAAGCAAACACAATAGTTATCATTGCACTAAAGCCAAGATAGCCTTGTGGTTTCTTGAGACGCTTCGCTCGGTAACCTTTAAACAAGGTCGTGGGTTAGGATGAGTGAGTGTGTAATTTCATGTGTTAGTAGGATGAGTGCACGAGTGGTTTACTTCAAAGACTCTTTCCTGTATAAAAAAAAAAAAAAAGGAAGAAGAAGAAAAAAATATATGCGCTTTAAACCTGTCAAGTTTTTCTATTTTTTTACGTAGGCAAATGGGTTTTTATGAATAAATCTAAACTAACAAGCGACTTGAACCAATAACCTAACGAAAGAAAGTCTTTTCATTCACCAATGCTGAAAAAAGTCAAGAGTCACCCATGTATTGGAATTTTGATTTTAGGAACAATATCTTCACCGTAATTGTTTTATACTGGCGATACTTCTTGCAATTAAATTTAATTAATTAACTGTTAGAGGTTGGTATAGTTCGTATTCAAGTTCTTGACAAATATACATAGCCGTTCATTGATGCTATCGGTTGTCCACTTTTGCATGAACGGGCTTATCTTAGGATGATCTGACTCGTTCACCTAATTTCTCTGGCTTATGATGCTTCATAGTCCAAAATGCATGTTAATGGGCAGTTGTAGTATTGTATTGTAGTTTTGATCACAGGACAGACACATCAGAAACGTTTGTACATGTAAAATAGTCGACGTTCATCGATAAAAAAAATACAAGTTTTGGATGCACAAATCATTCAATGGTCATGATCTTTCATTTACAAAGCTAGAGAAATCAGTGTACATATCAGATCATCCAAATATGGGCTCCTTATGCAGAAGTGGGCTACAACATGGCTACTTGCCAACTTGTAGCATTCGGATCGTCCAAGGGAGAAAACTCGTTCCTCCACTCGGCAAAACTCGGAGGAACAGGTCTATAACCGATTCGATCGGCCGAGTTCCGTAGCAAGACGGCCGGTCCGGATCACCGACTCATGTGAGCCTCAAAATGCACACTTTCGCGCGCGCAAATTGTTGCACTGAACTACACGGGCGTACACCGTACAAGAACTCCTCAAACCCTAAGTGGTATGGGATTGCCGTCCTCCATCAGCCGTCCGTTCATGTAGCAGGGCTGCAGTTGGGACAATTAACGGTTGAGATCATCAGACCACTTTATAACCACTTCCTATTAAGGTAAACCCTCTCCCTCTCTGTCTCTCAGCGTCGGAACTGTGGGAGAGGAGTGTGGGAGAGGAGCGAGGCTGTTTCCCTTCGCCGGACGTCCGACTTAACGGTTTCTGGCACTCCCTCTATTTGATAACAACATCCTCAGCCGCTGCAAATCGAAGACGAAGATGATGAAGGAAGGTCCGATATTCAGAGACATAAGAAGATACTACTGCGAGTACTGCGGAATTTGCAGATCCAAAAAAGCTCTCATAGCTTCCCACGTTCTCTCGCATCACAAGGTATTCATTCTTTATCTTGAAAAAACTTCCCTTTCTTTCTTCTGTTTTGATCTTTCAAAAAGCAAGATCTAGACTTTTCACGATGTTTATGAGTAGATCTCTGATTTCAATAACTAGATTATTCCATTTGAGAAGTGGAATTTGTATCTGGTTCTTGTTTTGATGCATATCCTGTGTGAATCAGGAAGAAATTAAAGATAAACAAGTTAATGATAATGATGAAAAGATGGAGAAATCGTCAAATACCTGCGAAGAGTGCGGTGCGAGTTTTAGGAAACCGGCTTACTTGAAGCAACATATGCTAGGCCACTCGATTGAGGTTTCTCTATCTCTATCTCTATCTCTATCTCTCTCTCTGATTTTGTAGTTTTTTAATAGTTCTTTGTAGTTTATATGCAGTTCAGCAGTTAGCTACTTTGGATTCTAACAGTAATCTGATGGTAGTGCAATAAAAACCCCAAAGGATTAGATTTTTATATGAACTAGGCCTTTTATTGGAAACAACTTTGGATTCTAACAGAATCTGATGGTAGTGCACTATAAAACCCCGAAGGATTAGGTCTTTTTTTTGTAAGGAAATAGACCTTTTTATTGGAAAAAGAATTACTATCACTACAAATAACGGCAATAGTCTAAAGCAATCTAAGTTTTTTGCAGTATCACTGGAATTTGGTTTTTCTAGTTTCTTGAATTAGTTTATTATGGTCAATATAGTTCAGCAACTAATAATATTTGGTTGTGAACACCAAGCTGATGATGGTGCAATGGGAACTTCTGTAACTGTTACCTTCGTTTTGGGCAAAATGATATTTTTCTTTTTTAATCATCCAAAAACAGCCAAATCTATGATGTTATTGTGATGCTCTTGCAATGTCAATGGAATTTAGACATAGCTATTAGTTTTGAAAAGACTATGCAAGTCCTGTTATTTCTGTTTCTGTGCATTTGTTGTCTTAAGTATTTTGTATAATTAAATGAGAGCAATTTTGCAGGATATATGGTTTTTATATGATGTAAGTCATGTAAAATACCTGGATGTATTTGCGTGATGCATTGGATCCCACTTTAAAGAACTCCAAAATGTGAGGCAGCAATGTTGATCTTGTATGGACTAGTACCAGGATGGGGGACCTCCTGTGAAGCTCCATCAAGGTGGCCTCAATCACGCACATCTTGTTTTAGAGGTTTGTTTGTGCTATTCCCTCATTTGTTTGAGGATGTGTTTCTTTCAATGATGCGCTAGTTTTACAAATTTTGAATCTATGCTGCATTTTCATGAGCTAATGTCATTTCTGTTCATCATTTGTGTACTTTTTGCAGAGGCCATATACTTGCCCAGTAGATGATTGCCCCTTATCGTATAGACGTAAAGATCATTTGACTCGCCACTTACTCTGCCACCAAGGAAAACTTTTTGTGTGCCCAATAGAAAATTGCAACCACAGGTTTGCATTTCAGGCAAATATGAAACGACATGTTAAGGAGCTACATGATGAAGACACCCCAAATGAAGAAACAAAGCTGCATGTTTGCCCAGAACCTGGATGTGGAAAGACATTTAAATTTGCGTCAAAATTGAAGAAGCACGAGGATTCACATGGTATGTTACCAAGAAATCTGTACTATTCAATTGGTTTAGTTTCCTGATACCTTATGGAAATGATATTTGCGCAACCTCACTGTGTTCTTCAAATATGATTCCTTGCTCCTACATTAGTTTGTTGTTTTGCGAACAAGGCAAAAGGAAGGGTTGGAATTGCTATGAAAGGACAGTTTCTTCTGTATTTAATGTTCTATATTTGTTCCTATTTTAGAAACCATAAGTTAGTTTTTTATCTCATGCTATAGTCTATAAATGGGTCATCACTGATGAGATGTAAGCCAATATATTGATGATTTTATCTGTTAAATCTGCAAGTGAAAATTCATGGTAATGTCTCTGGTGTCCAACCTTACCTTTTGACTTACGACCTATCTCTTACTATTTCAGCCTGCTCCATTATTTTGGCCTCTGCTTTCCTCATTAAGTCAAGGACAGGAACACATTGACTGGTAATTGAGAGCTACCAGATTAATTCGTCTCAGCAATGGGCTGCATCCAATATGACTGAAATTTGGCCTATTAAATCTTACTAGCCAGTTTAGATGTTTTCGTTTCCTGGGTGCTCAATTGGCATTTCTTCTAATGCTAGAAATATCTGAGTTCCTTTTGATATCATATATATTCTGGATGTTTTTATAGTTACTGGATGTATTTAATTCACATTGCTTTTTCCTGCATCTGGTACTTGATGAAAAGTATCTTTGTACATCTGAAGGTGCAAGTGATTATAATTTGCACATGCCTATGCATGTGCATATATATGTGAATGCTTGTATATGTATTTAACATAAAATTACATACGTATCTTCAGAATTGCCCAGTTCTAACCAATGGATTGTAACATACTTGTTTGTGTCATCTGACTGTACTGCCAGCTCTTTGTCAAATTAATCAAATCAGTGATTTTGTTTTCTTTTAGTTCTGTTTTTCTTTGCCAAATTATTATGTAAAGCCTGCTAACTCTCAAAAATGTCCATGCAGTTAAATTGGATTCCGTTGAAGCGGTCTGCTGTGAACCAGGTTGCTTTAAACACTTCACTAACGCTGAATGCCTCAAGGCTCATATCCGTTCCTGCCATCAATACGTTACCTGTGAGATTTGTAAGTCTCCCCAGCTTAAGAAAAACATCAAGCGGCACCTGCGCATTCATGAAGGTGGAGATATAACTGACAGGATTAAGTGCACTTTTAAGGGCTGCCTCCATACATTTTCAAATGTAAGTTGTCAACCAGAATACATTGTCCCGGAATTCCATGTGCATCAGCGTTGGTTGTAACTTGGTGCTTGATGGCCCAAGTGCCATGTCTCTGTACAGTCTATGTTGCCGCAGGGCCCAAGTGCATTTGATAGAGCTAGAAAATATTAAAGCCTCTTTCTTACTTATTGGCTATTTGCCATTGTGGCCATATAATTACCATTGTCTGAAAATTTGCAAGATTTCTGCATTCCAACTAACTTCCAGTTGTTAATTAAGTTGCCCACTGAACTAGTATTATCCTGCTAGCTGTCGTCCAAGTCTATGTTTTGCCCCAAGAAGTCCCATTAGCTCTTTTAGCCTCCTGAGTTTATGCCGCGAGTTAACTCTGTTTTACTTTGGCTGAGGTCTTGTCTTGGTCCAAGTGACCGAGATTGATAATACATGTTGTCATCTCTTAGGGTTTTTATTTTTAAGTTGTTAAATGTATTATTTGTGAGAGTTGCATCTGCCGGTGCTGTTTCTGTTTCTTAATGTTCTGTTTTGCCTTTCATTTGCAGAAATCAAATCTGAATAAACACATAAAGGCAGTCCACCTTGAACAGAGACCATTTACTTGTGGAGTTTCAGGTTGTGGCAAGAAATTTCCATACAAGCACGTAAGGGATAATCATGAGACTTGCGGTCTGCATGTCTATGTCCAAGTAAGCATGACTTTTCTGGTGTATATTAAGATAATGCAAGTAGGTAATTTTATACTAAATTTAATGGCATAATTTTTAGTTTGCATGACACTGTTGGTCGACATTTGTCCTAGTTTGTGCTTTATTTGCTACTTGTCGTGAAAGGAATTTTCAGTCTCTGCTCTGCTCTAGAATTTTTAGCTATCTACCACAGTGAAACCACAATTTTATTGATAAAGGCAATCAGTTTGGTCTGTAGGACTTGGATAGTTTCTATTCCTTTTCTTGTTCTCGTGCTTATTTTTATAAACAAATGGATTCCTAACTTCTTAGTTACTCTCTAATAGCACTTCCCTCCTTTGTTGTATTCTGCTGTGATTGATTTACTGTTTACTAAAAATTCTGTTAACTTCATAAGCTAGGAGGTCATCCAGAGATGATGAAGATGATCTTTCTCCCCCCGCTATGTGCTGATCATTATTTGTGGGTTTGATTTCAGGGGGACTTTTTGGAGTTGGATGAGCGGTTCCGGTCAAGGCCTAGAGGTGGGCGGAAAAGGAAATGCGTTGCTGCAGAATCCTTGCTGCGAAAAAGGGTTGTTCCTCCTGGGCAGGCTTCTGCTCTGGATAACGGGTCAGAATACCTGAGTTGGTTACTGTCTGAAGACTAGAAAGAGGAGTTGCCGTAACTAAAATGGCTGCTCAGGGTGTATATATTTAGCAGGCAGTTCATTTGTGTACATCCTGCGTCACACACTATCCGGTATATAAAGTATAGGGATGATATTAAATCCCATACTTTTCTTAACGATGCCATTTGCTTTACCAAGTTACTCTCAAGCAAGCATCCATCTGCTACCATAAAACAGCACAACAGGTGACATTGCAATTGAAAATGAGGAACACTTGTACAGCACGACCCCAAGGCAAAGTGTAAAAACACAGGCAAATGGTATCTTTGTTGTCTTGGACTTGCATTGCAAGGCTTGTGACGAAAGTCTATAGGCTCTAAGGAAAGCCTTTTTAGCTTGTGGATATGGGCTGAAAAACTTGGGTCCATTGATGAAGATCCATAGAACAAGGTGTGATTTCAAAACACCTGGTAGATGGTGGTGAGCATGTATAAATAGAGGTTTGCTTCTCACTTTTAATTCATTGTAGATTGCTTAATTGAGTAATAATAGGTTCTCTTTGAGTTGGTCTCTTTTTGAGTTTTCTAATCTCTCTAGTAGGTAAGTGTGGCCTTATCAAGTGAGAGTGAAAGGTTGACTTGTGTTTTGCAGAGGAGTTATTTAAATGTCACATGGGTTTAGCAAGAGGTGAAATTGTGCTCATGACAATGTGAGCCCATATTGTGCCTGCTTGGTGAATGCGTGTTGTAAGTTACACTCGTTTGCGAAAAACTTAAATAAATTGCTAGATGAGAGTTTAAACAGCCTCCACCATTCAATTCTGGACAAAGTGATGTTATTCACCATTCACGAATCTAATATATTAGAGTGCCTTCACAAGCCAGCCTCTAACATGTCACTTGAACAAAAATGAAAATAATAGTTAGAAGGTGAAAGTTTTGGAATGACAATTCGGAACTGAGTGCAAAAAATAGAGCTGTATGATCAAATGAAATCCATTAAGGAGAAAGATTGGTAAATTATTAGACGAAAATCAAAGTATGGAGTTGGTCGGATGGACAAGTATTGCGAAGACAAAAAGGTGATTGGTGGAACCCATTAAGGAAAGAGACTGTGTCCACTGGAAGAAAGTTTGGAAGCTTTGGAGAGGTTACTTAGATCATCTTGAATTGATGGCCTTTGATTATTATTACCGCGGTTGATTTGGTCCTTGAATCATTTCTAATTACTGGTTAAATTCCAAAGTCATCTTTGTGGAAGTTCCCATCTTATCGTGATCAAAGAGGGAGTAAAGTCCACTTGTGGTGTTTGATTCATGGAGGTTATTTACTTCTTTTTTTCTTCATTTTTGGCTTTTTTCCCCAGATGTTAGGACAGAAACGCACGAGTAGCCTAGAACCCGAGACGCATCACGAAAGGGGATCTTTCTCCAAGCTTTAAAAGTTGTTTCAGTATCCTCTTGTTGCCTTGATGGAAAAATGCAAGTACCTTTGGCTTAACCTTAGATGATTCACCCACTTTCAATTGCATGCACCCAGTTGTAAACTGTCATGTGCTTAGCTGCTTTGCCTGTAGATTGAATACATCTCGTCACCAATTTGGGCCATGTTGTCTTCTTGTTTATGAATTGCATCAGCTTATGATCCTTGATCTTAAAAATTGGAAGAGATATATACACAAAATCAATATAATTCAGTGGTTCGAGGTTTTGCGTCGCATACCTTTAGAGGATGCATGGGAGCTTGGATATTGAGGGAGGTGTCTTGGGATACATTTGTGTCTAGATGATAGAAAAAAAGAAAAGAAAAGTTGAAATTTACACCATCACCCAAAAGTTTTCATAAAATCTCACTTTAGTAACCTATATTCCAAACTTATCACGTAAGGACCCCATCTTACATTATATATACATTTCCACACACTTTCCTAATGGTCTATTAATTTAAGTCAAGGAATGTCGTCGCGTGCCATTTTGGTGAAATTTTAAAAGGACAAAACAATCTGAAAAGAAACCCAACTGCTTCTTCTTCATATTTTCGTGTAAAAGAATTTGGAACTCGATTTGGGTAAGCTGGAACAACGATGTATATGAAGTGCATCAACTATTATAGTATAGCTTGTACAAGTATGGGTTGACTCAACATGAACTTGAATTAAGTAAGATGAAACTTAAATAAATTTAATTTTTTTATAATTAATAAAATTTATAGAAATTAAATAACAAGGAACTAGAAACTCATATCTATTGAGCTAATGAAAAGTACACAATTTGAAGTTCAAAAGATAGAAAATTATACAACATACCAAGTGAAAACCACTTTCCTAACTTGATCTTAGCAAGATTCTTCAATTTTGGCCATATTTAAGTCGATCAACCTTCATCAATCTATCCCTCAAGTCTTTGATTAATGATTCAAAGACTAAATTATGCAAATATTCCAAAAATATGATAATATAGATCTATGTAAAAAAGAAAAAGGAAAAAAGATTGAACGACTTAAATTAACTTTTTAGACTTCAAATTTAAGATCATAACCACTAGGTTAACTACAAAGTATACTAAGATGAACATTTGAGAATTGAGTAGAAATTTGAAATGAAAAAGATAAAAAACTAAATTAGTCTTATTGATTAAAATTGAACCATTAATTTGGTTCAATTAAAAAAAAGGACTTATTTGGTATTTTTTAGTTTCTGTTTGAGAATAGAACATATTTTGCATGACACAAAACCAAAAAAAGGATAAGACAAAATAGGGAATAGAACGAATAGGGAAAAGACAAAACATGGACTTATATAGAATTAAAGAAGAAGGATCTTGGGCAAAAACAAATTTTTTATTTTTATTGAATGAGAAAACTAAGGGAAGGAGCGGGATTTTGAGGAAAACCCGAATTGGGTTTTGCTTTAAAACATGAGGAATTGCAATAGGAAGAGAAATCAGTTGGTATTTTGTTGAGAAACAAAGCTTACAAGAAACAGGGGAGAAAAATGGTGATGCGATAACCATGAGTAAGAAAAGAAGATGAGAAGAGAGATAGGGTAAACATAAAACAACTGGGAAAATGGAACGGATGGACAAGTAGACAGTGAGAATAGGGGATGGAATGAAAAATTGAAGAACTTGAACTGGGAATTATCTTGGACTGAAACGAAGATAAAACAATGGAGAAAGTGAGAGAAAAACACGATGAAGCAAAAAGGCTAAACACAGAGAAGGACAGGAAGATGGTAATGTTGAGTTAGAGAACTTAGAAGAGAGATCATGCAATTATAGCTTCCTTTTCAGTCTATTGTTGAAGCTTTCCTTTGCCCTTTTCTTCCTACCGAAGTCTTTGATAGTGGAGTGCTCTCCTCTATGGTTCTACTGTCTATTATCCCACTCCCGTCTCTCTTTCTTCCTTCTCTTTTAAAGCTCATGGGCTTTCTAAGTTCAGTCTCCTACCATCCCTTTCCATTCTTTCTTCCTTCAATGATCTCCTTTCCTTTAAGGGTTTTTTCTTAAGTTTGTTTTTCCTTTTTTGGGTTTTCCTTCCAAAAATTTAACAATATGTAGCTTCCTTTATTATCATTTTTTTCTTTTCTAATATGATCCCTCTTTTTAATAAATCTGAGCTCACACTTTCCTCCCATAGGTCATAATCTAGATATGCAAGATTCTTTTTTTATTCCCTTAGGCATCTTCATCTTGTACTATACCATGTGTGCTTTTGGTGCTCTCGTAGGGTAAAGATGATTTGGTATTGATCAGGTCAATCTGAATTGTTTAAGTTCATTCTGGTTGATATGCAACTTATAAAATCCAAACAAAATCAATTTAACCATGCTTTAATTATCTGATCAGCTCCAATGATCATCCAGCCATTAACTTTTGAAATTCAACGGTTAGATGATTAATTGGAGCTAAATTTAACATTTAATCTAAAATTTCAAAATTGATTGGTTAGATGATCTATCCAAATGCTAAGTTAGGAGTTTTTTTAGCCAAAATTGAATACTTAACAATATATTGGTGAGAAATTAGTAATGATTAATTGAGAGAGATAGTGAACAAGGAAAGCAAACCACCCCAAAGAAAACATTGTTAATGATAGAAGAAGAATCATGAGTCATGAGGAAAAGAAAATGGGTTGGAAATACCTTGATTCAGTATGTAGATCAACTTACCCTTCCCCATCATCATCATCATCGTTGTTAAGAAGATCAATTTTACATTTTTAAATGGTTCCTACACCATAATTGGTGTTGAGTGCTTTTCTCTTTTTTTTAAGGGAAGATACCCTAAATTGTGTTTTTAAAGTTATTCGATATTGCATGTGTATTTTTAAGTTTGAAATGTGGGTGGGTTCTCTTCTTAGATGAGAATCTTATTTGATGTCATTAGAAAATGAACATTTGATACGATATTGTTAAGGATCATATTTTTAGTGCACCATGTATTGATAGTTGAATCTTAGTTTAGCAAATCTATTTTTGCATCTAATTTTTTTGTTTTAAGATAAGTATCTCACAGTCGTGTGATGTTTCACAAAATTTCATGGAAATGTCTAATCTTGGAATTGAAATATGAGAATTTGATGGTTTACCTATTGTTAATGGTCATTTTCAGAACTAGGTAATGGCCTCTTTACTATCAAGCTTCACTTTGGTGGGAACTATACAGATATATCTTAGATGTCTTATGCATATTGTCAAATATCTAGCATAAATGATGTTGATATATATGATTTTTGTTGTTGTTGAAACTTGGGCTATGACTAAGGAAATTGATTATAGTGGTACACAAACTTCTATTATATGTGAGAAGAGTTTGGATGAGGGATTGGTTCACATACAAAGTAATGCGGGTGCTCTTAGCTTGTGTTAGCATATACTACAAAGTAGGGGAGTGGATGTGCTCTTGGTGACCATTATAGCAGGTGAGGCACAAAGTTAATACCTAGCATTGCTGGAAGTATTAAGAATGAGAATGGATGGAGTATGATAGGTATCATATATTGGTAGAAGAGATTGATGTTGATGGTCCTAGTTTCCTAGCCATACAATCCCCTCTAAGTATGGCATGAGGAGTCCAATGATGAAGATGAGGATGGAGAAGAAATTTCTAGTGACTCCACTTAATTTGTCTTTAGCAATAATGAATATGGCATAGATTCCTTTAATGAGAGGCTCTTTTGTGAATAATGTGAATGAGCATTAGAGTATACATGACAAAAGAAGGAGATACTTGCTAAGAAAAGGGGCAAGGCCAAAGGACATTGGCACGTCAATTGAACAAGAGAAGGGGAAGAAGACATTGGAAGAATATGAAGATGAGAATGAAAATGTTCATATGAGTTTGACTTTAGGAGAGACATGTTTTTATTAAATATAGTCCAAGTTAAGGGTACCATATGCCAGTGTTGAGCTAGGCACGATATTCATCAATCATGTAATGTTCAAAAGAGACAATGAAGCTACATTCTACCAAGGTGAGGAAATCAATTAAGTTTGTGAAAAATGCAAGGTATAGAGTTAGAGTGAAATTTAGGGAAGTAGTATGCAAGTAGATGATATTTGCATCTAGAATGCACAATCATCCAAGTTTGCAAATCTATACATGTTCAAGATCATAGTTGTACTAGAAAGATTAGAAACAAACTATTGACCTCAAGATAGTTGAGTAACAAGTACATGGAACAATATAGAGTTAACCCCAAGTCTAATGCTAGCACTTGCATATCACAAGTAATGCAAGATTACACATTGAGCTTGTCTTGAAGTTATGCATATAGAACAAAAAAGGTTGACTCTCAATGCTATACAAAGGAGTGTTGGCGCACAATATGCCAGATTGAACGAGTACCTGGTTGAACTGATGACAGTCAATCCTGGGACTATAATTATATTGAGGTGTGATGAGAATAACAATGATTCAAGAAGGCTCTACATATGCCTAGGAGCATTAAAAGAGAGGTTTCAAGTGGTAGACAAGTGATTAAGTTAGATGGATATTGCTTGAAAGGTCATGCAACAAGTTAGCTATTAGGTATTGTAGAGTTGATGGAATAACGGATACTCTCCCTTTGCTTGGTGAGTTGTCTAGTCAGAATGATATGAATCAAGGGCATGGTTCCCAAGGTAGTTGGCCAATGATCTTGGTATTGCTAATAATCAATATAGGTGCACTTTCATTAGTTCTAAACAAAAATAATCAATGAGGTGTTTTGTAGAAATTTTCCAAAGAGTGATTATAGGACTTGTGTGATATTGCATCTACATGCTAATTTTAGGAATTCAATATTTCTCTGTAGTAGATACAAAGAACTCTTAAAGAATGCAACTGGAGCATCTAATGTGGTCTTTCTCACCAAAACAATGGATGAATTCTCTAAAGAGAATCCAGAAAGAGTCAAGTGACTTACTAATAAATCACTAACTTAATGATAAATGAGTCACTTTTGTTTCCCAATGTATGATATCCTTTGCAACAACATAAATATTGGAATTTAACAACCAACTAGGGAGTATAGAGACAAACCAATCTTAACCATGTTAGCGGGTATAAGAGATATAATAATGATATAGTGAGTTGGAGAGAGAAAGGAAGGGCACATGAGAAGTGGAATGGTGATATATCCAAATTGTTAAAGAATTACAAGAAAAAAGTGAGAAATGAATTCCATCACATGTGGGAGGTGGAAGGTGGAAGGTCCAAGTTAGATGCACTAGAGGAGATTAGTTCACAATTGTATTGCTTGAGGGTCATTGTTCTTATAGGAAATGCGATATTACTAGTGTTCCTTGCCCCCATGCCATTTTATGCATGTGTTTCAAAAAAGAAGCACCATGTATCTCTCTCACTAGTATAAGAGAGAGGCATCCATCAAGTGCTGTGAACCTACTGTAAGCCCCATAGACAATGAAAACACGTGTCCTAGTAATGTACTAGATCTTGTGTTACCACCACTCAGAAATAACTAGGGAGGCCCTAGAAGAGTAGAAGAAAGGAGGGGGAACAACAACCATATAAATTGAGGAAGAAAGTGGGTTGATCTAAATATAGCATATGCAAAAAATTAGGACACAATAGGTCTTGCTTCAACAAGGACTAGGCTTCTGAGCAACAAACAATAAAATTGCCTATAAGTTGATAAATAGTCATGAATCTCAATCCAATATTTTTTCCCTATGATCTCAAGAGGAAGCAACCAAGAAAGAAGATACTATTCATCAGGTATACTATTGATATTTCTGATGTCTTAATTATGTTGGTCGGTGGATATTGATTTGTAGTCTTTCTGCACAATGTAGGTTGAAGGTTCATAGTCTCTGCCAAGGAGGTCACCAAGGAAGAACTTGGCTTTTAATCAAGTATACTAGCTGCCTGTAACTCATTTGGTTCATCATCTTACTTATTCTTGCAGTTTTTCAACAAGTGTTTCTTTGATTATTGATTTACGTTGGAGGTTCATAGGCTCTGCTAAGGAGGTCACCGAGGAAGAATATGTCTTCTAGCTGCCTGTAACTTAACTTAATCCATCATCTTACTTATTCTTGCATTTTTATTATTTTTTGACAAGTACTATTTCTCAGATTGTGGATGTAGGTTATAAGTTCAAAGGCACTGCCAAGAAGAACATGAGAACAAGAATAAAAAAAGAAATGCCTGTTATCTTGTCTATCAAACTTTCACTTGCAGATGGTGTTGGAAAACTTGCACAAAATAGAATTTTGATGAACTGTAGCTCAGAGGCACGCTTATAGCAGCTTTTTGAAGATAATTTAAGCTTCCCAATAAGTGCAAGAGATTCAACAACTCTATCTCCGAGATTCAACCAAGCTAGACTCATTTTGTACGTCAATTAATTTGCATAATCCGAATTAGTATATTCTTTAGTCCCGTGAATACGAATGCCTTAAAATAATCTTGTAAATCAAAACGACTGCAAAGTTCATCCAGCCCTTTGTATTTCTAAGCCAGGTTCTTGATACCGCGATAACCCAAGAAACTTCTCCATTAGGTCATATTAATCTCGCTTGATTAACAGTTTTATTTGAACTTTTTGAACCATCAATTTCCTCTACATAATGAAACATTTAGGATCTTCTATTTTAGCATATAGTTGGTACATCCCTTGTCTAATATGTGGATTACAAGATGAACGGTTTGAATCACCAAATATCCGGACCCACATTTACTTCTAGCACGTACCAATCTCTGAACTGAATTACATGTTCAGACACTGTAGAACAGCTCTGTCTCGAGCTGTCACCTGTCATGGAAATTTCAAATGTAAAACGGTACAAACATATACATGTCATTTTCTGTCCACCGTAGAACCTCATCTTCTATCTTATTTGCCCCCCGCGTGCCGCCCACGGGCTGTCAGGCCCCTGCCAAGACCATCACAGATGATTGTATGCGTGGTTCACTCTTCATAGCATGACAGGATTCCTTTTCTTTCAAAAGATTGGCGTGGTATGTGCTCATCCTGGCTCAGAATTCTTAGACAATAATTGCAGAAATATGGCCACTGCCTGCATGAAAACACAAGATCCTAGGAGTTTGGCCAGGGGACAGCCAACTATGGGTGAAATTTTCCAACGACTGTAATCCTATCTCCAAAAATATGCAAGAATAACCAGCTCCCATTTTAACCCTGTTTGGCTTGCTCAAAGACTTGTCTAATCGATGTAAAACCAGAAAATAGAAAATAAACGAGAAAGAGAGAGAAAGATGCTGCTGCTTATACAATATCAGTATTATATTATATAAGTGGGTCAGATTCCTTCTCTTGGATTTTGATTTCTCATTTAAGTTAGTGCCCACCTGCCAGTCCTCAAAAGGAATTTGAGCAAAAAGACCATACATCATTGAACGATGAAGAAAGACTTTTCATTGCTTCCCAGTTAGCCATGAACAAGGCAAGTCCCGGCCTTGCTGCAACACTACTTTGGGTCAGATGAGATTAAGCAGATACTGTCTTTCCTTTTCCATGAAGAATTGCAGTGTGTTTATTGTGTCTCTGTAAGGCTGCAAAAAGTGGTGGTGGAAAGACAATGGTTTCTTTACAGCTGAGTTGCAGATGCTAGTCATACGTCTCTTCTGTCCCACGTGGAGTTCCTTTTTAACTCGCTAGCTTTTATCAGAGTTAGCAGCCTCTCTACTTCTTGTTGCTAAGAAATTTACCCTACACATAGATGTGACCCGCTTGATGGATGGACCAGATCTTTGTATATGTAGCTTGTAGGTTGTTTGGATTTGATGATTGGATGAAAGACAGTCGTAGAACAATAGATACACTCTAATGAGGCGGAGCTTCTTTCTCTTCCTTTAGGCTTGAAAAACTGGACTGTGGATATGATATTCTACTTATGTTTAAGGGGGATTCTCTTAACGTGATTTGCTGGTTCCCTACATCGGAAGAAGCTCCTTGGCATTCCTGAGCAGACACTACATCATAAACTTCTTCAGAAGTAGACCTGCCTTTTTTCATTCACGATGATTATGTTTTGTAGATCTAAGTCATTAAACATGTTTAGATTGGATTAGATAGACTAGAAATTAAGTTTCATGCCCATTGAATGCCTTTAGTCTATTTTTTGCTTGGTCAAAATTAATAGTTAATTTTAATTTAAAAAACCCAAACAAGAGGCTAGGATCATATAAATGCATTGATTACTAGCGGGTTACCTAATTTTTGTACACCGAACATGATAAATGGTTTAGATATTCTAAAACAGTGCTCTAGGATTAGTACCAACTCCCACAGCTTAGTTCTTTTTAACCCCACCCTAATATTATTGTCGTATAATTTTATTTTATTTTTACCCTTTTCACTAGGGGTGGCAAAATACGACATAACACTACTCAAACTCGACATGGATTTAACTGGTTAGGGTTGAGTCTTATCGTATTCGTGGCATTTTCAGGTCAACCCAAAAATGACATGCCAAAAATCATGTCGTGACATTGTGTTGACCTGTTTGACTCACAACCTGTTAACTCATCCTGTTGACCTGCCTAACTTGTGACTTGCTAACCTGCCATGTTGAAAACTATCCTATTTTATATCTAAATATAAGACGATTTTTGAAAAACCATCCTATAAACCGTCCTATATTTTTATATTGTCCTAAATTATTATAGTAATATATGAAGGCTTTTAAAAAACCATCTTATATTAATTATAATATAAGACGGTTTTTGAATAACCGTTCTATATGATACATCCTTCAATCGTGTTATACGAGTCGTCGATTTGTTTAATAATCAAATCGTTTTTAAGTCATGGGTTTTTGACATAATTATTAATTAGGTTGTGTTCGTGTTGACCCATATATTCTAATGGATCAGTCTTGACACAACTTGCAAACACGATTTGCCACTTCTACTTTTCGCTAGTGAAATCATCTCCCTATTGCCTCAGTAAACCAGGGATTCATCATCTTAATACCTTAGCATGAAACTCAAGCAAAGTACATTATTAGATGATCCCAACCGTCGGATTAATGGCCTACATTGAAGTGGTTTCTTGGAACTATTGAATGCGTGTCAGGGTGATGACTTTATTTTGTGCTATGATATCTACGTGGTGGGTCTCTTCAAAGGAAAGCTGTAGAGTGAATTGACCACAGTAAGTTCCTCTATTTTAAGCTATATTTCGCTATGAAATGCTTTGTGGATCAGAGATTCTGATGGGTTAAAAATGGTAAAATATCAACAACGCGTTTCTATATTCTGAAGTAGAGTGAAGCGTTGAAAGTTGTATCCACTTTTACTCATCCTTCTCCTAGTTATGGCAAAACTGTGATATGTACTAGCAGGCTCCACTATGATCTAAACCGAATATATCAGGGGCCACCATGAAAATGGCCGATCAATTTTCATGATCTGTCATCTCAAGGAATAAATATGATGAATTTTCAATTCGGAAACAAAGAAAACAGAAACAGGTCCTACTTCTATGGTGAATGCTCATAGTTTTACCTGGAAAACTACTGCAGGCAAATGTCCAAGAGGGGTGCACAGTTTGAGTGATTAACAGACATTATCTGCTTGAGCTTTCTTCGTACGATTCATTACACAATGTTTGCCTCTCAAAAGATATAAAAGAGAGTCAGAAAATAAAGTTCTCTAAGATGATTATTTAAGTCTTTGATCTGTGGCGAATTTATTGTTGAATTTGGCTGTTGCCTATCTAACTGTCCATTTGGAGGCCAAATCAGAGGCTGCCAGACAGATGGTT
This sequence comes from Warburgia ugandensis, assembly GCA_035236585.1. NCBI lineage: Eukaryota > Viridiplantae > Streptophyta > Magnoliopsida > Canellales > Canellaceae > Warburgia > Warburgia ugandensis. The sequence continues at coordinate 62,034,128 of CP141135.1, read as the reverse complement.
TGGATCAATGAAAATAATGGTCTCCACTTGCACTCTTGCCGCAGCTAAACTTTTCCAATATCAAAAAAATATGTGCACCCACCATATATATAATAACTCTCTACCAAGAGATTACTTGCATTTACCCACTTGATTATTGTACTTACTTTTTCATTCATTGATTATTATTAGTATTATTTTGTGGTGTTTTGGCACTAATTAATAAGCAATCAAGACACAATTTGCCATGTTCTCTATATTTGGATGTAATGAACCTGAACTCTAACAGCAGACTGGTCCATTGTGTTCTCTGTATCATGGTCTGATGAACTTTGGAAAATACTACCTTGACATGCTGATTATATCGCCATAATTTTACATACTAATATGCCAAGTTCATCCACCTTCTTTCTCAAATTAGTGATAGGCCTAAAAGCACAGACCATAATAATGTGTAGAGATCTATTAGTAGCATACTTGAACAAACGGGTGATTTTGTTGCCTACTACGGATCCCATACTACAATTCATGAACTGAAAATCTATAACCCTAATTCGTATAATGCCATTTTGTTGACCCGTGTCTGTTTGAATAGCTTCTGTTAAACATGTCTTTTTTATAAGAATTGATACGATCTCCATAAGGTTCCTCCTCCCATTGAAATTCAATGGGGTCAATAGAGATCATGTCTTCATCCATAAGATCCCAAATTTCCAGATCAATCGAAAGTTCGATTCTATCTAAACTAATATGTGTGCGTGTGTATGTATGTATATATATTGTGCATGGAGCTACAAGGAGGATGATTTGAGGTGTTCCAAGTTATTAGTTGCTCTAGGGAAGATGATAAGGGGAAAGGAATTCATTGTAGTAGCAGCAGAAGTATCTTTGCCATCTTCTAGAAGGTGCAATCATCAAAACATCCAAAGAGTCACTCCTGTGGATGATATTTAAATGGAGGAGTGGCATTGGGAAGAAAAGGGAGTGCAGATATAAATCATCTTGTATTCTTGGCCATCACCAAATCATGGAAATTTTTTTACATTAAAACCGTACAACATGTCATTTCCTGTCGACCCTAGAACCCCATGTTTCTTTGGCCTTTTCATTCTTCGCTACGGGCTGTCAGCCCTGCCATCACAGAGGGCTGTATCTATCTTTACTCTTCATAGCATGCCATGATTCCGTTGCTTTCTACATATATATTGGCAGAGCATGCGCTCAAGTTGATCACAACTACGGTCTCACACGTAACACCATATAATTGCACGATTATGACCACAATTTGCGTGAAAAAAATCCACATTTCAATACCACACAAGACCCACTAAACTTGCAAGTTTGACATTATCTTCACATTCGAGAATCAGCAACAAATTTGATTCTGCAATCTTCACAAACTTGTAGTTCTTACCTTAAAAATATATTTGGCAAATGCTATACATTTTAGAGGAGAAGAAGGTTGGGGGGGGGCGCGGGGTTTGAAGATTTCATTTTGCACATTTGAAATGAAACATGCTAATAGGCATCAGGTCTTTGGAAAAAGAGGTGCAAGTAGAGAGACTTTGTGTAGCAGGCAATGTCTGCTATTATTACAACAAGGGAGCGTACTGATCTGAAAAGACCCACCAGTAACGCAAATAATTTAGAAAACTTACTGTGGAACAATGTTCAGCTTCTTGTCTGTAATTGGTTCTTTCTTTCTGGTCTCCCTTAATGACTGTTTATGCAGGTAATACTCTTAGAAAGAGTGGTGGATATGGTTTCTGCACCTTCCTTCCTGTTTCTCAACAGTTGCTTATATGATATGCATTAAGCGCTACATGTGTAAGAGATTTCTCCAAGTGGGTGCATCTCTGACTCTGAAAAGGGCCAGCGAGAAGAAAATAGGAGTAAAGATGCTCTAGTAGATCCCCGTGCTTGACTGCAATTCATTGTTCTTTTCATGTTTGACACCATATGCTATTTTATTCTCCTCTGTGTTGTTTGGCTTGTACAAGAAGTGGGCCGGATTCCTTTCCTTGGATTTCTCTTCCTTTAGTTTAATCTGCCGTCTGCCAGCCCTGGAAGGATCTGAACAAACCAATCTTACTGTTGAGTGGTTAGGATAACTTCCACCGACTTCTTTAGTTAGTCATAAACAAGGCTTGTATGATAACATTGCAAGTTCTAGTTTGAACAACCATCTTGGCCACACCAACCAACACAATCTAGTCCAATCAGATGATCAGTGGCCATACCGTAGCCCTCAATATAGAAGCTAAAGATTGTGTTAAGAATCATGTTGGCTTTTCAGATGATCAAGCTTTTGAACTTGTTCTATTTCAAGCTATCTTGGGCATCAAATGCTTATTCCTTAGTGGGATAAAATTTGTAGCTTATTGGAAGCATTGGTGTCTGTATCATTTACTTTGAAATGCTTTCAATGTGCATGAATGGCAAAGCATAAGCTGGCCTACCTTTAATAGTTCTAGGTACTTACTAAAAGTTTCATTTCAGAGTCATCATAGGATGCTAATCTTTTTTCATAGAATTGTTTTAATATATTTTATTTTATTGTAATATTCTTTTCTCATGTACACACGTAATATAAAATATTCGACAAATATTCTTTTGAGATATCATGTTTTTCATATTCCTGTTCCAAATGTTCGTGTTCCATATCTCCCGCCAATGACAAGGTGGTCTGGCCTAGCAAGTAATGACGAACAGCAATCATATTGACTAGCTAAGTGCCTCGTGTATTTTATAAGCATCCTGGCTAACTTCTTCAACATTTTTAGCCAATCAATTGACCAACAATCTAGCGTTTAATATTTCTTTGAGAAAATGAGGGATAAGTCCTTGTCATGGGACAAGATTTACCAGCAAGACTAATCTGGTGGTAGCTTACTAGATCAGCAGCCTCCCTCACCACACATTCATTGTAGAGCCCTATTAAATTAATATGTTTTACTAAATCTTACACATCTCTCTCTCTCTCTCTCAAGTTTGTCAGCAACATTGTTCTTTTATTATGATTATGAAATGATAGTGAGTCAATAAACTCAAAGTTGCCACACAAGAAAAAGGCCTTAAGACCTAGATATCCAAAGATCAGGTTTGTAGCTTGTTTATGGGTTGGAAGGTATTGTGCTAACACCACCCGGTCTGCAAATCAATTTCTACTAAATAGAATGGTTAGTTTATCTTGGATTAAAAAGTGAAAGATGGTTCATTGGGATACTTTATGCATCTTATCTTAGGGGAAATATGAGAAATCTTTCAATGCCTAGCTAAAGAGTGAATCAATCTTCCTTATTAACTTAATGAACTTAGCTAAGACCTATTAAAATGCATGCATAAAGTATGTTTCTTTGAAAGGACCTTCATACTATAAGAGTAGGAAAATCTTCTTGGATAGACCATGCAAATAGACTTCAAATCAAAGTAAATGATTCTCTCCTACTTTATGTTAGAAAGATCCCTTCTATCATGGGGATAGGGAGATCTCCTAACTAAGCTAAGAGAGTTTTTAAGAGAAGCGGGAGCTTAACTACTCTTCAACTCCTCCCATATGGATGAGAATTTGCTCTACTTTGAGTACCATTTTACAAGGCAAGAAATTTAACTTAGAAACCTAACTTATATGTAATAGCTACTCCCAGTGTAGGAAAGATGATTAACTAAACATAGGAAGGAAAGAAATTAGACCCTGAGTATGTAGAGAAATAGATAGTAGAAAACCAAAAGGCCAGAAAAACAATATACTGAAATCTCAAGTTTCAAAGTAGGCTTTAAAGACTCCTTATGAAAGCATGAATTTGAACTCTCCTAAGGGTAATATGGCAAGATGTATAACTTTTTTAGTCTCTAGTAGGGTTTTTTCAACCTTCTTAAGTTTCTGAGAAAGATTTTCAACAGTGACACGGTCTTATCAGAGTCATAGCATGCCTCTACAACATTGCTTACATTTGCTCTTTGATTGCCTTGTTTATATAGGTTTCCAAGAGATAGCCCCAGCCAATTAGATTACAATTATATTTTATTACTAACTATTTCGGCCATGTAGTTGCACGACAAGAGTCACGTGGCTACATTGACATATAATCCCTTTAGATGCTTCTTTTTATCTTCAAAAAGGGAGCATGTATCCATACCTCTAGGTTTTATGGTCGCATGCCTAGTTTTGAGGTCATGCGGTCACAATATGAGCTATTCCAGAGGGAACACATGTCCACATGTTGTGGCTCGCAGAATGAATCATGTCATCTTGTGAACCAATGTCATGCAGCCACATGCTCTGTCTTCCTTTGCTCAATATTTTTCATGCTGTTGGTATAGCAAACATTTTTTATTGGATTTCTTTTGAAATTCTAGATAAATAGAGTATCTATAAGAAAATGCAAATCATCATCAGGATACTTTTACTTTGACTTGTGGTAATTACATAATAAGTGTCTATGATTCTATATAATGTAGTGGCCACGAAAGCCTTTGGTGTTTCAATAGCGTGAGTAGCCCTCAAAATAAAATGTGATGAAAGGGTTTGAGGCTATGCACATGTGTGTGTCTCTACCATTCAAAAGATAAAAATGAAAAAATAAAATAAAAAATGAAAGGACCACCTCTCTTCCTCTGTATTTCTGCATTTTGTTGTCCATTTGGCCACCGCATAAAAATTGAGAGAGGAGAGGGGAGACACTGGCCCATGAAAAATATAAACAAACAAAGAGTACAGCTACAAGGAAAGCCTCTTGCTTGCATTAAGGAGTTAGAACAAATCAAGGAGTGACATGTGACACTTCTTGTGGGTCATTTTTGTTGTAAGGGTTTTTGGATTTTGACAAAGTGGCGTTTCAGGGAATCATCTCATTTGGCACGAAGTTACCATGGACTTTCCAGCAAATCATGATTGGATTCCATCTTATTAACTTGTAGTCAAAACTCGAAGAGGATTTGGAATTTTTTTATTATTATCTTGTTTATTAGTCAATCATTGGGAGCTCATCTATGAATAAACTAATGCAAATTAATTTTTCAGTGACGTGCAAGAGGATCAGTGAGCGGTCATTTATTTTTCCTCTGGAAACTCATAAAAATGTTGGGCAACAGTCCGAAAGTCCTTTGGTCAAACTTGGACCTCACATGATTCATGGGTGAGCACCAGTGCTGTAGTCGAACATGCAACAAGGTGCAACTGCAACTCACATGGTCCTTGTCTCGCTGAAAACTGACACGCCTTCCGTTTGCTAACGCCTTCTCCAATTCCAACTCTAGATCTTCAGAATCAACTCCACTTATTCTGCAATCCTTTAAGCAGTTTCAGAATCATAGCTTTGTTTAATGTGTCACCTGTGATCAGGAACGACTTCCTTTTATCTTGATTCCCCAAGTTCGGGCAAGAACTATGTGAAGCGACATCTTTCACTTCCGAAAACGCTCGGCAAACTCAAACTCGTCGGAGAATCAGGACTCCTTGACGTGCTTTGAATTTTGTTATGCATTTTGGGCAGGAAAGTTTGGGGAACCACTGTGAAGAATGAGTGTAGGAGCTGTGGAATGGGGCTAGAAATGGGTAGTAGGCCAAGGGAGGGAGCGATACGTCAAAAAGGAAGACCAAACGTTTGAGAAGGAAACAGTCCTGCATTATTAGACTAAGTTTGACGATTGAGCCTTGAATCATGAGGTAAAGAGACCAAGAAGGATATTTCGCAAGAGGAGAGAAAGCCAAATTTTTCTCAACCTACATCCACCCACCATCACCACTGACTTTTATGACCCAATCATATTAGCTAGTCTATGTAGCAAGACTTTTTAGGGCTTTCTTTTTGGTTAGAATTTAACATAGTTTATGTGATGTTTGTACATCATCACAATCCTGGCATGCAAAGAGAATAATTTCTATGGCAATATGAAATGTGCTTTAGCCATTACTTTGGTTCATGGTCCAGGGATAAAAAAACAAGACAGTTCCGGTGCACGAAGCTCCCGCATATGCTAGGTCTGGGGAGGGGTGGACTATATGGGTCAATAGTATGTAGTCTTATTTTGTATTTTGCAAGAGGCTGTTTTCATACCTTGAACCCTTGACCTTAAGGCCACACAACGACAATTCTACCGTTGCACCAACGCTGCTCTTCATTCAGGTCAAGGATAATGTTTGCTAAATAACCAAGATATGAAAGAGACTAACGAATAACAGACCAACAACTTCAAATTCTCCATTATTAAGCAAGTCTATCTCTTATTGGCGTGTCTTTTATAAAAGACAAAAGCGCATTTCCAGGAAGAGAGAACAAATATAAAGAGGGTGGATATCTCTCTTGTTTTGCTTTTCTAGTAGGCGAATGCAGCTCTGGGGCAAACCGCAGACCATGATCATATTACAGCACAAAAGCCATAGAATTTCATGCTCATATAAATTTTCCCTACCATATTATAATTGATACTACAATAAAGATTAGGAAGCAAGGAAGTATTACCAAGGTGAATTCCTTTTATAGGAAAGCTTTTCTTGAAAGGTAGCCAGTTGTTGCTTTGATTTCACTCTAACTATGTGAGATTTTCCAATGCATGAACTTGTTCAGTAGTTTCTGTTATGAGTGTGGACTCTGATTAGCTTGATCTTATTGTGCCCTTATCGAATTATGTTGCATCAAAAATCAGGAGTCTAGGGGGCTGAGCCCCTAACATTGGTGGAGCTAAGTGTCAGCTCACTGGGGGAGTGGAGGGGGCAGCACACCCCTGCAGGAGGGGTGAGGGCGGAGCTCCCGACACAAGAAAAAAAGAGGTGGACAGTTTTCTATTTGTAACGTGGGAGGCAACTTTATCTTTTGCCAAAATGTATTTATGTGTGTGCAAGATCCTAAGGTTTGTGATTGTTGAGAAATCTTCTGTACCTTGTAGTGGCTATTTTTCTAACCATAAAGATAGCAAAACTGGTGTGAAGCCATGGACATACTTCAATTTCTTGGAAACCACGTAAAATCAGTAATAATAATAGTAGCATTGATGATATTCATTGCATTAAATGAATCAGATTTCACTAATACTTGATTAAGCTTTTTGTCTAACGCACCTTGGAACCGTCCATAAATAGTTTGCAATTCCAGGTTAAAGATTGCATATTCTTGTTTGGTAAGGGAAAAAGAAGTAACAAGATTTCATATTAAATAAAAATCATCGTAATTTCTTTTGAAAATTTTGCGGATCTTGGTCGATTGTAGATGCTAAAAAATCACAAAAATAAAATGAACTTGTGCTTCCCTCTACCAATGAACAAACCAATCACTTTAAGCATAACTCTGCAAATACTTGTTCAGCTTAAAGGTTCTTGTTTAGTTATATTTTTCTTGTGTGTACGAAGCTCATGCGTATGCGAAGCCCAAAGAAAGGATGAATCACAAGGATCTATAGTACATAGTTTTACTTTATATTTTCTCTTTCTTGTGTATTTATACTACTATATTAAGCAAATAACCTTTTCTGTTTCTAAGCAAGGGGCATTGAATCCCATTAGCGACTATTTGTAGCTAAATATATATTTTATACCCAAGTTTTTCTTATACATAACTTATTTATTCTTAAAACTAATTTAATTTGTTTTGGTTATCTTAAGCAGTTTCAACTTCATCTTTTTTCTCCACGTGTCTTAAGCAGTTTCGACTTCATCTTTTGTCTCTACGTGTCTAAATTTGTCCTGCCCAAAGCTATTAAGATAACACCTAGCATACGTTTTTTTTTTTCTTTTTGTAACTGCTAATGACCACTCCTTTAAGATAATTCATATTTCTCACTCCCTACTTTTAAGCAAACTCTAGAGTAACTAAAAACCCTTATATTATAAGAAATATTGATTTAGAGTCTTAGATAAGTTAGAATTCTTCCCTTTATTCAAACAGATATTACAGCTAAATTAACTTTTTCACTCAGTAAAAAAAAATCTAAATAGATAGATACAATTGCATGGAGTCCTTTCTCCCTTTAGTCACTTAACTATTTGCTTTAAACAAAATAAAATAAAATAAAAAGTTAACCAAGGTAAAAGGGGTAGCCTCGGTGCACAAAGCTCCCACCTATGTAAGAGTAACGGCTCAAAGGCCCAACACACAACAATATTGTCCGCTTTGGAGACTGAGACCTATATTACCCAGCCCCCTCACAGCTTTGTTCTTCCCTCACTAGGAAAAGGCCTTGTTAAGTCCTCCTAATTATTATCAACAGCCCAGTAACTTTTTCCTTGACAATGTGGGACTAACTCTCAGCACTACCAACCACCCGCTTAACAGTGCCCTACCCACCTTAGGGAACACGTGTTCCCATGTGTTGGCGGCCAAGGAAACTGTAATTATCTACCTTCTCTTTCTTTCTTTTTTTCCTTTTGGTTTGGCCGTGTATCCATTCCGACAATTCCTTTAGAGACCGTGCTTTTTTACCGGTCACCCCTCCGTCATTTCTATTGTTCCTAGATCGCCGCTACTGCAGCTAGATTGTTGTTGCCGTCGATCTTCATCGTAGACCACCCAGATAAGTAATCATGGCTTATAAAAATGGTATTTTCACTTCTGTAATTTCTGGATCTCCTGTTATTATGTCGAAGAAATTAATTGGTAGTGAAAATTATCTGTCTTGGTCTGCCTCTGTGGAATTATGATTTATAGGTCAAGGTTATGAAGACCATTTGATAAACAAAAAGGAAGATATTTCTGCTGCAGACAAATTGCAATAGAAAAAGATTGATGCATAATTATGCAACCTATTATGGCAATCTGTGGATCTCAAAGTTTTACATCATCTTCACGCCTATAAAACATGTTTCAAATTTTTGTACCTAGGCTAAGGGCTTATACACGAATGATATTCAATGTTTTTACAAAGTTGTTTCTAACATTGTTCATGTTAGACAACAGGACATAGATCTTTCAATTTACATAGGAAAGATTGCATCGCATCCCTTAAGGAGTTCTTGTCTCTGATGCCTCCTACTAATGGTGTAGAAGCCCAACAAACACAGACTGATAAGTTTTTCATGGTGTTGACTCTCATTGGGCTCTGCCCTAACCTTGAATATGCCAGAGATCAAATTTTGGCTAGCCCTTCGATGCCCTCATTAGATGAAGTATTTGCCCACTTGTTGCGTATCCTCTGTACTTAGACAATTACTTTTGATGGCCCTTCAAACTCCTCAATTTTGGCTTCTCAGGCAAACACTATAGGCGGTTGTGGTGGTGATCGTAATTGAGAACAATGTCCTTAGTACACATTGTAATAAGATTGAACACACGCGGAATTGGTGTTACCAACTACAATGGCAACCTCCTCGCACTTCTAACATGGTCTAGTCATCTGACACCTAGTTACCTGACTCATCTAAAAGTTCCACATCTCAGAATATTACCCTAATTGGTAGTGACTATGATGCATACCTCCAGTATCAGGTAGCCAAGTCATCTTCCGTTGCTTTTGTCCCTCAGACTGGTAATCCCAGTGTTTGCTTTACTCAGCCTTCTTCTATTAGCCCGTGGATTCTAGACTCTGGAGCTTCTGATCACATATCTGGTAACAAATACCTTTTCTCCTCTCTTAATTGTTCTTCTACTTTACCTATTGTCACTCTAACCAACGGTTCCAAAGCTGTAGCTAAAGGAATTGGTTTAGCTCATCCCATTCCTACTCTTCCTCTCACCACTGTACTTTATGTACCTGAGTGCCCGTTTAATTTTATTTCCATCAATAAAATGAACTACACTCTTAATTGCTCTCTCACTTTTTCTAATAAATCAGTAATCTTGTAAGACCAGGGTACAGGGAAGACGATTGGTACAAGGCATGAGTCTTAGAGCCTTTACCATCTCACATCACTTACAACTCTTATCACTTGCATCTTCATTGATTCTCCTACTCTTATTCACAATTGTTGGGCCATCCTAGTCTCTCCAAACTTCAAAAGATGGTCCCTCATTTTTCTACTTTGTTGTCTCTTAAGTGTGAGTCTTGTCAACTGGGAAAACATACTCATATTTCGTTTCTAAAGCATCTCAATAATCGGGCTATATCCCACTTTGACCTTGTCCACATTGATGTTTGGGGTCCTCGTCGGTACTATTTTGAGTTTGGATTTTTAGCACTTTGTAACTTTTATTGACTATTATTCTTGATGTACTTGGTTATTCCTTATGAAGAATAGATCTGAATTATTCTCAATTTTTAATAAATTTTGTGCTGAAATTTAAACTCAATTTAATGTTACTATTCATGTTTTACGTAGTAACAATGCACGAGAATAATTTTCTGCACCTTTTTCTTCTTTTATGTCTCAATAAGGAATTCTTCACCAGTCGTCCTGTGCCCACACTCCTCAACAAAATGGAGTAGTTGAACGCAAAAATCGTCATCTCAAAATAAGCTTTTTGCCAAGGTCACAAAATGCATCTTTTTGGGATATTCCAAGGTTCAGAAGGGGTATCGTTGTTATTCTCCTGACACTAATCGATATCTTCTCTCAACATTGGTAACTTTATTTGAGCAGTCACCATTCTACTCATCCACTATTGAGCCACTCTCCATTTATGAAAATTTACCTCTTCCCTCTATTTCCACACCTACGGATGATGTCTCTCGTCCTCTTCAAGTTTATCATTGTCAGCCTCCTTTTAAAGTTGTTGCAGGTTCTACTAAAGTCCTTGATGACAATCTCCCTGTCCCACCAGCTTTGCCTACTTCGACCTCGCATTCAATTGATAGCTTGCCTGTTGCTCTTCAAAAAGGTGATCAATCTACTCATAATCCTCATACTATCTATAATTTTTTGAGTTACCATTGATTATCTTCACCCTATTATGCATTTGTTTCCTCCTTGTCCTCTATTTCTGCTCCTCAAAGGACCAACAAGGCTCTTTTACATCCTGATTGGAGACATGCCATGGTAGATGAAATGACTGCTTTGCATACGAATGACACTTGGGACTTGGTTCCTTTGCCACCTAGTAAAACTATAGTGGGTTGCCGTTGGATATATACTATTCAGATGGGTCCTGATGGCCAAGTTGATTGACTTAAAGCCCGCTTAGTTGCTAAGTGTTATACTCAGATTTATGGTCTTGACTATGGTGACACATTTTCCCCAGTTGTGAAGGTTGCCTTTGTTCGATTATTCCTCTCCATGGATGTTATGCAGCATTAGCCTCTTTACTAGCTGGATATTAAAAATGCTTTCTTTCATGGTGATATAGCAGAGGAAGTTTATCTAGAGCAACTGCATGGCTTTGTTGCTCAGGGGGAGTCTGGTTTAGTCTGCAAATGGCACTGTTCTCCATACGGTTTAAAACAATCTCTTCGAGCTTGGTTTGGAGGATTTAGCTCTGTTATTCAGGAATTTGGAATGCTTCGGAGTGAAGCAGATCATTCTGTTTGCTATTAGCACAACTCTTTGGGTCAGTGCATCTATCTAATGGTCTATGTGGATGACATTGTCATCACAAGCTGTGATCAGGATAGCATTTAGAGACTTAAACAACATCTCTTTCATCACTTTCAGACTAAAGACCTGGGAAAACTAAAGTATTTTTTGGGAATTGAGGTAGCTTAGTCTAGTACAAGTATTGTCATTTCATAAAGAAAATATGCTCTAGAGATCTTGAAAGAGACTAGTATGTTAGATTGTAAACCTGTGGACACACCCATGGACCTGAATGTTAAGCTTGTACCAGGATTGGGGGAGCCTCTCGCAGACTCTGAAAGATATCGGCAACTTATGGGTAAATTGAATTATCTCACCATTACTCGACCAAATATCTCTTTTGCTATAAGTATAGTTAGTCAATTCCTATAGTCATCATGTGATAGTCATTGGGATGCTGTGATTCGCATTCTTGGATATATTAAAGGAGTACTAGGTCAAGGTGTGTTATATGAAGATAAAGGCCACACTCAAATTGTTGGGTACACAGATGCTGATTGGGCTGGTTCTCTTTCAGACAGGCATTCTACCTTAGGAGGTAACTTAGTATCTTGGAAAAGCAAGAAACAAAATGTAGTTGCTAGATCAAGTGCAGAAGCTGAGTATCAAGCCATGGCTTTGGCAACATGTGAAATTATTTGGCTGAAACAACTACTCCAGGAGATGAAATTCGGAGAGGATGGAAGTATGAAGCTAATATGTGATAATCAAGCAGCCTTACATATTGCATCTAATCACGTTTTTTGTGAAAAAGCCAAACACATAGAAGTGGATTGTCATTTTATGAGAGAAAAGATCTTGTCAGGATGTATTGCTACTAGCTTCATCAATTCAAATGATCAACTAGAGGGGACTTGTGTTCCTTAAGGTGGCGTGTTCTTTAAGGTAGGTAGGACACCGTTAAGCAAGCGACTGGTAGTACTGAGAGTTAGTCCCACATCACTAAAAGGAAAGTTACTGAGCTATTGATAAGAGTTAGGAAGACTTCTTATACAATAAGGCCTTTTCTTGCGATGAAAGAACAAAGGAGTGAGGGGGCTGGGTGATATAGGCCTCAGTCTCTAAAGCGAACAATATTGTTGTGTGTGAGGCCCTCAGGTTCTTACAACAAGGTCTGAGGAAAGGGCGGACTACAAGGACCTATAGTACACAGCCTTACTTTGTATTTTTACAAGAGACTGTTTTTACACCTTGACCCTTAATTATAAATACTACAAAACCTCAGAGACGGGAAAGACATTAAACAGAGATGATATAGGAAAGAATGTAAAGTAATGTTTCTACATAAAAATTATTACTAGATATTCGAATTTCTTTCATCAATTTTATGATAAATCTCTCTTTGTATTTGTGATCTCTCTCTCTCTCTCTCTCTCTTAGACAATCATAGAAGTAAATGACCAAGTTTAACAAAGTTCAAGATTTTTAGGGACTTCTATTGTTGGCGTTTGAGTGGACTATAAATGTTGATTTGATGTCTAAAGGAGGGAGTTGAGAGAGAGAGAGAGAGAGAGAGAGAGAGAGAGAGACGGATGAACAAAATACTGGGTTACACTACAATTTTATTTGTTGATTTACACTCATGGATGGTGGTCGGTTGTCCATATAAAAACTTATTTGAGAGTTAAACCTCATTAAATTTGTAGCATGAGATCAAAGATTTCCCATTATTTCAGCAAGCTATTATCTCATACAAAATCCTCAACAACTTAATATGATATGCATACTTATAATTTGTATAATTTAAGTGATGTCCAAATTATATATTTATTTACTTGCTATTTAATATAATCTATGTAATCAGGGGCTTTAAAGCCTTCTAATGCAGTGGTGCAAAGACGAGTCTTGTAACAGAATGACCACGACAGGATTCAAGGCTATGCATGGGTGTGTGAACCCAAGTTAAAAAAGAAAAAAACTAGTCCGAATAGAGGCAAAATAGCCAAATTAGGAAATATTTACATTGAAGTAAAAAACTAGTCTTTATAAAACCGCCGCTATTTGTTGCATAAGCCGGTAAATATATTTTGCTATATCTCATCCTACCCTGCCTTTGTGCTTGAAATTAAGGCTCCTTTAAATTCTCTCGGACCCACTATCAGGTTTAAATCCTTTACATATTGAATATTAACGGCTACGATTGCCAATTTCGTGCATTGATCATTCAGATGAGACTAGTCCTTCTTTGCCAACATGACAAACTGTCCTCGTCACAGCTACAATTATCCAAAGAAATGGTCAAGTTAAAATCGCCCAGAATCCAATCATCCAACCATTGATTGGCACCCCACGATGGGACCCACATGAATTATATGCAGACTGCCACTGCTGTTACACCCGAAGAACGCTAGCATTACGTTACATCAACACTTCCCTTTCCATTGGTTTTGTGGCCGGGAAACTGCCACAGCGACCAAGATCCTGGCAGCAGGTCCATCTCCGGCGACCTCGTACAATACCAAGGCGATAAGTGCAGATCAATCAGAAACAACTATATTACATGTGGCAAATGCTGGGAGGTTTTTCTTTTGCCGCCCGTCTCGCTAGCACTCGGGACCCGCTCAAATGTTCCCGGTACGGTGCAAGGTGACATTTTTTAAGCAAGATCTAGGCCGTTTATCTGGTTGGGAATAGCTTGGGTCAGTTAGATGTCAAATTTCACGATCGTTAGATGCTTGTAGCTTATTTTATGTGCACTTAAAATTATCATCACTAATTTTTTAGTTTTTTAATACCCAAATATTAGGTTAAAATCATTCAAATACATTTATTATATTGTGGACCCCCTAATTATGGTAAGCCAAGCAAGATCAATGAATTAGATCCTTCCAAAGAAATTACCCTTTACTGCAAAATAAAAGGGATGACTTATTCTCATAATTTTCATTTGAAAATAATAAAACACGAGCAATGACAAAGTACAAATTAGGACCTCTCTTTTTTCTTTCTTTTTTTTCCAATGATCCAAACGGCCGTCTAGATTGCAATGGATAAGTACAGTTAAAGTTATGTGGAAAAAAATTTATAGCAACAAAAAATTCAAGAAAAAGCCACAAAAAAAAAAAGAGAGGAAAAAGAAAGTTAATGGAGCGCTTGGTTAGGTGCGGCCACACACTTACAATTATAGTAAATGCGCCACGTCAACTCAAAACTCAGTCAAGTCGACCTGGTTTTCAACTCTTTGCATTTTGCATCTAAGACTCAGTCGCATTTGCCAGAGTCCAAGAAAAATAGTTTCACTGGCAAATATTTTTCATTTGTTATAATAAAATATACTTTTACTAGCAATCATTTCTGATAATAATATCAAATTATATTTTTGCATCTTAGCGTCCTAAATTGAAGGCATTTATCTTATTCAGGCTCGTAATTTACTTGGTCTATGAAAAATAATGACAACCAAATTATTTTAACTATAATTTTTCATTTTTAAATATCAATCTTTGTAATTTAAAAAATAAGATAAGGTTAGTACTATAAGCCCTTGTGGTCCGCCTCTTCTTCGGACCCCATAGGCAAGAGCTTTGTACACCTGGGCTGCCCTCCTTTTGCGTAAGTGTGTTGAGTGTAGAAATTACTATTCAAAAAAAGTCTAAACTTGTTAAGCTATTATAATAGAAAAATGCTTTGGGGACACTCAAGAGGACATTTCTTACCGAGTTGCTAGGCCTTACTTTTGGATGATATGATCCGTTCATAATATTTTCAGCGTGCCTTAGATTAGCCACATACCATTAGATGATTTGATTTATGACTTAAATTAGACAGGAAAAACAAGATGAACATACACCGAAAAGTAAAACCTAGCTAAGATACGCAGGGCATCCTTTTTGCAGGCCTCGTAAAAGAACTCACTGTGGTAGGAAGCTCAGTGTACAAAGCTTCAACATATAATCGAACTCGCAAGAAGAGGTGGATAATAAAAGATTTATGATAATTAGCCTTATTTTGTATTTTTGTAAGAATTTATTTTTACACTTCGAACCTATAATCTCCGGAACGGTTTTGCCAAGGGGACTTCTATTAAAGTGGCGGGTGAAAAGTAATATTCCTGAATAACTTAATCCTTCAATTGTTATTCCGGTACCAAACAACCACGGACAAAAAATGTGTCTAGCGCAGCCAGGCCGATAGGAACCGAGCCGGCTTTGTCGTCCATTTCATCACCTAGCTTCGCCACGTGGGCTGCTGAAAAAGAATTTTGCCGAGGAATCTCTCGGCCGCTTGCGAAACTCGCGCCACGCTAGCAAGGACGCCGATGAAGAGGAGAGGACCATAAAACCACGTCAGATTTGGGCCCCGGTGGGTCGAGTCAAAGGCGTACGAGGCTGGTCTGCTATGACGCTCCGAGGGTGCGCAGGGAAGGACAGTATGTCGCGGTGCGCTCACTTTCTCTCCCCCTTCCCACTCGCATTATCGACACGGTTTGGTCGTCATCTTCTATTCCTTCGACAGCGACCAATCTAACACGATCGCACGTGTCTGAAGGGAGGAAAAGCTGGCAGAACCGTAGTCGTTCGTTGGATGGCCGTAGGATGGAATCTCGCCTCCCCGATTCCTGATTCTTTCTCCGTTGCTTTCAATTGCCATACGATGGGAACGGAGTTAGAGAAACTAAACAAAAGGGTACGCGTGGGGCCACCATGATCGATGATACAAGCTACAAAAATTGTGGGCCCCGTTCAAGATAGGAAATAACACCAAGATCTTCTTAAATTGCATCTTCTCAGCCCTCCGATTGGCTACTACTCTTTATACTTGTCTTGATCCTTCAGAGTCACTGTTTTATCCTGTCCTCTCAATGATAGTAATCAACGTTGAAGACTTTCTTTCATGTATTCCATGTAAATCCTTACACGCGCAAACACAATACTCCCTCTCTCTCTCTCTCTCTCTCGTCATAATTGTTTGACGGAGGCTAATCTATGCACATGTTTCTGAAGTCTCTCCAACTTCAGTGGCGAAGCAACTCCTTTTTCACCTGGTCAAATTTCTCACTCGGGGTTGTTGTAAATTTCCCTCTTACTCCGCGTACAATCGCCACCGTTTAAATAATAAAAAAATAAAAGATTAAATATTTAATAGAGAGGGATGGAAGAATAAGATTCATGTCGCCGACCTCTAATTGAGATAAAGTCTCGACGATGATAATGATGATGACTTGGTAATAGACGACAATTTTAGATGACAAAGTTGTCTTGGGAGACTACTTTGTTGACTTGAAAGTAGGGTTGCTGCATGGGTTAGAGATCATGGTTTCGAAGCATGAAAATTGCTTCTTAAAAAAATGCAAGGTAAATTTGCATACTATAAATCCTTTGTTTGCCGAATCCATGCACAAGGCTGGTCATAAAAGAACCCTTTGAATACTTTGTTGACTTAAAAGGGTCGGCAAAAGAAGATAGCCATAGTAAAAACACGGAGACTTGCTAGGGAGATGTCAAATATGGCAACATTAGGCAGGACTACCAACCGTATCAATGCAAGACCCGCCACTGGTAGTCTCCCTAACCCATGTCTATCCGCGTCTTATTTTTCTAGGACGTAAGCAAAGAATTATAATGAAAATCACTGACACACTCTCCTAAATTTAATTTATACGACCAGCTGCACTAGACGTTGTTGGCGAGTTTATACTTGCACTTTCGTTACTAGGACGAGTTCTCCACTAATGCCAATATATAGCACATAAATAACTGGCATCCTTAGTGATAAGTGAGGGAGGCACCTCTGGTGAGTGGATGGACACAGCAATTAGAGTAAATAATTGTTTTTTCATGGCTCAAAACCAACTACATCTCCATATCATCTAATTTAGCAATTAGTAATTGCTAATCTTATGCATAATCATACATCCGATGGATGAACGGTCCAATCATTGATCTTGACTCTGCAAGGGTTTTCCCTTAATTGAGATTTTTTTTCTATATTTTGGCAGATATTGGACAATGACAGCCTCTGATCAATGGTTTTCTAGTTTATGTCCATGAATTTGCACACAAATCATTAACACCTGACTGAAAGCTAAGTGAAGTGCAAACCGAGCTTAGAAACTGTTAGTTGGATGGTCCAATCGTCGATCGAGGCCATCTCGCATGTCTACTAAATTAAACTATGATGTACTGCCATGATTATCTTAATAATTAAGCTGGAATTTCCGTCATCATCGTCATCGTTAAAGCTTTATCCCGATTAGGTTCTGCTAAGTAAAAATTCCCATATTAATTAAATATCTGTAAGCTAATATTAGCTTGGAATGATCACATCTAATTGAACGGTGTCATACCAAATTATTAAATTATATATATATATATATATATATATATATCTACCACATACAAAATCTTGTTATATGATAATAAAAGCTTAAGATTATAATTAAGAATTGTTGTTTTGTGATAATTTAAAATTATGGGAAATTTTAAATTATTTGGGAGGAGAGGGTACTTGATCTATGTCTACTAATTCATACTCCTAGAAAAATAGTCACTCATCCGGGCTACGCTCAGAAGAAGCATGTAAGGCTTAGCAATTCGGGTTGGCGGGTTGTGTTCGTGTCGAGACTAACCCATTATAGTATATGGGTCGACGTAAACACAACTTGCTTATTAATCGTGTTAAGAATCTGTGACTCGAACATGACATGATTATTAAACGAGTTGACACACATGACTTAACTTGTGTAATACGATTAAATAAATGTAAAATAACTAATATAGGATTGTTTTTGAATAACTATATGACTGTTTCTGATGAACCGTCCTATATTTTCAACTTGATTGGTTAACAATTTGTAGGTTAGATAAGTTAATATGACAAATTAATAGATTACGTGTCAAATAGGTTAACATGATTGGTTAACATTAATTGACCTGAATACGATGCGAGTTTTGGCCCAAAAATGACAAGAACACAATAAGACTTGATCCTAAACCGTTAAATCCGTGTCAGATTCGAGTTGTGTTATTGTGCTGTGTCATATTTTTTCACCCCTAACTCCGCCAATTTTAATTCTAAAAAAAATAAAAATAAATAAATATTGCCACAAGGGATCCCACTCACACAATCCCGAGTGAAAGCCACGTGTCGATGAGATGAAGGGTCGTGTCGGAAAACCGCCGGTCAGGAGTACGGGTTGCAGATTTATTTACTCGCGTAGATCGGTGTATGGATTTGCATGCAAGGGTTAATTTACATGCGGGACCAAGATTTCGGTAATCAGAACCGTTCATCTTCCTTGGTGCATCTTAGATAGGCGATGGATCAAAAAAGATTTCATAGTGGAGTATCTTCAACAAGGCTTGCTGGAAGTGGAAAATGGTGACACTCAAGGAAGCGTATGGATGGAAGTAGGGAAAATGAGACGAATGGCTTAGACAGTCAGAATTAATGGACCCAAAAGTTGTACTTGATCTGAAGATTGATATCATTTAACGGAGAGGATTGTTCTGTTGTGCAATATCTAAGATGCTTAGGAGAAAATGATCTGAGTTTAGCTCCATCGATTCATTTCGTAGGTAATAAATCTGTGAACTGATGTACACGGGCGAACAGCATATAAGAACCCCGAGGAGCATATGCGAAGGAAGGAAGAGAAGATGGATGGCCGAAGACGCAACAGGAAGAAACAAACTTCAAAATCAAGCGAACTGATATTACCCGCTTATTTGATATCGCCACCCCTATTCCAGGTATAAGAGTTCCCAAGAAGCGAGAAGCAGAGAGAAGTGATGAATGAGTTGGTCTCTATCCCATTAACCCAACTCCAACCAACCGCCTCTTTGAAAATGAAAACCGCTTTCTTCCCCTCGCCGGAATAAAATTCCCACCAGAAATCCGACCAGCCGCAGGGGAACCTATCCGTTTCGTGCCGTGGTGGAGTTCTCTGTATCCGATAACCGCCACGACAAAATACATATATGCATATATATATATATATATTCAATCTCCTACGGCCGCCCCTCACAAATTTACCCATCAAAATCCCCGCCGATTTTCTCGTCTTTCTCTCTCCAATGACAGCCAGAAACTCCACCGTACATTCCGGTGACTTTCGGCCGTCGACCAGTATCTCATAATCTGATCCGTTCATTTCGACCCCACATGCATCCATTCTGCTGCGTTTCCACAGTTTCCGGCGTCGAACAAGGCCCTGCATCGCCATCTCCGTTAACGGAACTTCTGCACATGCCACCGCCGGCGGCACCGTCGCGTTCGGATGCCCTAGGATCGGTGACGAGAAGCCGCGATGCGTCCCCGCAGTCATTACATCTCACCAATGGGTTCCGCAGCGGGACCGGAAATGGCAACGGCGATCACGTTCGTCATCGGCCTTCGCAATCGGTGGACCTGATCTTGTCTCGATCTCGATCTCAACCTCATCCTCAGGACGCGCATGATCACCGGGAAGTGAAACTCAATGAGATTGTCGGTAATGGAATTTCTGGAATCTTGTACAAATGGGTGAATTATGGGAAAGGATGGAGACCTAGATGGTTTGTGCTTCAAGATGGAGTTCTTTCTTATTACAAGATTCATGGACCTGATAAGATTTTCTTGAATCAAGAAACGGAGAAAGGATCAAAAGTTATCGGAGAAGAATCTTTCAAAAGAATCTCCAGGCATAAGAATGGGCAGACTCAATTACGCCGGAAACCTTTCGGAGAAGTTCATCTGAAGGTATGATTCTGTTTCTGTTACTTATAATTGATCGGAGTTTGAATTTGGAATTCAGAAAGATTGGAACTTGACATCAAAAGATTGAATTTGCTTCGGTTCAATTTAGGTTTCTTCGATTCGGGAGAGCAAATCAGATGATAAGCGGTTTTCGATCTTTACGGGGACGAAGAGGCTGCATTTGAGGGCCGATGCAAGGGAGGATCGTGTGGTGTGGATGGAGGCATTGCAGGCCGTGAAGGACATGTTCCCGCGGATGTCAAATAGTGAGTTAATGGCTCCTGTTGATAATTTTGTCGTTTCCACTGATAAGTTGAGGCAGCGGTTGCTGGAGGAAGGGGTGAGTGAGGCCGTGATACAGGACAGCGAGCAGATCATGAGGAATGAGTTCGCGGTGTTGCAGAATCAGTTAATGCTTCTCAAACAGAAGCATTCGTTGTTACTGGATGCCTTACGGCAACTAGAGGTATAACGTCTCGTAGAAAATCTTGTTACCTATGAAATTCAGTTATTGGCATTCTTTTTGATTTGTTATTTATGTGTATATATCTACACTTGGATGTTTCACAAAACCGATTTTGTGTTTGTGAGATGGGTTTGTAACTGCATTCTTTCTAACTATGAGATCTGTTTATGGATTTGTACTCTCTTCTTCCACATCTTATTTGTAGCAATAATTTGGAAGAAGAGTGTTGCAGTTATTTGTACATCCCCTTGTCCATGTAAACATGAATAGAATAAAATGGAAGAAGTTTTGTTTGATACATCGTTACCACAATCTCTTGTTCAGAGAACACAGCGATGTCAGTTGATAGAAACAAGTTTAATTCCATCCTTTTTTCACTTCTGGTGCTCATGAGTGAGAGAAAGTCATGCTTCGCATGTAAGCTTCTTGAATAAAAGAGGGAAAAAACGAAATGGGTATGTCCAACTTGACCCTGGGAGAGGGCTGATCTGCCCCTTTATCCCTTACTACTTTGCCCAGAGCTTGCCATATTGCTTGTTTCTGCATGTGGTCTAAATTTGTGGAACTTTTTTTTTTTTTAGTTTGGGTTCATTGTGTTATTTCCGCACATCTTTCCGAGATAATGTTTAAGTTTTTTCGCATTACAAGCACAAAAAACTCATGCCATTGGCTAGTCATTGTCTGAAGAAGCGAAAGTTCCTACTTCTCGGCTGGATAAAATCATAACTTCCATGGAAAAATCTCTCAAGTATTATAAACACCCTGATCATGCAACCACAGTCATATCCCAGTTTGTAACAGAGAATCTCTTTTTCATCAATTTTTGGGATAAAACACATGCATTGGACGATTTATACTAGGATGAAACCATTATTTGTTCTTTTGTTTAAGTTTTTCCATTAATAGACAAATTATGAAAACATGATCCCTTTCTGTTTTCCTTGGAACCGTCTTAAGATGTTTTCGAGTTGTGTGCGCTATGGTTTTCTAAAAGAATTTCATAATCATATACCATCAGCCTGTTGTGCTTCCCCAGGATCAATGTCTCTGACTGCCAAACCTTCCATGTATCTAGTGCATGATGATAAATTAATGCAATATCTTCTGGTGGTGATGTAATCTCAGATATCACTTCCTTGAGCATTTGATCCTGTTGCTAGCCAAACTGCCTCTCTCTGCCTACCAGCTAATGCAGACTCAGATGTGGTCCTCCACACCTGTGAGCCGAGTTGGCAGTTGATATAGTGATCATCTATATGGATAAGAGAGCCAAAATAAGTGTATAAAAGCCAAACTGCATTCTATCTTATCAAGAAGAAGGGAATTCTTTAATAGTCATCTAATGACCAATGTCTTATATTATGTGTGGAACCTTGATTTCTTTATTGTTTTGATAAGATGTGAAGACTAAAAGCTATATGTCTTCATGATCTTTAGGTAGATGTACTTGTTTTTTTTGTAGTTTGTGTATTGTAAGTGAAATATGCTATGGAATTTATGTATGGATGGCTTTCTGTTGCCTTATTGTACATATTTGCTTGATATCTAGAGCTGCCGACGTATCAGATTCATGCTCTGTAATCTACTTTTAGTGTTGGCAAGTAGGTAAAACAATGTAAAAATTACTTAAGAATTTCAAGCAAGAAAATAAAAATAGGAGACACAAAGTGAGGGGTCAGGAGAAGGATAGAGTTCTAGTTGATTTCTAGCAGTCGCTGCCGTCAGAGAGAAGTTTTAGCCACACTAGTCCTTGTAGGAACAAACTGGCTAGGCATGAGATAATAACCATCTATGTATGGTTTTCTTTTGGTTAAGGTGGTAATCATCTTCATCCTTACTTACCATTTTGTAAAAGCAGAATATGCTGACTGAGAAATAAAACAAGGGAGAACAACCTTAAGTACTACCATAAAGTTGTCCGTAAGAAAATTATTATGAGGTGTGTCATACTCTGTTGATGCAGAGTATTGCTATTTGTCTGTATAAACTACATGAGCTTGGACCCTATTAATATGGATACACTTTCACTAATTACATGTTCACAGGATTTGCCTCTATGACTAGGAAGGTTTAGCAGCAGCAGACAATTCATTTGATCACTCTTTTGTTTTTTTGTACATTACAATCTGAAAACTTGATAGATTCAAATTTCTTGGGAATGGGAGCAGACCAAGCCAACTCACAGGGAGCGTCAGTGCTTCCCACTTGTCAAGTCGAATAAAATTAATGCAACTTCAATCTGAGAGATCAACGTGCATGCTTTCAGTTTGCTGGAGACTACCATATTAAATGTTTGGTTTAAACATAACTTCTGGAGCTTGCTCTGTTTCCGCATGGACCATTTGCCTTTCATCTGTGGTTCTTTGATTTCTACAAGAAATCCCATTCAATCTTACCATGAGTTCTTGCATAACATAACCTTAATGAGATGTAAGACCTCTATTTCTGTCATTTGAGGATTGAGAGTTGCATCTCGCCTAATTTGCCCATAGTGTTGGAAGAAAAAGATATGCACTTCTCGGTTAGTAAATAGCTTCAAATGCAGTATGAAATGGTTTATGTTTGAGATCATTGTCAAAGGAGCAGTGGAAGGAATGAAAATGAAGATAGAGCCTAATTCTTGTGTTCATTCTCTATTTTCCGTTAAATTTGAAAAAGCAATGGAAAAGAAGCTTTCTGTATTAAGTCACAAACATTATTTATCGGAGAGTTGCATTTTTTATAAATTTGTGTCCTGTGCTTTAAAGACAACCATGAATGCATTCTTTAATAAGTAAATGCGGCATGAAGTATGCTGGGCATGCAATTGTCAGAAGACAGCAGTAGGGAGGAATAACTGAAGGAGGATCTTTCTTTATATTTAAATTTTATTTCTTTTCCTTCATCATCATCATCATCATCATCATCATCATCATCATCATCATCATCATCATCATCATCATCAAGACCTTATCCCAAATAGGGGTCGGCCACATGAATCTTATTCCTCCATTCCACTCTATTAAATACCATGGCTTCATTTAGTCCCAACGTTTTTAAATCTTTCCTCACCACTTCTATCCACGTTCTTTTGGGCCTTAAATTTTATTTCTTTTCCTTAATAAGTGAAAATCTGAAAAAGAGGCCTTCTACAATAGGCTTATAAAGACAATCTTCTTCAGTAATGCAGAAGGGGATCTCAACCAAGATGATGAGCCTCTAATATTCATAGGGAGTCTAAGCTCTCAGAATTGAAAGATTTAATGTTAGGTTCAATTTTCAATGTGCAGATTTTGTAACAAGGATACAAACAAAGACATGTAAAATTTATTATATTGTAAGTTGAAATGGGGGTATCAAACAAACCTAGCATAGGAGTTATTAACAAGGCATGTGACTTCATTGGCAGTAATGCTAAGATACCTTTTTTTCCCCTTTTTCGTATGAAACGTGTGTAGAATACTTGAGACTTACCATATTTACCTTGTTTTATGTAATGCAATTTACATTTCTTGTGAGTTGTCCCTACATGGTCATGCACTCTTAAGTTGAATGCATGTGTACTCCGGCGCCTCTTGTAGCCATGCTAATTCCTTTGCTTAAGAGTGTTCCTGCAAACTAAAACTGAACTATAGTAGTTTCTTCTACCTATGCTTTGTGCTTCCGTCTTTGGTCAAACTTTTTAACCACTACCAAGTCCATTTCTGTCAGTATGAAAGTTTTGTTACCGTGCATAGTAACTTTTAGCTCTGCTTATAGTACTGTACTGAAAAATTGATTCACAACACTCCATTTTGTAGACAGAAAAAGTTGATTTGGAGAATACACTTGTTGATGAGAGCCAAAGACAGTCAAAGGAGGATGGTGGTTCTTCTAAACCAAGGCATGACAAAGATAGTGGTAAGATGTGATGGATAAATGGTAGTTTATTGATATTTGCATTAGTTTTTCCTATATCATGTGCTTATGTTAATATGCATATTCTTATCTTTCTACTAGCATTTCTTTTGCTCATTCGCTTCTTTTTCCCTATGACTTGCATACTTCATCTTATTCATACTTTGGACTTCTGTTCTTCCATGTTTAACTTAAAAGATGGTCTACTATGCAGATCTCTGACAAAATGCAGTTTTATTGATACATCCTTTTCTAGAGGAAATATCTTGATACGTGAGTATCCAAAAGGTCAATGATAAAGCTTTCTTGGTTGCTTATGTCATAAGCATTGAGGTGGATGTCCAGCAGCATCTGTTATGACCATGGTGCTTCAGAAATCTAATGTACTGCTTCTGAGATCAGAATGCACTCTCTTTCTGTTCCCTGCTTTGTAATTTGCAAAGAAATGAGTAAGGGATCTAATAAAGTCCCGAATATCCATTAGTTTGCAGTGTTGGATGTATTCCAAACATGCTGGTGGGTGGTGAACTTGGTCTTTGATTTGTTTAGTTTATTATACCATGAATTAGCTGCTCATCCTGCCCAATTGTATCAAGAAGGAAACAATCCGCCAGCTCGTTTTCTGTCATGTCTTTGGCCCTACATGGTGAAGCCTAGATTAAACTTAATTTTGACGGGTCTTTATGGGAAGTAGAAAGTTGGCTGCAGTGGGGTGAATCATTAGAGTTCTGGGCTGACAATTAACTAAATCAGCCAATATGTTAAATGCTGCTACTTTGTTGAAGCTTCTGTGCCTTTGGATTGTCTTAAACTTGGCAAAGTCAGCCCGTGGATATAAGAGACACAATGCACATAATTGATCCAACCAAAGTACATGGATTTGATGCATTGAAGAAAATGCTTTCATCAGATAATGTATTTTGGAAATATGTCTTTAGCAAAAATCACGTGCTCTGCATGTTTATTGTGAAAGATCTCAGTCGTTTCAGCTAGCACTATCTCTAGGAAGATCAAAATCCATTCTAACTTTTGGTCAGCCTTCTGATTTTGTTACTATATCTTTAGAAAGTTAAACATTTATTTGGACTAAGTGATGATGCTGGTTTTGATTTCCTAACTGCCCAAAAAAAGTAAATAAGTTGCTAGTTCAATTTACAACTAACACATCAATTTCCTGAAAGCAAATGGACAACATAATATAGATAACATCTAAATTCTTTTGGATTTATCAGAGGAGGGTTCTTGATTGAAAGGTGCACTATATCTTCTTTTCATAGTTTGATGTTACATGTTATTTTGCAAAGTCTTACATCCATTTGCAATCTTATCCTAGTAAACAGTTTCCTGAATCCATGTAGCATTATTTTAGTTTTGTGGTACTACATGAGAGTTTTATATATATATAGTATCAAGTAAGCATAGCATTTCCTGTAGATTTTGCTTTTCTACTGACTTTTCTTCTGTGTATCTGAGGATTAATTTTGTCATATTTGCTATTTCTTAATAAGTCTTATTGCTGCTTTGATAAGTCTGATTGCTGCTTTGATAAGTCTTCATGTCTCCTATATGATAGTTCTTCATGAGTCTCATTTCTTCCTTGAAATAAACTTTCAGATGGAACTGTAACTGAATCTGATGATGATAATGAAAGAAATGATGCTGCAGAGGAAGAAACAGATGAAGAGGAGAATACTTTCTTCGATACAAGGGATTTTCTGTCGTCAAGTTCTTTTAAAAGTACTGGGTCTGAATTTCGGAGATCATCATTTGATTCAGATGATGATGAATTTTATGCAATGGGTGCTGAAAATGGTAGTGATCCTTCTATGAAATCTGTGGGATTTAATTATCCTTATGTTAGACGGAGAAAGAAATTGCCTGATCCAGTTGAGAAAGAAAAAGGAGTCAGCCTCTGGTCAATGATTAAAGATAACATTGGGAAGGATCTTACAAAAGTGTGTCTTCCAGTGTATTTTAATGAGCCTTTATCTTCCCTACAGAAATGTTTTGAAGATTTGGAATACTCATTCCTTCTCGACCGAGCATATGAATGGGGTAAAAAGGTAAGTCCTTGGAGTTATTCTGGAAATTTAAATTGGAATACTTTGCAAAACCAAAATCATTATGATTTTTTTGTGTGTAGAACTTTCACTCAATTCTTCCATTGTCTAAGTTGAAGAATTGTTAACAATTATATTTTATATGCAAAACAAATTTTTGCTTCAGCCGAAGCTTCAACAACTCTTTTGGTCTGTTAGATCCAGTATCTATATTTTGATTCTAATTGTACATACTTCTCTATGCATGCCACCCTCTTAGATGGAATTTATTCTTGTGGTGAAGTTCAGTGGCGTTTAAATGGGTGCTTGATAAATAATTTTCCATTTGCAATTTTAGTGTGCTATATATGTGAAGATGTCATTCAAGATTTGATTGGCTTTTATCTACAAAATTATGATTTCATTTATTTCACATCAACCCTTTTTAACTATGGCTTATTTATCAATATGGAGACATTAGTAAGGCAGTACCATTTCAAAAAGGTTTTGAAGCTATCATTTGCAGCTTTATTGTTTTGCTTCTATCTTGCTTCTGGGAAGATTCATATGGTCAATATGAGTAGATTTAAAGGCTTAAGAATAAACTTTTTACATTGGCTTGCACAAGATAAAAGGAACTGGAAGTATTCAATATGTGTAGAAATATTCTTATAAATAGATGCAGGAAACTGTAACATGAGAAGAATTTCAAATCAACAATAAATCTTCTATTTTTTCAACTGCTGATTTATGAGTCTCAACACTGTTAATAAATGAAACTTAAATGGTGTGAGTATTTATGCATTGGACTACATTGTTGGTTGCATGGTCTATACCACACACATGTCACCACCTGACATGTTTAATTGGATAGATTGTACGTTAGTATGGGAAATCTGGAAGAGAGCATGAAATGAAAATAGTGAAAAGAAGCAGATGATCAGAAAACCCATGTATAATGTGCAAAATATGTGATCTTGTATAAGATCCATTTAATCACAGAGATGTATGTTTTGATACATTAAAAGCAAATCTTTGAAAAAACAAATTCTATATCAATTATGACTTCACTTCAATATTCTAGATCAGTTTGTAGCCACTATTGCTCTTCCATTTCCCTTTTTCTTTTATTGTGGTGGCAGTGCCAGTTCTGTATTTATATCTTATAGAGCTAAATGGCAATGCTAAAATTTCTTTTTATGTGTATTTCACAAGAAGTGTTCTTTTCTGGATGCCTTAGTGCTTTCATGAGCAAGATAAGAGACCTGTTGCCGTATCATCTGTGTACATACTGAAATTCAATTTTACTTATAAAGTGTAGATAACTTAGTCCTTCTGCTGATGTTTATATATTATTTATAATTCATATTTGTTGTAATACTACTACCTTCATTTTTTTACTTGCTTCTTAACAGTTTCCTGCTTGATGGAAATATATAGGGTAATAGCCTTATGAGGATTCTTAATGTAGCTGCATTTGCTGTATCTGGATATGCTTCTACTGAAGGAAGAAACTGCAAGCCATTCAACCCACTTCTGGGAGAGACATATGAGGCTGATTATCCAGACAAAGGCCTTCGTTTTTTCTCAGAGAAGGTCTGTCCACTGCCAGAATATTCTTTGATATGATATGAGAATGGTCGATTTGTCCGGAATGCTTTCTCAGATATTCATGATACGTTTAAATATAAGCTTGAACAATAAATATGCTCAATGGATAAAATTGCAGCTGGTGTTAACATCACTTAAGTTTTTGGTTGTTTCATACCTGGACACTTTTCTTTCATATGGAGAGTTTCTTAATGTTAGCAGACTGAGGCCTCATATAGAGACTGATAACAAGAAATGCTAGACACTTTTATTGGCTGAAAGATCACATTTATGTACTCTGTTCAGCCAGAATTATGATGAAAATTGTTTGCTACTACATTAAAGTGTGGTGCTCTGAAAGGATAATGTTTTATCTGTATAACTAATTGGGTTCACATGAAGACTTAGTATATGAATTATACGCCTTCAATGTGATGTTAGGCATCTTTTAGAAAGCTTTTATTTTATGGCATAGATCTAATTGTAGTCATTTTTTTGCCTTTGAACTTCTTCAGGAAACACAAGAAACAATTCACTCTCATTTCCCCACATTCTTTCTTGCACGGTGATTTGAGAAGCAATATGCATCAATACACACACACACGCACACATTTCCTTTTCTGGGTCATATGAGAAGGAAAACATATTACTTTTGTACATCTCACTAATGTTGTCAATGATATGCTCTGACCCTTGAAGATGCTAATAACTACCATTGAACCATGATGCAACACTGGATGTGCCACCTTTGATTCATAGTATGAAGAACTTGACCTATCAAAAGATTCTGACTTCTATTCCACTTTAGTCTCTCAACTTGATTGAACTAGAGGAAACCAACAAGTTTTGCTAAGTAATTCTCCAAGATAATTCTACTCTTGCTTGAACTGAAAATTATCCAAGAAGGATCAATCACAGAGCTTAATCAAAATTTGGAGATGATGGATTGAAGTAATCATCCATCTCTTCTATCCACTATGATCAAATGGGATTTCTCAATAATGTGTGAACGATATAACTCTCAATTCTTCCTTAACAATTGCAAACTAAAAATGAAACTTCACCCGAACAAAATACGCTCCATTGATCTCTATAGCTAATGTTGTGTGGTTTTTCATTCAACCTGACTATGTAGTCAAAGGCTCAAGGCGCACCCAGGTGCAAGGGGTGTGCCTTGTGCCCAGAGGGACTAGGAGCGCCTAGTCGCATGCCTAGGCATCAAGGCGCAAAAATAAGAATTTTAAATATTTAAAAAAAGAAAAAAATCAGAATAAATATAAAAAATTCAAAAAAAAATTCAAAAAAAATAAAAAGCATAGAAATATAAAGATATGAATAAATACTTGTCAACAATACAATAACAAGTTAACAACCTAAGGAATAAGGAGCTAAAGGTTAAATCAAACAACCAATCATACAGTTATACACATAGAAGTAAGTTGAGTCTTGAGAAACATACAAATACAATAAACAATGAAATAACAGGAGTAGCAGCCAAGGAGGGATTACTCCCTCAATTTGCTGTGGTCTTATGACTCTCATCATCATCGCCATCATCTTCCTGTAAATCCAGGAACAATAAACAGTAGTTTTGTAAATAAAATAAAGCAAATGTTAAATTTAACTATTAAGACTTAAGAGCTATTTTCCTGCACCTCTTCTTCCTCATTAGGAAGATCAAGATCATCATCAGAATCATCTCCCTGATAGATGTTGACATCCTCCTCCTCAGTCTCCTCATCGCCCTGCTCTTCTCCAATATCCTCATTTGGTTCTTGATGAGCAAGAGCTTGAGATTGAGAAATGTGGCTCCCCTCTGCCGCGCCTTTGGTATTGCCCAGTAGATGGAGCATTGTGTTCACTTGATCCTTCAGCAAGCTCAACATCTAACCAGGTGAGGTCATCACCTTGATACACCAGATCATCTCCAGCATCTTCTGGAACAATCCATTCATCACTTTTGTCAACCTCTCGTAACAAAATAGGATCTGTATATGTTTGCATTTTCAAACGATCCTCATGTAGACGACGAAAGTGCTGATTGTATTAAACGAATGCTAGATCGTTCAATTTTTTAGCATGCAGCTATTCCTCTTCTTAGTGTGGATTTGAAAAGAAGAAGAAGAAGTAAATATAAATTTAGAATACAGTGAATGTTATACTAAATTGCTAATAACTAATTACTAGTACTATACTACATTTTAATATTTAAGTAGCTTACGTTTTCGAAGACACTCCAGTTGCGCTCGCAAGGAGATGCACTGCATATTTGGGAGAGGACCTTAATGATGAATATTTGAAGCTGTGGGACGTCAGCCCTAAAGGTAATCCACCACTCACCTACATTTTGGAAAAAAATTAAAGTTAGAAAAATAAATAAAAGTTAAAAGTTAAAACATAGGATAACATAAAATACTTACAAGGGACTAGGGTTTTTCTTTTGCGTATTACTAGGTCATTGCCAAACAAACCTCTAGCATGTCTATAGAGAGATATCTGATCTATCCCCATGTCAGCCTTATCTCCATCATATAACCTACTAATGGCATGCATTAGACCATTCTTGATATCACCATTATGCTCAATTTCAATGTCATGGTCATAATAGATGGACAGGTTGAGGTAATATCCTGTTGCATGCAAAGGCTGGTGAAGCTGAGAACCCCATCTTCTGTTGATAATCCCTCAAACATGAGTGGCCTGGCGCTCATCCCCTGCTAGATTGGCTTGAATCTTGGCTTTGGCCCTGACTATAGCCTCAAAGATGTATCCCATCGCTGGCTTCTCCTCACTATCCACCACCCTGAACACCTCTACGAGTGGAGCCATAATCTTCAAACAGAATAGGATGTGGTTCCAGAAGCTGGTGCACGATACAATCTTTTCAGCTCTTCTACCCTTAGGCCTTTTTGGCCATTTACTGTTCATCCACTCTGAACAGTGGAACATTGCCCTCAACTCTATCTTGAAATTGTGGATGCTCTCTAGGCTCAAGAAGTTGGTGGCAAAGCGCGTCATTGCAGGTTTGACCAAATCCCTTTTTTTTTGTAAACCTCCTCATAAGATGAAGGACATGTGTGTGGCTATATATAAAAACCGTCAACGGCCTAGCTTTTGCCGCAATTTTCTTCACAACTGGTAATTTTCCTATGTCCTCTAACATCAAATCAATGCAGTGAGTTGTATAGGGGGTCCAATATAAATGTGGCCTCCTCACCATCAACTCCCTTCTTGCAGCAACGTAGTTGGAGGCATTGTCAGTTATGACCTAAAACACAAAAAAGGTCAAATTATATAGGATGAACTTGCAGTATATGCTTATAAGCAATTTAAAATACCTAACAACTGATAGATATAAATTTAAACTATTACCTGAACCACATTGTTCTCTCCAGCATCATCAATCACCTTCGCCAATATATCCAGTATTAGGCTTGCACTCTTGACATGTGTAGACCCATCAATAGATTTCAAAAATACTGTCCTAGTTGGACAGTTCACTAAAAGGTTGACAAGGGTGCGACCCTTGCCATCAGTCCACTAATCTGACATGATAGAGCACCCATACCTATAAAGGAATAATACAATGGAGCACTTTTGTTGTTAGTATCAGAGCCACCTTAAGACTTAAAAGTAATATACAAGGTTGCAAAAAAGGACACTGAACACATACCTAATCCAATTACCTCTACGTTGATCTATGTACTCTTTTGTCTCCTTTATTTGCTTCTAAAGAAAATTCACCCTCCACTCGTGATACGAGGGTGCCTTGAAACCTTAGTCACATAAGATTATACGATATAAGATTAGGTAAAAGGCTAAAATAAATATATAACTATTTATTATAAAAAGCATAAGATATATACTTGGACCATGTTGCGCAATTGCCTCTAACATGGTTTGGAATGAACGATTACGAGCAGCATTGAATGCAATGCTATGTTCATAGAACCAAGAGGCGATGTCATTGCATGCTCTTGTTCTAAACTCTTTCTTGTATGCTCGATTCATTGTCCCCTGCTGCTGCATGGGTGCCTTACCCTTACCCTGGGCCTCAAGGTTGGGAGCAAAGAGATAATAAATAGGCCCTTTTGTTTAGCAGGCCTGGTGTTATCAATCTCCTGCACCTCATCCTTATCATCGTCATTCAAGCCAAACAAATTTTCTCATCCTCATCCTCATCATTCAAGCCAAACAAATTTTTTGGCTGTTCCATCTCCCTTGTTATTCTCTCTCTAGGCTCTTTCTTCTTCTTTGTTTCATTCATATAATCTAAATTTTTTTTTAGATATTTCAGGAGGGACTAGAGAGCATTTCTTGGCATTCCTATGCCCACCTGTCAAATGTTGGTTTAATCTAAAAATACCTCCACTATATATATTCCCACATAGCTTGCACCATACCAATTTTTTATCATTTGGATCCCGTGCCTCTGCATATTCCCACCCCGGGTCCATTACTCTAGAAGAAGCATTGGTGGAGCCCCTTGATGTTGACATATTGTAGACTTGATGTATCAATAAGAATACAAGAAACTATTGGAGACTTTGGAGTGGAATGGAAAGTGGAATAAAATCAAGCAATTAGAGATTTAGAAGAGGAAACCTGCAAACAAATGGAACAGCAAAATTAACAACAAAATAAAATAATTAACAGTACAAAAAAAAAAAAATGTTGGTAGTGAAAAAAAAAAGTAAGAAAAAACATCAAAACATTGTATTGATAAGTTGTTTTTAGCATTCCTAGTATCATCCTATGATGACACTTACACATTTGTTACAAAAACGTAAAAAAAAAACCCCTTACTGTTTTTTATTGGTTTTTGTCAAAAGAAAAAAAAAGAAAAAAAAAAGACAGTAAAAAAAAAAAAGTCAATTAAGCTCATGCGTCAATCCTTTTTAGCATTATGATGTTGAGGATATGCATATTTGCTTAAAAAAAATGAAAAAAATATGGATTACTGATGTATTTATCATTTTCGGGTAAAAATTTCTAGAAAACGACAAATTTACTGCATAATTCACAAAATCAATGAAAATGGATGGAAAGAATGAA
Source organism: Warburgia ugandensis (assembly GCA_035236585.1). Lineage (NCBI taxonomy): Eukaryota > Viridiplantae > Streptophyta > Magnoliopsida > Canellales > Canellaceae > Warburgia > Warburgia ugandensis. Next base: position 62,001,007 of record CP141135.1, on the reverse strand, counting down.
ATGGAGTTTTCGTTTTTACCTTTAGAGTATTCATATGTTGAGTTGTCAAAGAAAAAAGAAGCATTATGCAAAAAAAATGAAAAAACGATATTGGTTTTACCATTTTTTTACAGAAAAAAAAAAATGAAAGTAAATACTAAATAGAAATTACAATCTTACGATTCTTACCCCAATTACTTGGAGTTGGATGGAAGATCAAAGGTTTAGAAAGGAAGTAGTCGAGTGGGGAAAAAGAAGAATGAAAAAAAAAAGAAAAAAAAAAAGACGTGTAACTAGGGTTTTATGTTTAAGTGACTGTTGATGTGCTTGGAGTCGGGGGCACATTAGGCGCAAGGCGCAAGTCACATCCAGGCGCACGACTAGTCGCACTCCAACTTAAGTCCTTGCGCCTGGGTTAAGTCGAGTTGCATGTCATGTGCCTTCTTGCGCCTAGCGACTAGTCGCGCTTGTGACTACATAGCAACCCAACCAAGGCTTCTGCAAATGGGATTGCCTATGAACTAATGTTACCTTTGTCCCTAAGTTACACAAAGGGCATTCTTCTAACATAACTACAAAAGGAGCAAAGAAAAAAAACCTAGCACAACATAAGACTTGCCTTCCACACCTTCCTAGCCATTGGACAATGGAACAGCAAGGTGATAGGTGATAGTCAGATCCCTGAATGATGCAGGCCTAAGGACTGAGAGTTAGTCCCACATCGCTAAGAGGAAAGTGACTAGGCTGTTGATAAGAGTAGTGATGACTTTCCTTGCAACGACCAATTTTCCTCTCAGGGGGAAGAACAAAACCGTGTGGTGGGCTGGTTGTATGGGCAGCCAATCTATCAAAGTGGACAATAACATTGCAGGTGTGGGCCCTTGGGTTGTTACAGTGATATCAGAGCCAACCCCTGACCTGGTGTGGATGGCTAGCCACACGTGGGTGGCTACGGTTAGATCGTCGAATGAGGCAGACACGTGAGGATGCGAGGCCCCCAAGGGGGAGAGAAGTGACGGTTAGATCGCCGAATGAGGCAGGCCTAGGGACTGAGAGTTAGTCCCACATCACTAAGGGAAATTTGCTGGGCTGTTGATAAGAGTGGTGAGGACTTTCCTTGCAACGACTGGTTTTCCCCTCAGGGGAAAGAGCAAAACCGTGCGGTGGGCTGGTTGTATGGGCGGCCAATCTGCCAAAGCGGACAATATTGTTGTATGTGTGGGCCCTTAGGCTGTTGTTTAAAGATAAGCTTCCTTTGATCGTTAGACACTGATTTGCCACATGGGACCTCTTCTTCTGTGATCTATCAACCTTTAGATCTTTGGAAGCACCACCTTCAACTAAAGCTGTACCATTGTAGGAGTGTCTCCGGTCATGAATGATGGTCTATCTTCTTGATGTCAATGAAAACAAAATCTCATTGAAAAGGACTGCACTTAGTGTATAGGTGACCAATGCAATGGCCCATGTTCATTTTTCCAACAAACTGGCTCCAACTTTGTTAGGTGATTCATTTACTTGCCTATAGAACTTATTTCTTTCTTAGGTACACCGTACACCAGAGTCTTGACCTGGGACCACTAAGTGCATGGGAAAATGGATATTTTTTTTTTTCAGGCATACCGGAGTCCTGACCTCGGAACACTAAATGCATGGGAAAATAGACTTAGTACTCTTCAATAGAATAACTCTCACCTTGAAGAGGAGCTTTTTTTCATTAAATTCTTTGAAAAAGGGCTGCCCGGAGCATGAAGCTCCTGTGCATGCAGGGTTCAGGGAAGGTGCGTACCAGCCTTACTTAGTATTTTTGCAAGAGGCTGGTTCCATGCCTGATCACTCAACGACAACTCCACTGTTGCACCAAATGCTTCCCTTTCAATGTATTATTATTATTATTATTATTATATGATGGGTCAACTTCATCTCAATATGCTGCAACACCATATCTGACAGCAGTTTAGAAGGGGACACCATAACCAAAAGAAAGCTCGCCTTGGAAAGAAGCTTTTTGTCAATATATCATCATCATCATCATTATTATCTTCATCATTTTAAGATGGGTCAACTTCATCTCGATATGCTACAACACCTAGATTAATCTTGCGAAACAGCAAATGACCATTCAGAAATAGTAGTCAGTAGTTGTGGGGTCTATCACCATTTGCCTTTAGTAGTTGTTTGAGAACTCTGCATGACCATCACAACTTGTCTGAGTCAACTAGATTTTACCTTAGGCGAGTCCTCATTATAGTATGTATTTGTCTTCATAGCCAGATAAAGGTTACTTTGGCTCGCTTCACATAATTGCCAAGTTGAGCTTGTATTATAGTGAGTTCCTCTTCCTAGACCAAAATTTTAAATGTGGCTCCTTGAAATGATGTATTCAGCCAGACCATCTCTTCCACTCTTGTCGGCCTATTGATTCTTTCCTACTATAGCATGAACTGGAAAGTTTAAAGAGTATCTCCTTGCATAAGCTTGTGCATATTTGCAGACAAACCAGCTACTTCATATATGGTTTTTGTCAATTTCCACATTGTTTTTTAATCACCGCTGATTATGTTAAAATGATACTCCATTAGCATCAGCTACGTGCCCTGATGGGGCATATTTCATAAATGTTATACAATTTCCTGCATAAGAGTTAGAAGTATCATATCAGGTGCGTATTACAAGAACATGCCTACAAGAGCTTTTGATGTCTTTCAAGTGATCTGGAATCTCACCTGATACTGATGATAAGACCATGCTTCAATCAGCATTTTGTGTCCACGTACTCATAATGTGGGGCTGCATTAAGTCATCTGACTGCTGCATCCTTTTCCCAAGTTTAGTTTTGAATCGACATGTCCTCCAGTCACCTTAACAAGTGTTTTGATGTTTTAGTTGGACTAATCCATAAAATAATATAAATAAATGGGGACTTCTTGTTCAATTTAAGCAATGGGAAGGATTTTGTATGTGTTTGGTTATTTGTAATGGTTAGTCTTGAGCGTATGTGTGCATTGTTTCTGGTGAAATGGTTCATTGATAAGCATATTTCTACATTGTTTCTGTTTCTAGAAGCAACAAGGAGTACAATGACAAATGATTGGTACACAAAAATGACAGTGACTGCCATCTCTACTATGTCCAACACATGTATTTATGACTTAAAATGGTCTTCATATCTTGAATTTGAATTTCATAGATAATAACAAGTACAAGTAGACAATGAATTTCATGGCTATATAAGAATACTGATCTCTTAGGCTGTAGTCGCAATGAGCAATAAAATTTGCCATTTTCACGGAAAATGTTTAAACTAATATGAAATGAGTGGCTTTAATTAAGAGTTCAGTTGGACCATCAAGTCAGTCCGCTGAGTGTTTCCATTATGCAAATTATATATGACTTGCCATTCTTGGAGATCAGAGGTTACTGTCTTCATTTTCCTTTTAAAAGATTGTTACTTTAGTTGAAGCTGCATGTTCAGGTGTTTCTTGTATTCATATTAATTTTCTGGTCGTCTATACTTTTCCTTCGAGTTGCTCATAACTTCTGAGTTTTGATGGTCCTTAAATACCTTCTTATCTTTCTTCCGAGAAGATTTCTTAATTTTCAATCAGAACAATGCTTTATTTTATGTATTTCATTCCATACTTTCCTATTACTTGTTTTGAGGTTCATTTTATTTGGGGCAGGTCAGTCATCACCCAATGGTTGTTGCATGTCACTGTGAAGGTAGGGGATGGAAATTTTGGGGAGACAGTAACCTAAAAAGCAAATTTTGGGGGCGCTCAATTCAGCTTGACCCTGTTGGTATTTTAACTCTTGAGTTTGATGATGGCGAAGTTGTCCAGTGGAGCAAGGTATGAGGTCATATATCAAGATATTAGAGTTTTGGTTTTATTCAAGATGGAAGCTGATTACTGGGGATTCTTTGTTCAGGTTACCACTTCAATTTACAACCTTATACTGGGAAAGCTTTACTGTGATCACTATGGTACCATGCGACTACAGGGAAACCATGAATATTCATGCAAGCTGAAATTCAAAGAGCAGTCAATCATAGACCGAAACCCTCACCAGGTCTTCATTTCCCAATGCTTTGATGTAGCACTGCCTAGTGCATCTAATTTCCAGCTTCTGAAAATTCTTTGATTTCTGAGCATCATTTGGTTGTCATAATTGCAACGGTATTCTTCATTGCTGATAATATTGTTGCTTGACAAACTCACTGGAGCCTGTTTAGTGCAGTAGATTTGTCTGTGTATCATTAGAGGTGCCATCAACTTTGGAACTGTCTACAGCTTAGTTGCTCTAAGGGAGAAGTCTTGCTTGTGTCATTGTTGCAATAAGATCATTTGAATGATGTTTCTGTGTGTTCTCCATGTCATTGATAATATAAAGGGTTTTGGAATCAGTAGTTTTCCTTGGAAAAGTTGGGTTGGGTGGGGCTGGACAGCCTTCGGGCACCAGGCTTCACTTTAGTGAGATCATTGTGTAACTAATTCCATCATAGTGTAACTATATTCCTTCGGGAACATCTCATCCACTAGTCCTCTCTTGGTTCTTCCAGAATCTCTGGTCTGCATTGAGACAGCATCTGTAAAATCTGAAGCAAGCAAAATCCACCCGCCCTCTGCATTCAGTCTCCTTTCCAACTTGGAAAGCTACAAGCTTGGAGATATTAGTTAATTGTTTGCCTTTGTTTTTGCGTGACAATGTTCCAGTCATCTTTAGCAGCAAAGCAGTTGCCTAGACTGATCAATCTCTAACACTTGTTCCAAACAGCTTCACAACCACTTATATCATTTCCCTATGCATGAAGGTATCAATGACCTACGCCAGAAGCTTTTAGGGCTGTGTCTGATGTGCCACTTAACCATGCTAAGAAAGGGAGTGTTTGTGTCCTCCATCAGCTCATTAACCATTTCTCCTGATTTTCCAATTAACAGGAAAATATTCCTCCCCACCCAGGACGCAACTTAGCTTCCACTTTTGCCACATTAAATCTCTCCATTTCTTCCAAACAACATCAAAACAGCCAGGCTTAACTCTGATGATGAAGCATGATTTCCAAATTCTCTCATCTTCTCTGAAGCTTTGCTCTTTTCCCAGAGAATCATTTCAGGTGAATACCCTTCTTTCTGTGGTGCCACTTGAAAGTTCTAGAGTTTGGCTCTGGCAATTTTCATTTTACTAAGACCGTCAGTTCTTCTAAAATCTCTGGCTGCTTCAATTCCTTATACTGGTGAGGTCTACTTCTCCCTTCTTGTCTGGAAGGAAGACCGGAAGGGGACAATCCTTGGTATATTACCTTCTTTGAATTGGACGGCATCTACAAAATCTGAACTGTCCTATGTCTGCAGTCTCTTATCTTACCTGGAACACTAGCGGTGGGGAATGCTTGTTGACTGTTTACCTCTGATTCCTGGAAACTTCAGCTTATCTCCCATGATTGTTGTGGTTAATGGATCTGACATTGCAGCTTATATATGTGTGTGGCTTTTGTGAATTTCCTAATGTTTTGTCATTGTTTTATAGTTTGTAGGTGCTCTGACTTGAGGAAGGGGAGCCTTGGCGCAACGGTAAAAGTTGTCGTCATGTGACCTTGAGGTCACGGGTTCAAGGTGTGGAAACAGCCTCTTGCAAAATGCAAGGTAAGGCTGTGTACTTTAGGCCCTTGTGGTCCGCCCCTTCCCCGGACCCTGCATAGGCAGGAGCTTCATGCACCGGGGTTGCCCTTTTAGGTGCTCTGACTTTGAGAATGGCTGTATCTCTCTTTCTTTTTCTCATTGGTCTTTTACCATTCTTCTGACTGCTTTTCATTTCCAATAGTTTCTCATGATGGTCATAAGGTCTTATTTCATTCACTTGATATGTCCTTTTTTAGTTTTTCTGTGGGAAAGAGGGAATGTGGAGTTGTAACCATTATTGAAGGACTAGAACTAGTAAATTTAGGACAGAAACCTTCATTATGATGTTGTAAAGAATAGTAGAAAACTTTTCTGTCTTGATATAATGATGAATATTGAATACAGCTCACTTGCAACTGCCACTTTAATTCTGGAGGGTCATGGATGTTAATTTGATTGCAGGTACAAGGCATAGTACATGACAAAAGCGGAAAAGCAGTGGCGACGCTATTTGGAAAATGGGATGAGAGCATGCATTATGTGTTAGGTGACCTTTCTGGGAAGAGCAAAGGACCTGATCCATTGTCGGAGGCCTGCATGCTCTGGAAGCGGAGCAAGCCGCCTAAGTTTCCCACCAGATATAATTTGACCCGCTTTGCAATTACTTTGAATGAGCTCACCCCTGGCCTAAAGGTGAGAAGGAATCTCTTGTCCTCTTAAGCTGATGCCTTTTTTTTTCTTGTAGTATAAATTGTAGACATTATGGTGCTATAGTCTCTTGCCTATCTTTTCCTCAAAATTTAATGTTCTGTCCTTTTTTGTGCATTTTATTCGTTCTGTTCTTACCATTCAAAGACAATCACTCCACTCCTTTTAAAAAAGGCAGCCCCGTTGCAAGAAGCTCCCGCCTATGTGGGGTCGAGGGAAGGGGCGGACCACAAGGGCCTATAGTAGGCAGCCTTACCTTGCATTTTGCAAGAGACTGATTCCACACCTTGAACCTGTAACCTTAAGGTCATATGACCACAACTTTTACCGTTGGGCCAAGGCTCCCCTTCCACTCCATTCTTTTTATAGATGTTTAAATTTTTCTTGCGACAGCATTCTAACATGATGCCTATGTTATAATCAGGAAGAACTACCACCTACAGATTCCAGGCTGAGGCCTGATCAAAGGTGCTTGGAGAATGGGGAGTATGAAATGGCAAATCAAGAAAAATTACGACTAGAACAGAGGCAACGGCAGGTAAACTATTTTTTGACCATCATGACGATGAAGATGATCATTGCTTGGTCTCCAAAATGTTGACCTTAAGCTTCAAAATGATCAAATAACATAAGAAATCATTTGAATAATATGGAAGATATGTCTTGGTCTCTTTCCTGAAAATGTTTTTGACTTTTTTATCTGCCTAATATGCCATGAAGTATCCCAATAAGAACTGTAAGTCTCCTTGAATTTTCATTGGAGAACCCTGGTATTTTCTTGTGGTGTTCAATTATTATATTGGTGTGATGTTCGCTCATATTACTTGACTAGAGGAATGAACGTCATCAATTTCCTTTTCTTTTTAAAAGATAAAAACAAACTAACCCTGGTCTACAATTGGAATGACCAGTCTCGAAAGATGCAAGAAAGGGGATGGAAGCCTCGGTGGTTTGCCAAGGATAAAGGGTGTGACACATACAGGTACATTGGTGGATACTGGGAGGCACGTGAAGCACACAACTGGGAGTCATGTCCGGATATTTTTGGCCAAGTAATCACTGACCAGATGTCTGATTGAGTGGCGTGCAAAAGAGGTTGCTCGCTCTCATTATTCTTTTCTTCTACTCTCCTTTCCGAGCTTGGGGCCTTGTGATTCTGGTGGCCAATGCTCGCCGTTTTTGAGGGCAGTCGAGATTCTGCATGGCATGTCAGCAAGGTAGGCTAAGGCGATGTTTGCATCTTAATAAAAGAGGTCTCTTTCTTTGTCGCCCTTTTCTCACCCCATTGTTGAATCCTGTGAGTTGATCATTGTCCACTCAAATTTCATATTTCCTTTGTAGAAAGAAAGTAGTACTTGATATTCAATCCTGGTTTATATAATTTCATTATTGTTTCCAAATTTATGTTTGTCTATTCAAAGTGGGGAGATTGATCCTTTCTCTTAAAAAACATCTTTTGATCTTTCATTGCCACTTGAAAAGGTTGGTCTTCTGGTGTAAGAAGGTTTTTGTTGAAACTTAGCCGCGCTGGTTAAGTGCCAGCTCTCACCACGGTGCGGCCGTGGGTCTGAATCAACTCATCGTTCAAGCAAAAGAAAAGAAGGCATGTGCTTAAGGCTTTAGCTTTGGATAAACATGTGTTGATATGGGATAAGCAGGTGAATGATTGAGCATGCGACGCAATCAGATGGCTAGCTGATCAACATTGTGCAGATGCCGAATGGGAAGTCCTAATGAATGTGGAAGTAAATAGGGTTCCCATCAGCCCAGCAACTAAGCTGTTTCAATGCTCTAACCTTTTTCAAGTTGTGAAGGTGGTAATAATTTTAGTTTCCAGAAACCAAGAAAGTACTACTGGGGGACTTTTTCTTTTTTTTTTTCTTCTTCTTCTTTTTGACATCCAAGGACTTATATTGATTTGGCAATCCCTTGACCTTCGCTTGGTGGTGTTTTTGTTGTTTAGAAGACAATTCCCGCCCCCATTGAAATGATCCTTCCAAAGGTGACCCTCCCTCCCATGAGTCTCCATTGTCTCTCCGTCAAGTGGCCCAGCTAGACTCTTCGCTCTCTCGTGTTACTTGCCTACCGTGTCATCCAATGCTCTCCTTCTTTCTTGCTTCTCACATGTTACGCTTGAAGGAATTTAGGGTTTATGGGGAATAAAAAAGCCCAAAAATGGTAGATGTTGGGAGGGTTAAGCTGGAATGCTCCCGCAATCCACTTTTCTCCATTGGGTCTCAATTGGAAAGATTCTCTTGATCAGTCCAACTCCCTCTTAACTCCACGAACTATTACAAATTTTATGTCTTTAGAATTTCTTTCTGATGAATCCTAAAGATGTAAGAGTAATGAGAACTCCCTAATAATCAAGGAAAAGGCAACAAGAAGATTAAAGCTGCATACACCCATGGGTGAATCACACACCAACTCTCTCTCTCTCTCTCTCTCTCTCTCTCTCTCTCTCTCTCTCTCTCTCTCTCTCTCTCTCTCTCTCTCTCTCTCTCTCTCTCTCTCTCTCTCTCTTAGTTTCAATAGAAAGCTTAAACTTGAATGATAAACTACTTGTGCAGTATGAAATTCTTTGCTAGCGAGTCTTGATGATTCTAATTGCAAGCTTCTCAAATCCTAAGATAGGATTATGGTATCCGAATATGCTACGACGAGTTTCTATGCACTAAAAGCAGGATTTCCAAAAGAAAAAGTATGGTTTTTTTATGAACTAGACTCAGGTTTTGGGAAAAAGAGTTTTCATAGTGTGAAATTGGTTCTTTTCAATTTTCAGGACCAAAGTTTCTGAAGCAGATACGATTAGCTTAACCCAGCAAAGACACCCCTTCCTTCACCGTGAAGTAGCACTTCGTTGACTGATTTAAGCATGTGATCCTACTAACAAAACGTAGAAGAGAGAAACAGAGACAGAGTAGGGGATGACAACAGCTTGGTAAAAAATTTCCTGCCCTGATCTTTCTTTCGGGTTATTTTGTGTAAGGTCTCCGAAAAGACTAGCAAATCCAAGTTACAGACATAAAATCAAGCTAGAGAAAAACTCAAAGAGATGAAAGTTAAAACAAACCTAACCAGAGAGTTCCAAATGGAATTTCACTAGAAAAATATTGAATTAGTAGAACGGATCATTTCGGGTCGGGGTTCTTCCTCCCGACATTCGGTTATGTTTACTGCCCTAACCAACTTGGGTCTCCCCCAAGCTATACTGGTCATTTTGGTTAGGGTCTGCAGTAAAAGCCAACCCGTTGGCATCCGTAAGAGAGAGGGAAGGAGAGGAATTATTTATGTGTCAATGTCGTATGGGAGGCGTACTAGAAAAATATTTCAGCTTACCCTTTCTTAGTGATCTACCCCTGCCTTATTTGCGCCTATCTTAGATGGGCTAAGTACCAAAACTATTAGCTATTGGATAGCCGCAACTTCATGGCTTTTTTCTTTTTGTCTTTTAGCGTTGTAACAAAAAAGCCTACAAACATTTAATCCATCTATTTAGAACTTGAAAGTCGCAGGGGCTTAGATAGTTAAGATTTTGGATATTTAAGCCACTTGATGTAGCATGAATCTGGATTAGATCACTGAAAAAGAGAGGAAAACACAAGCCAATTATTTATTTATTTATTTATTCTCTTGCAGGCCTCCTAAAAAACTTTAATACGACCAGTTGTATCAAATAATTTTGAGAGATAGTGAGGAAAATGTTTTAGTTGTACCTGAAACCCATATCCTAACCATTGGTTTTGGTGATAGCATGCCTAGGAAATATTTATTTAGTTAAGTAGTTGACCTATTAATAGTGTGTGTACACATGGATCTCTCCATGGAGGCCCAACAAGTGCTGGTGCCTGTCTCTAGGTGGCTACTAAATTGACAAAAACCCTCAACTTGCACTTAGACAATTTACTATTTCCTAGTCCTACATGCACTGACTAAAAATGTCGTATCTTACACCAGTAGTACTTCCATGACATTGTGCAAACAACCAATCATCTCTGCAGCTACTAGAAAACCAAGACATGATATTCTCACCGCCACCGCCCTACAGAGGCCCAACTCAACCGCAGCCAGCAGCAACTCATGGAACTCTCAACTAAGACTCCTAGCCAAAGAAGGCCTTTTCCAACAAGCCCTCCACCTTTACCGCCAAATGCTCACATCCAACCACGCACCGGACCGTTTCACCTTCCCTTTCGCCCTCAAATCATGTGCAGCCCTCTCCATCCCCAAAACAGGCTCCCAGCTCCACTCTCACGTCATCAAAACTGGCTGTCACTCAGAGCCCTTCATTCTTACATCCCTCATTGCTATGTACTGTAAATGCTCCCTCCCTTACGATGCCCACCAATTGTTTGACGAGGTTCCTCACTCAAACAATCTACTTGTTTGTTATAACGCTCTTATTGCTGGTTACACCGTCAATTCTCGCCCTTCTGACGCTTTTTCTCTGTTTCAACAAATGCGGCAAGAAGGCATAGAGTTTAACGTTATCACGATGCTCGGGTTAATTCCGTCTTGCACCGTCCCGACTCAACTGAATTATGGCATGTCTTTACATGCTTGCAATGCTAAGTGTGGGACTGATATGGATGCTTCCGTTGGCAATTGTCTTCTTACTATGTATGCGAAATGCGGGTCTGTTGAAGTTGCACGAAAGATTTTTGACATAATGCCGGTGAAGGACTTGATTTCCTGGAATGCTATGATAAATGGGTACGCCCAAAATGGCTTGGCTACTGATGTTTTGGATTTATATCGGAAGATGAAGTCTTCTAGTATTGAACCCAACCCAGTAACGCTTGTTGGTGTGCTTTCCTCTTGTGCGCACCTTGGTGCGCGTAGCACTGGGCGTGATGTGGAGCGATGCATAGCAAGTAGCAAGTTTGGGTTCAATGTGTTCCTCACTAATGCTTTAATAAACATGTATGGGAGGTGTGGAGAATTGGATCATGCTCGAAGGCTTTTTGAAGAGATGCCTGAGAAGAATATAATTTCGTGGACGGCGCTCATCTCGGGCTATGGGATGCATGGCTATGGAGAAACTGCAGTGTCCTTGTTTGATGAGATGTGTTTGGCTGGAATTCAACCCGATGGAGTGGTATTAGTGAGTGTTCTATCAGCGTGTAGCCATGCGGGGCTTATAGAGAAGGGCTTGGCATATTTTGAGCAAATGGAGAGGAATTATGGTGTGTGGCCAGGGCCTGAACACTATACATGCATGGTTGATCTTCTAGGTCGGGCGGGGCGACTTGAGGAAGCCTGGAGGCTTATTAATTCAATGCCGATGGAGCCCGATAGTGCAATTTGGGGTGCTTTATTGGGTGCTTGCAAGATCCATACGAATGTTGAGTTGGCAGAGTTGGCATTTAAGCATGTAGTTGAACTTGACCCGTCTAATGTAGGCTATTATGTGCTACTGTCCAATATATACTCTGAAGCAAATAATTTGGATGGTGTGGCAAAGATTCGAGTAATGATGCGAGAGAGAAGGCTCAGGAAGGAGCCTGGTTGTAGTTACATTGAGCACAAGGAGAAGATCCATCTCTTCTTAGTAGGTGATAGATCCCATCCTCAGGCTAATGACATTTATAGGATGTTAGATGGACTGGAGGCTTCAGTAAAGGAGATAAGTGGGGTGAATGAAAGTTACGAAAGTAGGAAAGAAGATGAGGATGTGATGACATCAACAGGGGTGCATAGTGAGAAGTTGGCAATTGCCTTCGCACTTTTAAACACAAAGCCAGGGAGTGAGATTGTTGTGATCAAGAATTTGAGGGTCTGTGGAGATTGTCATTTGTTTATAAAGTTGATCACAAAGATTGTCAGTCGAGTGATTGTTGTCAGAGATGCTAGCCGTTTCCATCATTTTAAAGATGGAGGGTGTTCTTGCAATGACTATTGGTAGCAGTTGGTAAGTTAACAACACTACGTGACCCTGATTGTTACTTATTTTCTGCATCCATGGCTGCTTGCCAATCCCAGAAGCACCCATCATTTGTCAGATTGGCGGTGTTGATAATACCTCCTACATTGCTGATGTAAGGATGCATGCTGGTGTTAGGGTGCATACATACATATACACAGAGAAACGCATGCCAAGACATGCGTACATACTCAGTAATCTGAGCATTTGTCCCACTGATATCCTAGTAACTGGATACAGAGAGAGTTTCAAAAACTGGTGAAGTATCAAGGGCAAAACTTCGAGCAAGAAAACATGACAATTTCCTCCTAGACGAAGTATACTGATCTTCAATATTGGCAGTCTTATATGTATTGTTAGCCATAAATTTCAACCTGTCATATTGATGATACTGGTGTCGGTTCATGCATTGTGCAAGTATCAATGTTCAGGTCCTTCCTTACTCAATTGAGGTTGCCAGCTTTTAGAATACACAAATAAAACTACAAATCGTCCTGTCTTTTGCTGTACGTATCTTCAACCACAGAGGCTAGTATAAAAATCTTGTTGGTGGCCAAAATTTCACCTGGTGTGATGATCACATTTTATGCACAGCAGAAGCTTCATATAGTAGACGCCGAGAGTTGTCAGCATACATCAAAAGGCTTCAACTGTCACTTGGAGCCCCCTTCATGTAATCAAGTTGAGTTTGAGGTTCGCAAAAACTCATTGGAACATTCTTGGACGTCGTTCTGAATCGATGGCCAAATCACAGAGTTATGCAACAGTAATACATTGAACTGCTTCTGTATTGGCTTGGGGACATGGGTATAATTTGGTTGGCCATCCCTAGGATCCAGCTGAATTGCGTCACTGGAACTGCCAGGATATAATTTGAACATTGCTATGTTATCATTGGAACAGCTGTCCTATAGTCAGACAAAGTAAACTACTTAAGACACTTTGGGAATTTTGTATCAAGTTGTTCAACCTAGGAGTCTTGCAGCTATTCCTTGACTGCCCTCCGAGTGTAGGAGAGAGAGAGTGCCCCAAGATCTTGGAGTTTTGAAATGGAGGGATTAGGCCTTATGCTTGCAGTGCCTTTGAATTAGCAATACACTTCCAAATATGTAATCATATGCAGTCGAATGCCTGGTGTCAGGCTAGCATTTTTCACAATGTTAATATTTATAAATTCAGGAAGAGAAATGCTATCTGGACTAATTTTCAGGACTGACTCCGAAACCCGCTTAGGTAAGTCTAACCTTTGGATGATTTTGACCCAACAATTTTTTTTGTCTTCTCAGATTTCAGTTATCTGCAAAAATTTACGCCCATTGCATGCTTCTAGTTACTAGTTTTCAGTTGAAAAATGGCAGGCTCATGATTTAGAAACTTAAAACACATACCATCGTCCAAAGGGACTTACCAAGGCAGGGTTTTAAAGTCAAATAATCCAACTTGCTGAAATTTGACGATAGCTACTACAACCCCCACCCCCCCTCAACCAAGAGACACCATTTTCATTCTACTCAGTTCTCTTATCTACAATTGGAGGTTGGTTAATTATCTAGTCAATGTACGTGACTTCATCTGCTTCCATATATAGGCTCAGGTAACTGGCCCCTTCCCTGATTATCTCTCACCTGCATACCTGCCAGCAGATGGTGGTCAATGGGTGGCGAAACTTGCCTGAAGCAATATGGTTGTGTGGAAGCTAAGCAACTTATGTAACCTCTAGTTCAGCTACAACTCTTATTTGTTAGTAAAAAGGAAAAAAAAATTCATTGCAGGCAAAGGTCTTAATAGAACTTCATATAATTATGAAGCACTAAACCCTCTATTTGTTCTTGAATAAGCCTATATATGTTTCAAGGTTGCAACTAGCCGAGGATAAAACCACGATTCAGGGACTCGTTGTAGAAGGTGGTTGATGTTGAGTTTACTTGCATATGGATTTGCTAGTAGCTTGACAAAGCTTGTCTGTGTTTATTCGCCTCACGTGGATGATCTCACGGGCCCTACTATTTCAAGTCTCTCACATTGGATAAACCTTAGCCATCCAATTCAGAAAACCAATTAGAGCCACATAGTAGATTTTTTTTTTTTTGATATACTACTAGTGTCTGTGGTATATATTGTTGGTCTTACCACAATATAGTACATTTTCTTTACCTGGGGGAAGCCTACCAAAGCTGGATTTCGACCATTAGTGGATGTGGGGAAACTAGCAACTAGAGACAAAGTTACATTAGTCCTGGCACTCTGTGCCTACATAATCCTCCCATAATAATTGACAGAGCCGAAAAGGGTAATCAATGTGCCAAACATGATTATTTTATTACACAGAGAGGAAGAAGCCTCCTGAGCAGGCCTATCGGCTCCACTATCTTCTTCTCGGTAGATATGCTGCGTTCTCGAGCTTGTAAATTGTTCTAACAATTCTGTGGAATCATTTAAAGTTCCCAAGCTAGAGTCCATGAGCTACTTTGCATGGCTTGAACCACCAATTTGAAATCCCCGGCATTACGAGATGCTTAATATTCATTCATTTTGCCAATAAAAGACCTTTTGTCATAGAGTCAGCCACGTAGTAGATAGTGAGAGGTTCATCCAACGCCCTTGTCCATGAGTGGCACCTGGCAAATGAGTGCTTTGGATCATAAAAAAAGTGGTTTGGACTTGTCCTTTTCTCTCACATCATTGCTATTACGAAAAATATCTACTTGTGCTGTGCAGACCCACATCTAATAACAGGGATGAAGATGAGTTGCCTTCTGTTGCTGTCAGGTTGAAACATTGTGGTCAATGCAACAATTCATTAATCAAAATCATATGCAGTCACAGGCATCAAAATAGAGACAAACACTAACCAGATAGATTTTGGAGCCATCTTTGCATGATCCCACTCATGCATGTGATTGATTTAACTTCTAAAAACTTTCAGAAAGCGTGTGGATTGGAAAAAAGAAAGACATGCTGCAATTGACAGAAGAAATACAAGTAGATAACATGACCAGATTTGCAGAATCCAAATTGCAGAAACTGTTCTTGGACAAGTTATGGTGGCATCACTTGGTTGGCCAATCAATAGCTGCTTGTTGTCGATCCTCGAGAATGCTTTGGCAGAGAAAAGGTGTCAATCAGAATCATATGGACCCCAACTTTTGAGATCCTACTCTATCCTTGATCACTTGTTCTTCTAAGACATCGTTCAATGGTGATGACAGAAAAGATGGTAAATGTTCTTCTGAAAGGATGACGAATATTGTTTAATTACCATTGGACCTAAAATCTGAAGCTAATAAGGAAGTGATTCCAATGTTGGCTTGGCAGTATAGAATAGAATAGTATCGATTCAACTATGGTGGACTTTGGAACATAATCAAGTCATTCGAGCTAGCATTACGGCTGGAATCAAGTTATCGTATGTGGCCTGATTGTAGGAACGGTTGCTCAATGAATATGTAATGTGATTGCGTGATGCTGGAGGCAAAAGACTGTCATCTAAGACGCATCAGAGGCATAATCCCAGGCTTTTGTCGTATGATCTCAAGCCTTTGATTCCGTTATTTTTTCATTTACTCAACCACCTATTTGTAGGGGATAAAGAGGCTTAGAATTCAACGGGCTTGAATTTGGTACATGACTCATGATGAAAGGACCCACGTTTGCATAATCCGACCAATCTCATACCTGCAACTTCTAATGCCTTCATTTTTTGTTTATTTTCTATGACAAACGACATAACTTCAGAGTACGTCACCTGCCCCAGGAAGCCTCTTCTTATGCCAAGGCCTTATGTGAAACTCCCACAAGTACCAAGCCTAGTTTTTAACTCAGTCAAGTGATCCTACCGGCCATTCAGTACAAAAATAATTAAATATAAATAGTAAAAAATAATTTAAGTACAAAAAAGTCTAAAAAGTTATCAAACCAACAGCAATAATAAACCTACAAAACAAAGATGTGGGTTTCTCACTTCAAATAAAAATAATGCATGTAAGAAAGCAATTAAACTAACACCAACACATATTAAAAAAAACATAAACTAAAATTTTTTTTGAAACTATCAATTACCATTAGTTTCCATCTTTGGAGAACTATGAGAGGAAGAAAGATGCTTTTGGCAGCAATATGTTTGTGAGAAAGAACCAAAGAAGAAATAATGTGTATATTTTTGGGTTTTTTGCAAAAATGTCATTACATTTTGGCATTTTTGCAAAAATATCTATTTTTTAAGTTCCTCAAATATGCAATTAAGTTGTCATGAGCTTTACAAAATTGCCAATATGTTAGTTTTCCATCCTCTTTCCGTATTAAGTTTTTTTAAATTATGATCTTATCCTTCTCTAATTCGAATTCAAGTTCCATACTTGAACAATAACTGGCAATTAGGTTGCCAACTTTGGACACTAAGTTCAATGACTTTTCAATGAAAATTTTCAGTGAAACTAGGTATCTAATGCAATTAAATAACATTAAATCTAATGATATGGTTAGATTTCAATAAAGAAAAAAACCAATAGTAATGTATGCAATCATAAGAATACTATATTTATTAACCTCCACAACAGCACCTGTTAAACTTCTTCAATGAAACTCAACAATTTAAACTTTGATTTCTCACTAAAAATTGATATAAAACTCTTCCTAACACATATTAGATTATAATCAAAGATATGGATCAATAAAAATACAATAAATTTAAAAAATTCAAGTTTAAAACATAAGCAAAGTATTGTTACTGTTCACACGAACAGAAATGAGTTATAGAATTTAAGTTCTTCGTTCAATGCCTTTTACAATGAAAATTAGAAATCTAAGATGTGGGTCTTCTTCTTTTCAATGTATTATATCTATAATAATCAATTTCAGATATTTCTGTTGATTAACAAAGTGGGATTTCGCGTGCAAAGTCCTCTTGTTCACTATCGGTTGTTGGATAAAATTTTAAAACTTCCTAGGTCACAAAGAATCTCGGCCATCTTTCCAAAAACTCGGCTGAGTTTTTCAATCCAACTCACATGATCCACCGCATCAAAATGACAATGATGTCATCCGAGTTTTTTGGGCGATCCGACAAGGTCTCCTACCGATCCAATCCATATTGGGCGATCTCCAAGTCGGATTACCTATTTTTTAAAGTATGCTTCTGATACCCTTTTCCCAAAGCTCAACCGAACTACAAGATTATTTAGTTTAATTTAGAGAAATTGTCGCAAGTTTGTATCCATTCATGCATATTTTATTACTATTATAGTGTGATTGACGTTGTATTGCATTCATTATAATGTTATTGAGTGATTGAAGGGCTAGGATAGCTCTATTTTATAGGGAACCATTTAAGACAGCTAGTGAGTCTTAGAATAGGCCCCAGGTGACCTTCTACTACATGTAATAATCTCCTAACATGAATCTAGCCCTTAATCTGTCTTACATGTTATTGGATTTTTGGGATTAAGTCCTACTTGGGGATTTCTATATAAAAGCTAGAAGACAAGAGACAAGCAAGAGAAATCTAGGTTATGATTCTTTAAGAGGTACATTGGTGATCTCTACCTTGGTATTTTGTGTCAATCCAAAACTTTTGGTGGATCAAAGAAAGTGGGTTGTGGATCTCCCATTATCTCCATAGCTAAGTAATCACTGACCAGATGTCTGACTGAGCAGAGTGCAAAAGAGGTTGCTCTGTCTCATAATTCTTTTGTTCTACTCTCCGAGCTTTGGCCCTCGTGACTCCGCTGGCCGATGCTCGCCGTTTGTGAGAGCAGTTGAGATACTTCATGGCATGTCAGCAAGGTAGGCTTAGGTGATGTTTGCATCTTAACAGAAGAGGTCTCTTTCTTTGTCGCCCTTTTCTCACCCTATTGTTGAATCCTGTGAGTTGATCATTGTCCACTCAAATTTCATATTTCCTTTGTAGAAAGAAAGTAGTACTTGATAGTCAATCCTGGTCCTGGTTTATATCATTTCATTATTGTTTCCAAATTTATGTTTGTCTATTCAATGGGGGAAGAATGCTCCTCTCTCACAAACATCTTTTGATCTTTCATTGCCACTTGAAAAGGTTGATCATCTGGTGTAAGAAGGTTTTTAATGAAACTAAGACGAGTTGGTTAAGTGCCTAGTGTCACCACCTCGAGGCTGTGGGTTTGAATCCACTCTTCATTCAAGCAAAAGAAAAGGGGCTTGTGCTAAAGGCTCTAGCTTTGAACAAACATTGTGTTCGTACAGGATAAGTAGGTGAATGGTTGAGTATGCGACGATGGCCAAATCCCCACATTC
This sequence comes from Warburgia ugandensis, assembly GCA_035236585.1. Classification (NCBI taxonomy): domain Eukaryota; kingdom Viridiplantae; phylum Streptophyta; class Magnoliopsida; order Canellales; family Canellaceae; genus Warburgia; species Warburgia ugandensis. The sequence goes on along the minus strand of CP141135.1, from coordinate 61,982,509 downwards.
GCAAAAACTCATGGGAACATTCTTGGATACTGTTCTGAGTCGATGGCCAAATCACTTTGTTTCTCGCTGATGCAGCAGTAATACCATTGAACTGCCTCTGTTTTGGCTTTGGGACACAGGTATAATTTGGTTGGCCATCACCAGGACCCAGCTGGATTGCCTCACTGGAAGGGCCAGGATGTAATTTGTACCTGTCTTATGGTCTGACAAAGCAAACCACTTGGACACTGTTGGGATTTTGTGACTAGTTGTTCAACCTAGGAATCTTGCAGCTATTCCTTGATGGCCCTCTGAGTGTAGGAGAGAGATAACCCCAAGATCTTGGAGTTTTGAAATGGAAGGGCTAGGCCTTATGCTCGAAGTACCTTTGAATCAAGCAGTACACCTCCAAATATGTAATTCATGTGCAGTCGAACGTAACGCCTGGTGTCGGCCTAGTGAATTGCATGACGTTAATCTTCTATAAATTTCAGAAGAGAAATGCTATCCTGATTGAGTTTTGGGATTGGTTCCAAAACACTGCCTAGGTAAGCCTAACCTTCAGATAATTTGACCTAAGCATCTTATTTTTGTTATTGGATTTAGGCTAGCTATCTGCAAAATTCACTCCCATGGGATGCTTCTAGATACTAGTTTTTAGTTGAAAAATTGAATGATTATGATTTAGGGACTCGAAACGCATACCAATCTAAGGAGATTGAACGAGAAGGATATATTAGATCATCCAAAGGTGGAGGCTTACCAAGTAAAGGGGTTTTGGAGTCAATGAACAGCTTTTCCCTGAATCAACAAAAAATATTATTGATAAGGACATTTATGATAATGAACCAAGCAAGAAGAAATTGATGAAAAAAAAAAGAATTCACAAATTTATTGTGACTTATGTTTCTTGTCCTAGGCATATGTATTTTATCAAGTTATTACAAACCCAACTTATTAACAAGTATGACTTAAGATTTCTACTTCAACCCAACTTGCTGAAATTTGACGATGGCTGCTCCTCTCTCAAATACAACCATTTTCATTCCACTCAGTTGTCTTCTCTACAATTGGAGGTTGGCCAATTCTCTAGTCAGTGCACATGACTTTATCTCCTTCGATATGTAGGCAAAGATTACTGGCCTTTTCCTAATTACTCCCCGTATACATGCCCGCAGATGGTGAACAATGGGTGGCGAAACTTGCTTGAAGCAATATGGTTGTGTGGAGGCTAAGCAATTTTGTGTTACTTCTGCTGCTTATTTGTTAGTAAAAAGGAAAAAAATTTCATACAAGGTAAAGGTCCTACTAGAACTTTGTACAATTATATTTGAAGCACTAACGGCGCTTTGATGGATAGATAGATCTAAACCCTCTGTTTATTCTTGAATAATCTTATACATGTTTCAAGTTTGCAACTAGCTGGCGATAAAGCAAGGATTCTGGAACTCGCTATAGAAGATGATTGATGTTACGTTCACTTGCGTATGGATTTGACAGTAACTTGATAAAGTTTGTCTGGGTGTTTGTTCTCCTCATGTAGATGATCTCAAGGGCCCTACTGCTTCTTCTTCAAGTCTCTCACGTAGGATAAACCCTAGCCATACAATTCATAAAACCATTTAGAGCCACGTAATAGATTTTTTTTTTTCTTTCTTTTTTTATACTGCTAGTGTCTCTGGTATTGTCCGTCTTCCCACAATATCTTACATTTTCCTTCTCCTTGGGAGGAGCCCACCAAATCTGGATTTCGAGCACTAGTGGGTTGGGGAAATAAGAAGTCTTGGCATTCTGTGCCTACATAATCCTCCCATAATAATTGACACGGCCAAAAAGTATAATCACTGTGCCAAACATGATTAGTTGATAACATATAGAGGAAGAAGCCTCCTGACCAGGCCTATCGGCAGCGTTCTCCAGCTTGTAAATTCTCAAACTAGAGTTGATGAGCTACTTTGCATGGCTTGAACCACCAATTTGGAATCCTCTGCACAATGAGATGCTTAATAAAAAAAGAACTTTTGTCAAATCCAGCCAGGTAGTATTTAGTGAGAGGTTCATCCAACGCCCTTCTCCATGAGTGGCACCTGGCAAATGAGTAGTTTGGACTTGTCCTTTTCTCCCACATCAACTTGTGCTGTGCGGACCCATATCTATTAACAGGGATGAAGCTAAGTTGTCTTCAGTTGATGCTAGGACGAAACATTGTGGGCCTAGCAGTAATGGTTGTGGACCCAAAACACACGCAGTCACAATTTTTTTTGTCAACGCGACAATTCACTAATCAAAAAGCATTTGCAATCACAATTAGTGCGTGGAAGACTTGATTCGCCACAGGCATAAAAAATATAGACAAACATTACCCGGATTGATTTTAGAGCTACCTTTGCATGATCTCACTCATTCATGAGATTGATCTAACTTGCAAAAGCTTTCAAAAAGCTCGTGTGGATTGAATCAAAGAAAGACATGGAAAAAATGACACAAGATATACACGTAGATCAGATGATCAGATTTGCAGAATCTAAATTGCAGTAACTGTTCTTGAACAAGTTATGGTGGCATCACTTGGTTTGCCAATCAACAGCTGCTTGTTTTCCTTTTCTCAAGAATGCTTTGGCAGGTAAAAGGCATCAATCAGTATTACATGGCACCTTTTGAGCTGCTACTCTATCCCTCCATCGCTTGTTCTTCGAAGGCTTAGTCAATGGTGGAGACAGAAAAGATGGCAAATGTTATTGTGAAATCATAATGAATGTTGTTGGATTAACATTCTGACTAAAAGCTTAAGATGATAGGAAGAAATTCTAATATTGGTTTGGCAGTATATAATAGAATAGAATCGATTCAACTATTGTGAACTTGAGAACATAATCAAGTCATTCGAGCTATCATTATGGCTAGAATCAAGTTATCGTATGTGGTCTGATTGTAGGAACGGTTGTTCAATGGTGGTAGTAGGAATATGTAATCTGATTGTGGTGCTGGAGGCAAAAGAGTGTCATCTGAGACCCATTAGTGGCATAATCCCAGGCTTTGATGGGCCTCATACTAAGAGTATTTACTTTTGTTGTATGATCTCAAGCGTTCAGATTCCGTTATTTTTTATTTTCTCAACCACCTATTTGTAGGCGATAGAAGAGGATCCTTGGCGTAAAGGTAGAGTTGTCGTCGTGTGACTTTAAGGTCACGGGTTCAAGGTGTAGAAACAGCCTCTTGCAAAATACAAGATAAGACCACGTACTATTGACCCTTGTGGTCTATCTCTTCTCCAGACCGCACGTACATGAGAGCTGCTCGTTCAGAGTCTGCCCTTTTTACCTATTTGTAGGTGATAAAGAGGCTTGTACATGACTCGTGAAAGGACACACGTTTGATATCCGACCAATCTCATAGCTGCAACTTCTCATACCTTCTTTTTAATTTATTTTCTCCGACAATAATAACTCCTGCACCTGCCTCTCCTAGCTTGCCAATGGCTAATCCATCAAAGTTCATTTTTATAAAATCCAGAGATGTTGCTCCCAAGTCACCCATATTACTCGAGTTTGATAGATATGGGAGGTAGTATGTTACTATCCCTTTTTTATAATGAAAAGTCTATGAGCGTGGGTTTGCCTGGAAGTTAGATAGAACTTTGGCTTTGATTGTGATGATTATTTGTTGTATTCAAGTTACCAACCTGAGTAACAAGTAGTTTCAACATGACAATTATTTGAGTTATATGCCTTTAACAGCCATAGTTTATAATTTAATATAATATTTGTTTTTATTTTATTAATAAAAAAATATATTTTCTCTTGATCATATGCTAAGTATATATTATAGGATACTTATATTGAAGTGAGTTAGATTATGACAATATTAGGCAAGTTAATCATGACAAGGAGAACCTTGGCGCAACGGTAGAGTTGTCATCGTTTAACCTTGAGGTCACGGGCTCAAGGTGTGGAAATAGCCTCTTGCAAAATAGAAGGTAAAGCTGTATACTATTGACTCTTGTGATCCACCCCTTCCCTAGACCCTGCATACACGGGAGGTTCGTGCACCAGAGCTGCCTTTTTTTAGGCATTAATCATGAAATGATTACAAGAATCTTAGTTAACATTGTATGAATTCCATGTAAAGATGATTGAGAATCAAAAGACAGGGAGTGAAGGACTTGTAATAGATTCTTAACAGAAAGATCGTTGGGGTGGACCCAATGGTATTTTTGTATAGATCATGCTAGCTGATGAATCCCCACTTTGGACTTCGTTAATGGAGAATGGGTCCCTCAAAACTTCAATGGGGAGCGAACATCCAACTGTGAATTGATTACACGACTTATGTTTTTCTAAATGCCATCTAATTATCCCTTTCATGCACTTGTCACCGAACCAGAGCATCCGATACGGAACAGCAGACCACCATGTCAAGAGCCAACTCATAATTTGCGCAATGTCACAGAAACTCAGTTGGTAGGAGGACAAGACTAATGAAAAAGGCACATGAACTGGGTTGGATGACTAAGATTCCACTAAAAATTATAGAGTAGAAAGTTGGTGTCATGGTTTAACCCCCACAATGACTGTAACACTCATTTAAATGCTCTAGATGCAGTTATAAAGCACTATGTCTTCAATTTTTAGTTGAGCAAACTAATTAAGCCCAAAAGTGTTCATGATTAGACTTAAGAGCACCATAATTCAAAAGCTTAGCAACGCATGATTTGATTTAGTAGGTAAGATCGGAGAACCCACAAGCACTATCCGATTATGTAAATATCTTAAATGGTGTACCAACTGCCTCCTTGTTTGGAAGAAAATGACTATAATTACAAGGTCCAATGAAAGAAAGACAGAGTTAAGACAGGACCCTAAAGCGCTTCCGGTGGTCCAAATCTGTTGTTCCTTCTGAGGGGGCAACCAGGCCCACGCTTGTTCGAGATTTTGTTGAAGAAAAATCAGTTTCCACTCAGGCCATGTTGCTTAACATGGTGGTAAAGTCTCAAGCAGGGAAGAACTCCATTAGCCCAACTTTCATCCCCATCTACATTTAGTCACCTGGAAGAACGTCTGGCCGCCAGTGTAAGTCATATAGGCAGCCTGATCTCCACACCCTCTGAGACAAGATGAAATCAGCTTTCACAAACATAAATCCTTGCTGAAATTCTGCGAGAAGGCCACGAGTTCCTCTTGGATAATATATATGATCCTGTACTGCACAGGAGGGCTGTTTTCTCCCACTCAATATAAAACCATCTTATTCAAGCTAGAAGATTGCCCATGTAAAGTGACATCAAAATCCATCGCACTCAATTTTCCAAAATCTGCAAATGTGGGATGGAAGAGACAATTTTCTGGGGTCATTTTCGAATGACACGGGTGGCCATTTATTGCGAGATTGTGAGTGACTACTCCAATCATAGTAAAAAAATTGGTTTAATTATAACCGATATTTAGTAACAGTAACGTGGAAAGCAACTGGGATAAAAGCTCTATAAGTTGTACACAACTTCCATGGTGTATATCCTTCTCTATCTTCATATCTACGAAGAGGAATGCTAAACTGACCTAACCATTGGTGCAACATTTGAATAATCTAAGTTGTACATCTCATTGTTCCAGATTTAAATATCTTATAGATTAAAAAGCATGTGATTTAGATGATTCTAGCATCCAAAAAAACAACTGAATATATATATAATTTTCAAGCACATCCAAAATAAAAGAACCAGTTTTCAATATGTCCTCCGATCAACAAACTCATTGGCCGATGATTTAACAAGAGAAGCGATCATGTAGGACGAGGTTGGAGTTAGACCCTCATTTTAGTTTTCTACTGCGTAATCTTTGATTATGTCTGATCATTGTTCTTTCGCCTCTCTCCTGGGTGCTTTCTGTTTTAGATTGGTCTCTAATGGTCAGTTACGCCTACAGGGCCTCTTCTTGACGCTGAGTCCACATCTAGCAGCATAGTAACTTGGTCTTTGGGGATCATGCTCTTTACATATTTCTTTTTGTGATTTTCTCAAACGCCATAATAAAATTATACTTTACTTTAAAAAAAAAAAAAAGCATATGAAAAGTGTACTTAGAAACTGATAGTTTAGAAATTTTATAAACAACAGATAGTTTCTTAGAAGCTAGAATGATCCATACAATGTGATTTTTTATTCATAAGAAACTAAAGTTGCAGAAATGAGATGAGTAGTTCTTATCATGCATAGGTAGGCTCTACTTAAATTGCAGAAATGAGATGAACATGATCCTCAAAAGGTGATTCCTAGATCTCACCTCATAGTACAGTCAGTTTGACCTTCCTTATTTATGGCACTGCTTTTCATAATTTCCAAAATATTCTTTCGGACCTTTATAATCTGTGACTCTTGTAAATATCAGTTCTTATCGTTACCCAGGTTTTCTTGATATTTAGTATAATTTAAAAGCTAGTACAACGCATTAAGATCAGGATGAACAACTGGGTCGACAATATGAGGGCAGTTCTTTATTGACACAACATATGAGAGAAATGATAAGTTGGTTATGGGCATTCAAGGAGCCCTTAATGGGGAAGGAAGGGCACTTGTCCTTATGGCGTCCACAGCATGATTACTTCCAGCTACACATCGTCCTCCATGTTGTCTATATCAATAAGGTGAGTAATTTTTCCGTGGCAAGGACGCAGAATTTTCAAGAGTAGTTATTAGGGTTCCAATCAAGTGAAAACTTAAACAATCAGGAACAATGCAACAAGTAAATATATACATACATATGTGTGTGTGCATGCGCAAGTGTACTTTGCCCTTTTTCACTAGTCATTGCTCTAACACAGGTTCACGATCGTACAAAGATTTCTAAATTTTCGGAGAGTACAAGGGATAAGCTGAACAAAAATGAGTATAGGATAATGATTAAGATATCCTTCTGAAATGTATTTATGTAACTTAAAGGCTTATATGGAGGATCAATTTGTAATACACTCTTTTCAATTCGATATCAAAATGAATCCCTCTATTGTATGCCTTCATCTGTGAGGCTATCATAAGGATAGCACACTCTAAACAAAAAATATTCGTGTATGAGTATCTTTGCACTATTATCTACATTCTGACCAAATGTTCATGATCTTACGAGTAGTTTTGTCTAGGTAGACCCACACATGTCTATACCCATATGAGAGAGAAACTCATAAATATAGGCGATGCTATGTTATTGTAAGAGAGTGAGAAAGACTGAAATGTTCAGAAGCAGAGGGTTGACGGAGGCTTTTTAGCCTCCTCTCCTCTTTCCCATTGTAATCTAATCGGATAGTCAAATTCTCTTCTCTTGTAGACGTATACATGATAGCTGAACCACATAAACTCTTTGTTTTTATGTACGAGTGCTTATGTTTACCAATCTACTATCCAAGGCAGATCTTGTACAATAGGCGGTATTAAAGCAAGGTTGTTTGGAAACGACTAGATCTGACCTAACATGTGGTGGCCAAGGTGGTTTCACAGCGGCATTGGAGGATACAAACTTGATGGTGGCTAAGACCATGACTACAGTAGATTGGATAGTGGATCCCATTTCCCCAGGGAAGGATGACGTGTAGATGATTGACGAGAACCTTTTGGAATTCTCTCGTGAGCAACTAATGAGAGTAGTCAATAGGGGCAGGTGCGAGAAGTATAACAGGCTTCAAGGTGGCAAGCTTTTAGACGACAAGCTTTTAAGTACTTATGTTAAATTAGATAACGTATTAACACTTTGACTCCACAAGGAGTGTTGACCAAGGGGAGTAGCAACCCATTTAGAAGAAACTGTAGATATGTGCAAATAGTTATTTGAAAGAGATAGCTAAATAAAAAATGTGCTTATAATTTGGGCGAGCTAAACTAAGCTGAAAGGATTTAATACATTCTTCTCCCATGGGCATGGAGGGAGAGATTGTTGAGGTGGACTCGCATATGGTCCATAACCATGGGAGAAAAAAACTCATATGCATAGGTGTGACACCCCGGGTTTTCTAAATCCTTTTCCATATGTATACGAAAATAATAATGGTTTAATGATAGAAAATAGATGGGATCCCAGAAAACTTAAACTCAAAATTTAAAAACTTTTCCGGCGTCAAGAAAAATACCAATGAAGAAAACCCCGAGGGTCATTTCATTTGAAAACTACTCTGAAGAAACAGAACTAAAAGTAAACCTTTTGAGCATGCTCACAAAATAAAACCACGGTGAAATTTTTACAACTGTAAAGATAGTCTTACATCGCCAAGAGGAAAGTTCCTGGACGGCTAATAAGGGTCTGGGTGGGCTTTACCAGTAACGATGCCTTTTAAAACTGTGTGGGCCCGTGGCCCAAAGCGGACAATATCGTTATTGAGGGAGCCCAGACCCAGGGCGTTATAGTGGTATCAGAGCCTAGGCTTGTTCCATCATCACCACTTTAAGGGTCTAATTAGCATGATAGCCAATTAGTTGTATACCAAAAATCAAGAAACTGGGCCGCCGCACGTGCGGTGCATGGCGCTCGTGAGTCTAGAATCGGTGCTATGGATGCACTCTGCGCGTGGGGGCGGAAACAGCGCCCATGGTGTGCATTCAGAGCGTCGCGCATTCCTGCAACACCGCATGGCGCGCGAGTCGCACCACGTGCCTTGCATGTGCGCTCGTCCACTTGTTTTCTTCCCAGTGCAGGTTGCCGTTGCCAAGAATGACGACCGGACTGGTTCGCCGTCGTCGGCAACCTTAGGTGCTCCGTTTTTTGCAATTTTTACACCTATGACTATTATTATTTTCATATACATATAGAAAAGGATTTAGAAAACCCGGGGTGTCACAGTTTGGCATCAGAGCCAACCCCCGACCCGGTGTGGGTGGCTAACTGCATGCGAGCGGAAGCATGGGAGGTCACACGTGGACGCGTGTCCCCTAAGGGGGAGAGGGCTACCATTGCCGTCTGCCAAGATGGCTTGAGGGGGAGGCCCCAAGATAGTCTGAGGGGACGAAGGCGGGATGCACTGAGAGTTAGTCTCACATCGCTAAGAGGAAAGTTCCTGGGCGGTTGATAAGGGTTTGGGTAGGCTTTACCAGTAACGAGGCCTTTTAAAATTGTGTGGGCTCGTGGTCCAAAGCGGACAATATCGTTACTGAGGGATCCCAGACCCGGGGCATTACCCCCCCTCTAAATTTTTATCTATATACATCCTTTTCATTTTATTTTTTATTTTCTTTAAAATGGTAAATGTTACAATAGGAAATGCTAAGTTATTGTAAGAGAGTGAAGGGATCGAAACATAGAGAAGCAGAGGAGGGTTGAGGGAGGATTTTTAGCCTCCTCCCCCTCTTCTCATTGTAATATGATAGATAGTGAAATTCTCTTCTCACATAGACGTAGGCACGATAATTGAATCATGTAAACTCCTTGTCTCTCTTGTTATGTATGCTTATCTTTACAGATCTATGATCCTAGTTGTCATATCTGCCAAACCGAGACAGATCTGGCACAAAAAGTTTATCTATGTATAAAAAATTTATCAATGAATCTTTCAATAATACTTCTAGAGCCTAAAAGGAAAAATGGAGAAGCTATTCTCATTTTTCAGTTGAAATTTTGGGGGATGTGTGTGTGTGTGTGTGTGTGTGTGTGTGTGCAATTATAGATGGATGGCTTAGATCATAAGTTGACTTGGATCATTAAGATGAGATTACCTATTTAATGAAAATAATTTCTTCTTGGGATTTCTTTATTTACACAATATAGAGATTTATTTGCTTATATTAATATACACTATTAGATGGACAACTTTGAAAATTAAGATGAGGTTCATATTTCTCTATTTTGAATACAGAGATTTATTTTAGAAAACAATGTAAAGATATAATATAAAGAAACTTTAGAAAGAGTGCCTAAGAAATAGAGTCTACAAATAGATTTCAAGAATGGTTAGAGATGAGAGAGAGAGAGACTTAAGAATTGAAATATGGCTTAGAAAGAGAGGGTCCATTTATCCAACTAATAAGGCAAGATAAAATAAAAATAACTAAAAAATCAAATATGATGACATGGCACAAGAAAACATAAGATTTTGCTTAAATTGATATAGATATTTATTTGTTTAGATTAATATAAATTATTAGATAGATGCCTTTGATTATTAAACAGAGCTAGATGAAATATTATTATATTTTAATTTAAGGACTATTTCATAAAGTGTTAAGAAGATTAATGGTTTTGATGAGTAAATATCCCAGCCTATATGTAACAAAAATCCTCTTAAAGATTTGTTTCCTAAGATAGGATGCCTGTTAAATAGAAAGATATAAGGTTGTATCAAGGCTAATTTGTTTATATATATAAATTATAAAGAGACAAAAAATTTATATCTTTTGATAGAATAATCTAGAGATGCTTAACAATTATGTCAAATACAAAAAAGAAAAAAAGAAAAAAGGGGTCGTGACATATACACAACTTTAAGAAATTAAGTTACGAATTTATTTCCTCCTAAGATTTCTTCATTTACATTAATATTGATTAGTAAGTAGACAGCTTAGATCATTAGATGACTTAGATTATTAAGATGAGGTGGCCTAGTTGAGAAATATTTCTTCCTATTACAAGTACTTTGTTGACACTAGTGTAGAGATCTATTTGTTTACAACAACATAAATTAGATAGACGGCTTTGATCATGAAGATGATATTTCATTGCCACTTTAAAACGGATACAATATTGAGAGATTGTAGCAAAGGTGCCCAGAAAATTGAAAGGGGTGCAATCTAAAAGAGATTTTAGGAAATGATAAAGATGATAGAAATTTAAGAAATTGACATATGGTTGAAAAAGAGAGGTAAATACTCTAGGGTCATTTATCTAACTAATAAGATATTATTAAATTAATTATAAATTACAAATATGCTGACATGGTATAAGAAAAAATAAGGTTCTAAGTACTCAAACAAAAACTAAATTAGCTTAATACATAATAGATGACAAACACAACAATAACATGATTTGGATATTTGGTCTTGCAAGTCCTATTGAGGATGCTTCGCTATATAAAATCCCTATATACCGATTATCCTCATGGTCTTTTGATCACCATATAGGGATTTCCTGTAGATATGGAATTTTTTATACTTTCTTCTCTGCCATAGATCAATCCAAAAGACATATAAATATGAAATTTTATGATATGAGAATTTGACCGTCGGAGTTTCCCTTAGAACTCCTTCCTTCATGTAACAATCTATAATTATAAATCTAGAGACCAAACACAAGAAAGACTAGTGATAACTTATAAGTAAATAGAGAAAATATTATAGATTCTCCTTTTTGATCAACCTACTCAAGCATACACTAAGACCAATCTTTTTTCAGCATCAATCAACCCTCCCAAGTATGCACTATGGTCAACCTTTCTTATGTGCAAGGTTGGTTCGATCTAAGATGATTGGCCAACTCACCAAGAAAATTGCACAAAAAGATGAGACTAAGATAGTTGGTTTTCCTCTCTTCCCTTCTATGTAACATGTGGTTTATACTTGCTTTCCTAGTTAAAATATGTTTCTAATTAGATTATTTGTTAGACAAGTACATGCTTATTAGTTGATCTAGAAGCTATAATTAAACAAGAAGAAATAATCTAGGGCCCATTCATAAAATAAATTGAAGGTGTTCCCTTTAATACCAATTGTCTAGATCATCTCATAAGTTGATCAAGCTAAGTAGATGATCAGACACCCGATCTAGCTTATTTACCTAAGCTCAAAACTAATCCAAGAAAATAATTCCAAATTTTCTTAGAGTAAAAGTAGAAAGCAAGATATGTGAAGACTTATCAATTTCTCTATGACAAAAATATCATTCACTAAAAATATTCCATCCCCTTCTAGCAAGATTATCATAAGATAAGAATCTATTATGAGTAGTGATCCAAGCAAAAGAGAGCACTATTAGACGGGCTTATAGTGAATGGATCGACAACAAAGAAACTTTGGTCCATTGATCAAACCAAAAGGAAGTCAAGGAGCCATTCCTCATCAAGATTTTTGTCTTGGAATTCACTACCTATGAAAGAGTCAAAATATTACTTCACACTTAGAAGAAATTATGAGATTTGGAATTGCTTGACCACCAAGTATATTCCTAATGTTCATACTTCCAGTTCATAACCTCCCTCCATATACTATCTATTTTTCACCATGCCTCCAAATCCATTTTACAAGCACTGCCCCATTAAAATATCCCACTCTTCTAATACCCAATCCTCCCCATTTTTTATGTCTACAGACATCAACCCAACTGATTACAAGAAATTTTTTCTTGTCCAAACTATCGTTCCTAAGAAATTGATATTATAATCTCTCAATTACAACTCTTACTTAAGCATGCAATTTATCATTGACATGACAAACATAGACAAATTTGTGATGGATGATTTATTAAAGTAATTCTGCCACCCATGGATAAGTAAGTCCTGATTCGTATTGTCAATTTCTTTTGAATTGATGCGTCTAAGATTATCACATATTAATGATACGTCTAATATTATCGCATGTATGAAAATTACTGATTAGATCCAATAAGTACCGTGTCTGACAGAAGTGCCATTATTGACCAAAGAGTGAGAATACCATATTAGCTTTCCACATATGCAATGAATAAATGATGATTCACAATCCAATCCATCTTTCATCCGGAATCAACCATTTTGGGGTACCCGGAGAGGAACCGAACAGATAGTGTCTGTGATGCAGATTGATGTGCGCTTTTACACTACCTCTCTCTTGAATTAACTCTACTTTTGAAATTTAAGCAGGTGTGCGTGTATTCTTGCGTCCTTTTGAGCTAGTGGGCAGACACATCTGGACTACAATTGCACTATTCTTCTCTACTTCTACGACACAGCATGTATCTTTAGCAGTTGCTGCAGCAGTGTCGTCAACCCTACGTAGCACAGCTACTCTCTTTGTCCACGGATTCTTCCCCACACGATAAGGAGAAATTTTCATCGTAGGGTTCTTTGTAACAGTTCCTGTACAATGAAGGATTACAATCTCCCCGCTTGGCAAGGGAATCCGCTTCATTCATCATTAGCACAGGGAGAATGTAAGCGAAATATGAATATACTATTACATCATCATCTGCATGGCAATGGAGAAGGTATTTGAAGCAGGATCAATTCACCTAATCATATGGTACCGAAGAATAGAATAGATTCACCTGACGTGAAACAGTGAATAGAGTTCTTCGTGGTAGCAATATGGATCGAAATTGAACTGATTCATTCACCTCAAGCGGCACTATAGGGACAGCATCTTATTGTCCAAGAGGGCATTAGAGACAGATTTAGTATCCTTGTTATCATCACTTCTGTCATTGCAGTGTTGTATAGGAGTCAAAGCCGACTTGTAGGACTTTGAAGAACTGCAAGTGGGAATGGTATCAGTTCGCTCTACAACAGCGTCGGGAACAAGGTACTGGTCCCATGCACATGCATTAGGGAGTAACAAGTCATAAGCATGGTTTGGAATCAGACCAAGTCATATAAAGTGGGGAAAAGGACGAAAGGGAATTCATGACTGTGTCCACGGAATCGAGTCTTCTAGTAGTTGCTATGATCTTGTAGATTAGGTAACAAGGCACTCAATCTGCCAATAGCAAGTGACAGAGTTTAACCATGGCAAACGGGTATTTCTGAGAATAATGGAAAGCAGTGTCAAAATCCATAAATAGCATAGGCGAAGGATATTTAGGAAAAAAAAACTTACACAACTGCTGGGAAATGTGGTGGTGGCAGAATTTCAACTTTTACTACTTAGTTCGCCACTAAAGATGCAAAATCTGCTGATAAAAATTACAGATAACTTACCTCATGCTAATGAAAACCTCTCTTCACTTGAAATATCGATGGTATTAACAGAAAATACAATAACTTTCATATTTCAAGAGGAGAGAACACACTCGAGATACGGCCATTGGACGAGACTTTTGGTAACCACCAATCTTGAGGGGCGATAAATTTTATAAATGGTTTGATGATCACTCAAAAAAATAAAGGCGGGACTCAAAAATTGGCGTGGACTCTAAGTGTCGAACTTGGTGGATAAATAAATAATGTATTATCTCTAATATAAAAGGGTAAAAGAATTAGTAATTAAGCCTTTTCACGTTGGAATTTATGGTTACATTTGGATCATCTAACTAATCGGCCATGTGAGGCCGGTTCATACAATGAGTCCAATAACAGCCACCAACATTTGCCCATTTTAGCCAAAGAAGCGTGGAAGTTAATTTTAGTGACTAATTAATTAATTAATCAAACTAGAATAATGACAATGATATAAATGAAGATGTCCAAATCAGATTATGGCCCACCTGAGACCTTGTGCTAAAATTCTCTCCTGTGGATGATTGTAAGCCTAACTTTGATTGAAGATCATGTTATTTTGTAGATGGATGTAGATCTCTGCTCTTTCATCCACTAACCACCCACTTAAAGACAATAAAGAAGTTGAGAATTTGTCAAATGGGATAGAACGTTGGCGCATGACGACTCCATAATAACAGCCTAGCAGATAAGGGTTTGGAGATTAGACAATTAAAAAATTAGAATCAATTATTTGCAGTGTGGAACTTGGTATGTGCATGGGTTTTTTGGAGGAACCATGAGTCGGCAATTGAAGGTTGCGTAGTTGGGTTAGATCTTTCTATTTCCAGGGTGTTAAAAGGAGTAGTTGGAAGCATTAATGGAGGAGAGTTCAGGGCTGAACATTTGGAGGCGATCCTGTGTCTAAGAAGCAGCCAAGAAGAATTGTTTGAACTTTGGATCACCAACCATATAGGACCCACTGTGTTAACACATGTAAATTCATCTAGTGAAATGTACACACAAACCTGGGGATGCTTATTCTTCCACCTATCTCTATTCATAGATGATAAATTTAGGCCAACAAGGATGAACCCCCTTCCACACGTTTCCCTCAATCAACGCCTTTGATTAAGCAGGTTAGTATCTCGATCATGGGCAAAACAGCTTGTGTTTGAAGTCCAGCCGAGAAGTTACAGCAGGATAGGGGCAGGCCAAGTCAAGCAGCTTTGCAGTGACCTACCAAATTAATTAACAGTCCAACTCCATACGCGTTCGGCATGTAAGGTTACATGGTCCTTATTAACTGAATTTAAGGTGAGAGAGTTGATATTCCTAACTTGTTTTATGTAGGATTTGGACAATACCTATAGTCTTAACAGGTAACGAGTTTGCTTACATAGTATGACTCAGTTACTTGTGTCGGAAGCAATCTCATTTAGTAGTTGGATCACATTTTATTGATCTTAATCGTCTGTCCGAAAATGAATTATCTCCAGTGACCTAGAACGAAACCAATATGGTCTCCTGCGCAAATAAGCAGACCTACATATTCTATGGTTTTGATCATGGGTACCAAAATTGGGGAAGGGTATGGATCTTGATAATAATTTCAAACATGCTCATAATTTTAAACATTTTCAGTTTTTTATATTTTCAAATAAAATACTAGTGATTTATGCAACCAAATTAGGAAAGTCAAAGTGAAAAACCAACATTGGATTCCTAAGAAACCATTCCACATGAAAGCAAGCAGTACTATAGTTCCCTGAGTCATATTGAATGCCATCTAAGGCAGTTGGTTGAAGATATCATGGTGCCTCTCCTCCTTACCTTTGGTTAGATGTTCGAGTAACACTTTTCCCCTGTTGGAGAGATTTCAAGCTAGAAAAAAAAAAGAAAAAAGGTGTGCATGCAAAGTGTGAGAGAGGAAGTACATGCTCTCTTTTCTTTATGCATGATGAATTGTTTCTTTGATTCAAATCATTTATCATGTTCACGATACCCACTATAGGAAACCCATTATAAATTAATACATTTAGATGATTCAAACTGCTTATTTGTGGTCTCTGAAAAAATTAATAAAACTGAATGGTCATGAGTTTTTATCTAAAAGAAACATAGGCCAAAAGCATCCAATAGATGAAATTTGACTCTAGTCTATCCAAGTCATTTCAAACATGATAGATGGATTAGATTTGCAAGCAATATGCCCTTGAGCCTGTACACCTACTGGGACTCTCCAAGTAAATACATTTTCGATCTTTTATTGTGAACAACCCAAAAGAAGCATGGACCACACGGCAAGTTGCCGTATGATACCCACTTTTACATGAGGGAAGCCTTCTTTGGTTGATGCCCCATGTCCATTACATCTCAGCGTGTATGGCATGTTGGTCTGTCTCACAGACCATAATCACGAGGTTGACTAGCGAAGCGTGCATCTGAAAACATGTGTTTTTGGTGGTTAAACATATAAACGATGTTGTACAAGAAGTTTCTAACCATCCTTTCGGTGATCAAAAGTACATTTTTAGGTGCTACAGTCAGCCAATCTGCCCAGTTTTCGAGCTAGTAGACATCCAAAGACGAAGAATCAGATAAAATTGGCTGGATCAACCAAAGGTGGGGCTTTCATGCAAAGTAAGAATAACATGGCAACTTACAGTGTTGTTCCACCCTCCGGTGGCATTCCTCTTTGTCTGGCATAACAGTTGCACTGGGGACATTGGGCACAACACTATCTATGAGTAAAGGAAGAATGTGGTAATTTTCTTAGAATGCGCAATTTACCTCATGCCTTTGGCACCGTCCTTGCTAGCTCCTGTGTTCTTGCCCAGGCAAACATAGTTATGGTGGTTCTGGAACCGACTTCACCTCTTTGAGCTCAGCAGTACTCCTTCCTTACATTGCCAAAGTAGCAGGCCGTACCTGAGGGTTACAGTTCGAGGACAATGTTGCCACCAAATCAGCTAGATGTTAATTCATTATAAAGATGACATTGTTAGACAGAGGGGACCAAGGAAAGTGCTTATGTTACGACAGTCAAGAGGCCTGATCGGCAAGGCTTATATAATCAAACCGGAAGCCTTCCAAATAGGAGGCCTCGAGGCCCTTCTGGGGAGGAATTAGTTACATTATGATGTAACTACTGCATATAATTAGTTTCACGTAATCACATTCATTGGTAATACATGTAGGGAACAAAGGATAAATATAAGACAAAGATGCAGGAGAAAATACATCCAGGTGATCTCTTTTGCTGTTGTTCTTCTACTCTTCTTAAGCACGTTCATGTTGGAGAAGCCTTTTTGTAGTCAAGTTAGTTTGAATCAGGTGATTGCATAAGAAGGATGGGAAGTTGATGCTTGGGAACACTTTTCCTTCATTTTTTAGTTCATGAAGAAGAAGCCTAACCCTTAGGTCCCCATGATTGAAATCTAGAGAAATAAATCAAACTGCAGTGGTTGTAGGAGAAATTATATGATGTCATCTGCAAATTTAAAGGCTTACATGCTTACATAGACAAAAGCATATATGGGGCCTGGGTGTTTTGTTGTTCATGTTTAGAGTTGTTTTTTTTTTGTTTTTTGTTGAAGTTGTTTCAAGCCTAAACAACTCATTTGGGATTCATTTAAACCAAGTGGGCATTTGTATTTAAACTACTCTCTCTCTCTCTCTCTCTCTCTCTCTCTCTCTCTCTCTCTCTCTCTCTCTCTCTCTCTCTCTCTCTCTCTCTCTCTCTCTCTCTCTCTCTCTCTCTCTCTCTCTCTCTCTCTCTCTCTCTCTCTCTCTCTATTTGGCTTTGAAACAATAAGGTAACTTTAGTCTCTCATTGGCCCCTTATAAAAGGAGTGCCCTAGGCCTTTTTCCTAACACCAAATTCTCTTCTTGCCAGAGCTCTCTAGTTTTTGGTTCTTCTCTACAGTTTGTCTAGTTAGAGACATTCTCTATTCTCACCTCTCCTCTTCTAGGGTTTGCCTAGTTACAAGCATTCTCTACTTTGGTTATTTAAGGGTCCACCTAATTAGAGGTATTCTCCTTTAAGGTTCTTCTACTTTTCCAGATATTTGATTTCTTGAGTTTTAGTGAGATAAGACCTAAATGGATTATTCTTCTGGTTCTGTTATTTCTAAAGTTGTTGAACTAGTGAAGCTCATCTTGATCTTTAGTTTCTCATTGAAACTTTTGATTCTTGATCTCTTTGATCTAATTATCCAAAGTGATTTAAGTTTTGAATATGTTTCTCTCCTTCATGAGATTTCACTTGATTTGAGGATAGACCTCTAGAGAAAATTGTTTTGAGGCAAATAAGACATGAATGTATTATTCTTCTAGTTCTGTTATTTCTAAAGTTGTTGAACTAGTGAAGCTCATCTTGATCTTTAGTTTCTCATTAAAACTTTTGATTCTTGATCTCTTTGATCTAATTATCTAAAGTGATTTAAGTTTTGAATATGTTTCTCTCCTTCATGAGATTTCACTTGATTTGAGGATAGACCTCTAGAGAAAATTGTTTTGAGGGTTATCTTAGAGACATAAGTATGGAATAATTATGATCGTGCAAAACTAGTTGAGGTACAAACTAATTTTGGCTTGGTCAAATCCTGAAAATAGAGCTACCATATACCTTGTATAATTTGGGAGGCTTCAACTATCTTCAAAAAGCAACTATGAGGTACCTCTAGGCTAAGGTTCATCAAGTTCAGCTTTATGAAATTTTTAATAATTTAAAGGTATCTACCTTCATAGATTGTGAACCTAGCATTTGCTACAAGCTATATTTCTTGAACCCTTACATGATGATTCCCAACATGCCAATGATTCAAAATTTTAATGGTGCCAACTTTAGAAGATGGGAGCAAAAGATTACTATCTATATGAAAACGATGTAGATGACTTACATTTTGACTGAACCATGTCTTAAATATGTTGAGACTAAGTCTTCTATTGATGTTCTTCAAGCGGCTACATAGAAAAGCTAATGCAGAACTATTGAATGGATCGACGAGTGGGTAGATTATGATGACAAGGCTAAAAGCACAGTCCTCATGCCTTTGTTAGATAAGTTGTTTGATCAACGTTAAAAACTACCAATCAACAAAAGATCTTTGCCACACAAGTAATGGCATTAGTACTAACAAAGAAAAATCAAGAAGATCATAGCAAACTATTCAAATTTTAATTTTCAAGACAACAGATAAATTGTTCCTCAGGTTCTGAAGTTTCAAATTATAACTTAAAAATTAATGCATTTTGAATATCCAATTCCTAATAGCTTTCATTTTAGCCACATTATTTCCAAGTTACCACCTTCCTAGAAGGAGGTAATTCACATGAGAATTTTGCACAAGAATGAAAAGATGACATATAATCAACTACTCCATTGTCTATGTATCTAAGACAATGAAAAAGCTATAAAAGGATGCTTCAAAGGAACTCATTATCAAGGTGAATATAGTAGAAGAGAAAAGGAAGTGACATTCATCTCAAAAGAAGAATTTCAAACCAAAACCTTGGTCTTAAAGAAAGGTCATTCAAGAGACTTAAAGCTAAAAGGGATGCAAAATAACATTATTTTAGCTATGTATGTGGAAAGAAAGTACACACTTCTAAGTACTATAAGCATAGGAAATTCTCTAATGACAAGTAGATCGATCATTCTTACTAGAAAAATGAGAAGTACAAGCCAATCGCCTTTCTTGTTTCTGATGATAAGGAATGATGGTTTGGCATAGGGGCAACTTGGGACGTGACCTACTACTGTAATTTGTTAAGACTTATAGAATAGTAGGGGATGGTTATGGAAAACTCCTTTGATGTTAAAGTGGCTAGCCAATGAGAGAAAAACCTAAAATTTAGTTCTTGCATGGTCTTAACTCTAAAGACAATGTTGCATGTTCCAAACATCAACAAAGACATGGTCTTTGGAGGTGCTCTCAACACGCATGGCTTCAAAATGGTGTTTGAATATGACAAATTTTAAATGGGAAAGGGATATTCACACCAGTGACATGTTTAAGTTAAACATTATTTTTGAAAATTGAAATTTCATGTATATTGTGAGCGACTCACCTTATGTGTGGCATTTGGACATATGAAATTTCAATCTATTAAAAGAATGATGAAGCTCCCACATACTCGTAAAAGTGAGAGCTTAACCACAAATAAATGTAAAGTTTGCAATAAGTGAAAGATCACTAAAAAGGTATTCAAGACAATTGAGGGAGAATCCTTCATTCTTGAGTTAATCTATTGTGATATATGTGAAGTGATGAATATATTGATGCAAGATGAAAAGAGGTGCTTCATAATTTCTATTGATGATTAGTCGAGATACATATATGGTTTCTTCCTTTATAGTAAAGGTGAAGGATTTGAACACTTCTAGGCTCATAAGGCAGAGGTTAAGAATATTCTAGGGTCAAAAATAAGAGATTGTGGTTTGATCAAAGCAGCGAGTGCACATTCAGTGAATTTTTCCTATTTTGTGTGAAGAAGTTGGTATTGCTCGAGAACTCAAAAGTGCTCTATATGCACCTCAACAGAATAGTGTTGCTAAATAAAAGAACATGACTCTTATTGAAGTAGTGAATTTCATGCTTACCAGTTCAGAAATGCCAAGGAATTTTTTGAGAGAAGCTCTATTCCAGCCCATCACATTTTGAACCGAGTTCCTTACAAAGCCTTGACACCATTATACAAGAGATGAAAATCCAATCTCAACAACTTCAAAGTTGTCTGTGTGTGTTGGGGGTTCTATGTTGCCCCTACTAGTTTGGTGATTACAGTATTCAACCACCAAACAATGCCTACAAATTGACCTTCTAGTTAATGAGATATTATCAATATATCTGAGCAATTTGATTTCTTTACATCCTAAAACTTTTTGATAGTTTGGATCCGAGAGAAAACTTTTAGTGCCAATGGACTTTGTTGTCCACACGTGGAAATTATGACAAGTAGGTCATTGTTGTCCACAATGGACTTTGGCTAATGCGTTTACAGGGTGGGTGAGATTTGGTATGATTAAGATTGATGGTAAGTAGAAGGTCGAATTGTTATGATTTAAAGGTTTGGAAGAAAAAAAAAACTAAAAATGTATGGCTTTTTTTGTACAAATTTCCCTAGTTTGCATGGAAAAGCTTTAAAAAAATTAAGTCAATATCCTAGAGCATTAATGGTGAAAGTTGGAGGCCACATTTATTAATGTTTTTGACATTCTATTAAATGATCACAAATTAGCGAGTTTGAAATGTCCAAACTAAGAAGTGTGGAAATTTTGACAATAGGTCAAACAATGACTTTGCTGTCCATGGTGGACTTTGGCTAACGCATTTACAGGTATGATTAAGATCGATAGTAAGTAGAGGGTCGAATTGTTATGATTTAAAGTTTAGGTTATGTTTAAAAAAAAAAAAAGAAGTAAAAATGTATGGTATTTTTGTGCAAATTTGCCAAGTTTATGTGGGAAAGCTTTAAAAAAAATTAAGTAAATATCCTAGTGCATTAATGGTGAAAGTTGGAGGCCACATTTATTAATGTTTTTGACATTCTATTAAATGATCACAAATTAGTGACTTTGAAATGTCCAAACTGAGAAGTGTTGCACCTCCTTGAAATGGGAGCAGAGTCCTCGAATTGTTTACACATTAAACTCACTATCTCTTAGTGAGGTAAAAGCGTCAACTCATTCATAACATGCTTGCTACACTAATGATCATGGCTTGCCTAAGAAGTGGCCTTCTATATGGAGTTCTCATATGGTAGACAATCATACTTTCACCTGGAGATATTAGTGGGGCAAAAGTAAAAGTATGGACCATTGTTTCAATGATCCAAAATATTATGAATCTTACATAAGAATTATTTTATTTTTTTCATGATTGTAATTCATTGGTTAATTTACAAAATTTTCTCAAATGAAACCTATTGAGTTGAATCATTATATGGAGGAAGGTTAGATCTTCTATCCTCATGAAAGGGATTCTCTAGGCATTATTAGATATGTGCTTCTTAGAGGTGATCCCCCTTAATTTTACGCATTAGTTTGATAGAATCAAATCTTGAACAATTGAATTTTGATTCTTTTACCTTCTATTTAGGGAAATTTTTTTAGAGGATGAGATTTTCAAATCAGTTCTAATTTTTAGAATTTCTCATTCCTAGCATGCTATTTGGTTAGATTTCCTAAATCTATATTAATAAATTTTACAATTTTGTGAAAAAATGACAACAAAAGCAAATATTGAGTTTTTATTGTCTCCCTGCCTGCCTAAGGACAAACTTTAGTGGTACAAGATGTTTGGGAGGTTCTAAATTTGGTGCATTGCTACTCCATGGTGTGATTCATATATATATATTCTATATGAAAACATGTACCATTGCTAAAATCTGACATAGAAATGGAGGGTTTAGATTTTAGATAACTACCTAATTAGGCCTCACCTCTTGTTTGAGATTTTTAGAAAGAGGAAATTAAAGAGTAGAAAAGAAAATGTAGAACAAAGAATAGCTTAAAGAATAGACATTGATCAAAGTAGGTTGCGAAGGCAATGCTAAGTAATTAAAAGTTGGTAGCCCACTAGGAGGCTACAAGTGAGATCAACTACTTCAATGACCCAAGCCATTTGCCTAATTAAGGCCCACAATAAATGGTGAGATGTAATAGTTATCTTATGTGGGTGTCATATGGTAGATTCGCAGTCTTGGTAAGCCTACGCACTCTTAAGTGTGATAAGAAGACATGCCCTATTTTTCATGCATGGTATTTTTTTTTGTAGATTTTAGGCTGTTCGTCATTTAAATTAGGTTACAGATCAAATTTCATGTTCACTTGATACTCCTACTCTATGCTTTCATGAGATGATATTAGTGCATATACATTTTTGTTAATATTTTTAGGGACTCATAACAAGTAGCTATTGATTCTGAGTCATATATATTTAATATAGAGAATGTAATGAATGGCTCAGATCTACAAAGAAAAAGTTATTATGTATGAAAAAATAAATCCATATACTCTTTCCCATGTTAAGGACTTTGCACACCTACTAGGACTCCTTAGGATATATTAGAAGGGCCAAACATAAAGGGCAGCTCTGTTACAAGAAGCTCCTACGTATGTCAGGTGAGTGAATGGCGTAAACAAAAAGGATTAATAATACGTATCTTTACATTTTGTAAGAGATTATTTTCATGTCTTAAGTCCATAACCTCAAAGTCACACGTGATAATTTTACCATTGCACGAAGGTTGGAAGAGGCAAAACATAAGTACAGAAAATATCAACATGGTAGGTCTACACTTTTTAGTGATCCATTTCCAAACCATTTATGTGCTAACTAATTTATGCCTCAAATAATTAAAATAGTGGGAGCTACTTATCCTTTCAGCGGGCGTTTGCATTTACGACGGCAAAGCCTTGAGTTAAGACTCTTTATTATGCGGCGAGAGGATCCTCCTAAGTCACAATCACCCAAGTTAAAAAGACGGCATGAAATCATTGTCTTATTGGACATAACCGGAATTTGTACATCCTTGAATGGTAAGCTAAGTCACCTTGGTGGCAAAATATGCCCTACGAAAAGCAGCGGTTTCGTCTTTTAGAATACTTATAATATATTCTATCTTTCTTTCTTTCATTCATTCATTCTTTCTTTTTTCCTTTTTAACATGTAGCCGTGATTACATGCTTAAAATGCTACGTCATTAATTTACAGTAACTTACAATGGTGTCAAAAACTTCTCAGCCCCCTGCTCATGGTTAATATATTTTAGTTCATATGAATGGTCACTGTTGTTATAGGAGAGCTTTGGCGTAACCGTAGAGTTGTCATTGTCTGATCTTAAAGTCATAGGTTTGAGGCGTGAAAATTAGTCTTTTGCAAAAAAATAACATAAAAATGCATATTATAGACCTTTGTAGTCTGCTCCTTTCTCAACCTAACATATGTGAGAGTTTCGTACATCGAGTTGCTCTTTGAGAGTAAGCACACCACCCTATGAGCGATATTTATTAATATAGGATAAATTAGCAAATTATCTTTGTAGGATAGTATGCATTATCACAATCGCATAACTAAATGCAATAATCTCACTATAATTATTTAGAATGAAATTTTAATTAGAAAAATACTAAAACTCATCTAATTTAGTTGGGTAGATAATTTGCTCATAGTAGAAAAAATTAAAAAATCAACATCATCGTCAAGACCTTATCATGATTAGGGGTTGCCCACATGAATCATATTCCTCTATTTGTCTCTATTAAGTATAATTATTTTATTTAGTCTTAAAATTTTTAAATCTTTCATCACTTATTCTATTCATGTTCTTTTAAGCCTTCCCTTTGCCTTCAGAAACTTTGACTTGGATCACCTCGTACTTCTACCAACACATGTAATTAGAATTAAGGAAATGTGTATAAAAGAACTTATATAAAAAAAAAATTACATGTATTACATTCAATTATAATTACATGCATTAGTTACATCACAGTGTAACTAGTTCCATGAGCACAAACACCATCTGCACGGGCGGCTGAACCCACCCTCAATCGAAGCTAATTAAGGCTTGGTTGGCAGCTTGAACTAATCTTACGGCCGATTTCAACGCGATTCTCAATGGTCTTTGTCTTAAAGATTGAAGGATGGTTGGTTTCTGTCCGTCGCGCATGGCTGCCACCTTCCATTCCAACACAGTCTTTATGGACTTGATTCGAACAACAATTTTGAACTTCGGGAGATGGTGGGGATCAATTTGGTCACGGATCCCATGCCAAGAGCACCCAACGACGAGTTTGAAATTTATACGCGGAACCACAGAACATAAGACCCCCTCGTTTTGATAAGTACACACCCCTCTCCTTCTTTTCTCTGTTTATGCATTTTGTCGCAATTGTGGCCAGATTTACATTTCCGGTCTTAGCACCGTGCCGTGCCAATCCATCGAGTTCAAGTTTCTCCAGCGCCAGCACCATAGCCAACAGAAGCACCAGAGGGGGCACATCGGAGCCGTCTATCTCTCGCGGCACGATTAAGACCATTCGATCAATTAAATAACCCAATCAACAGAGCTACATCATGCGTGAAGACATGCGGAGCACACCAAAACAATGACAGTGCCATATTTCATCGCCACGTGTCACATTTTAAACTCAAAACCCAGCTCATACTAAGAAGTTTACTGCAGGACACCAAATGGAAGCAAAATGCTTACAAATACTGTCACGTCGTAGACAATATCCATAAAAATAAAATAAGAAATCCAAAGAAACTGCCTGCCTTGATATGGTCGTACGAGTAGAATATACTTAACCGATTATATCGACGTCACGCGGGATTTCCTGAGTCGTCTAGTCTAATCCACCTCACGCATCAAACGCCAACCTTGTAGAATATGAATAAAAAAACAAATTAAAATGCAATAATAAATTTATTTAAAAATAGAGTGAAGTTGGCAGACATACCTCCAGCTGGAACCTACACCGGCCCCACCGTTGAATTCTATATTGACAAAAATACCCTCAATTGCAACGGCCGCTCTTTCAAGTAAAGACAGATGCACGACGGGTGGGATTTGAATACGAGGATGACGAGGGCATTTTCGGCATCTGGAGAAGTACCCGCGCGTCGGAGTTTATAACCTCGGTAACAGAAACGGCGCGTCCATTACAAGGAGGCAAAGGAGAGTGGCAGTTTCGTTATTTAAATGCGAAGGAGAAGGATTTTACGGAGCATAAACATGGGAGGGAGATCACGTGGGTGGGACCCGGTTGGTACAGAACTCGTCAAACGACGAGCTCTTTACCGGTCTCATATTCCGACGGGCAGATCTCAATGATCCGTCGGTGTCAGGCTGGACAGGATTGATGCCGTTAACGTGGCAGTGCATGATCCGTTAGATAACAAGGATGTAGGAGGTGGGCCCACATTTGAGCGGACAGCTAAATTCGGGAGAGAGAGAATGGAAAGGGGACCACCAAGTGCCAGGTCGGATCCAAGTCAGCTACAAAAGCAGCCGTTTGGCTCGATCTTTTTTAGAGGAAACATGTAAATACATTCATTAACGGGGTTATTTTATTTTTCCTGAAAAATCGAGAAATTTGAATTATCCTGATTTCATTGCACCGAGGATCATGTAGGCAGCCTGCTAAATACGGAAAATTCGCATGCCTGAAAATCTATAAATTAGGTATGCTAGTATGACTCGCGCAAGTGATTTTCCCTATTGCTTCTTTTCTCTCACCCCCTACTGCATGGATTAGGGGTTGGACCATTGACATGGTGCGCCAACGTGGAGTAGAGAATTAGAACACCAGAAACCATCTGACACATGGTCTGCCGATGGACGGTCGGAATAAGTTAAGAAAACAATTGAGATCCATGTTGTGGTAATGGGCCCCAATTGAGGTCGTTTTCTGGGTAAGATTCTTCTCAAGTAGCTCATTCATGGAGTGGCCCACCAGACCACATTGCACTAAACATGGCTCTGAAGAGCCATATTTGCCTATTCGAGATATTGGCCATTCAAATTTATAAGATCTAGAAATTTCTTAACATTTTAAAAATGGGTATTAATTGCCAGAAATAAGAATTGCGTGCATCTTTTATGCTCGTCGTTCTCATCATCCCCACTATCCATGTGACATGTTTTTATTGATCGAGACCATTGATCCGATGGGTCTCAATGTGGCGCGGAATATGAGAATTCACAAGCAACCATCCAGCACAAGTATCGCAGACTGATGGGGTCCATACATGATTATCATCGCCATCGTCATCTTATGACCAATCGTTTGTTGTGGTCGATTCGTTCACAAGGGGGTCTGTGGGACCAGTCTTTAGGGCTAATAATTTATATTTTCTAACTTAGGATTTGTTGACGCGAATGTGATACATATGGGCCTCAAATAAATGCGAAATTAAATCATTTATCTAATTTAGAAGGCTACATGTGCAGCATGTCGTGAATAATTTGGGCATTTGGTGGGGCTTTCTTGCAAATGCTTTAACCAACTCCTTGGTCCACAGTGCGAGAACTCTTCTCCAACCGAAATGTCTGTATGGATAGTTATGTTTGGATCATATCTTATAATTTCCGACACGGCACGAGGCTAATATAATACTTAAAATGGTATTATTATTTCTCATTTTATTGTATAATTTTAGGATTAATTTGTATAATTTATTTGTTACAAAAATATAAGATTAAATCCTTTGTGATCGCGTCCTTAGCTCCAAACCTAGCATATGGGAAAGCTTTGGGCACTGGCTGCAATTAATAATTTTTGTATCTAAAAATGTTTAAGATATATTATTGCAATTGTTGGTCTTTAATAAGGACTTTCTAATAATCATGATTCGTCTGATCACTTCTACAGATTAAATGGTCCGGTGATGTGGCCGGAGTCCGGCGTCATCCGTAGGCTAGGGCGAGTAAGATTGCCGGAAGTCCAAGCTCTCTCGTGTTGTATTTGGTGCACCGCGGATGAAAAGTGCATCGTATCGTAGTACCGCCCTTCCTTGCACTTTTCAGTCTCGGTTTCGGTTATCGTAAGCTTTATATTTACCTTCGGAATTGTGGAAATGATGGGTCTCTTTTGTCCAATCTGGGGGAGTATCTGATTTAGTAGTCCACCCTCATCCAAAACTGGGGAATTTTTACCACATTTGGTGCTGTATAATTCCACGGGAACAATATCCACTGCTTTAGACGTGGACCCCATTAGGAACATGAAACATGAGCAGGGACCCACGTTAGATTCATCAATGGAGGGTTTGCCAACTAGTTAGTGCCCAAGGAATAGTGGCTAAAGAACCATATTTGGCATGGAGTTGGGTGCCCTGGAACCATGAGGGCTCCACCATTTTTGGATCTAGAATTCTGGATATACTACAATCCTGCAGGGTGGGGCAGAAGTTTTCATACAATGGTCTATGGTCGGCCACACGTTTATGTGATCTAATTTGTTCATCTGATTTCTATAATTTTCGGTGTCTTGTATCTCAAACATTCTTGTCGTCGTGATTGAACGATTCTAAGATCTAGAAGGTGTATTTTTTATTCATTAACTATTGGCATTTTTTTAAACAATGTTAAAAAAAAGCAAAAAAAATTCAATGCCAACTTCGTGGAATTTGTATATTTTAGGATAAGTAGTTATTTAGAGTCAAAAAATTCAGATGAATGAGTTAAATCAACCAAAAGTACATTGTAATAAAAGTGAGAAGCTAGGAGCCAAATTGTGTAATCTCTTCCAAGGTTGGCCAACAAGAAGAATTGAAATAGATTCGTCCTTGTAGATCTGAGCAAGACATTATCTATATCTACACGTTGCCAGGGCAGGCCTTGAGCTAGAGAAGATCTCCACCGGTCGATGCAAACATTCGAACACTATTTCCTTTAAGTGGCAAAATCGAAGGGTTCAAAAGACATGTTACCTAATTAGACGCTTAACGCCAAAAATTGCACAAAATCCATCTAAGATCATGATCGCGGGTGGGTTCCACAACTAGCTAGACTTTTAGTTACCGTGAGATAAGTTTCCCTTCTAGAAACTGCGACGCAAATTGCCACTCGAGTAAAATGTAAGAAAAGGAAGGGCATTGTTGAAGCAGGTGACATTCCCTGTGTTTCTAAAATGAGGTGGAAAAGAAGAAGAGGCGAAAACAAGAGGCCTAGGCGATTCCGTCCTGTCGCGACGAAACCGAAGAGAGAGAGAGGCAGCAGTCGTAGATTCCCCAAACTTTCAAGGGCAGAATCGTCACTTCATCCGGTAAAAATGAGCTGGGTATATAGCTTATAGCAACGTTCCCAATGCAAGACTGGCTGGCCCGAAGAAAAGGTAAAGAAGGGGAGAAACGCCTCTCTCTCTCTCGTGCCCACGCTTTCCTTCTTTTCTGGTGCTGTTTCTGTTGATTCTCCCTCTTCTCCAAGCCAAGGCAGCCCGGCCATTGTCTTTCTCCAAAAAGCAAAACCGAAACAGCGCTAACGGATCCCTAATACAAAATCAAATCGAAAGAAAGAGGAAGCATCACTCTCATCTCTTCTTCCTTTTCTCTTTTCTTCTTCTTCGCCCATTGAGAGGAAGAGAAACAGCGAGGAAGAGGAAGCAGCAGAAGAAGAAAAGAGGGGTGCCCGTATCATAATGCTACGCCCATTTCAATCATCAGGCTGATCTGAGGCAGAATGCGCGAATCGCTGTGTAATGAAGACTCCGAGCCAAATAAGAAGAAGGAAGCGACGGAGGGGACTACCCTGGCCTTCACCGTCCCTGCTCCAGCATCTGCGGTGGCTCGAACCCGAACCCAAGCCGCCACTCGTCGCGTTACCCCCACCCTGACCACCTTATCCGCCACCCCATCTGACGGATCATCGGTTGAGAAACTCCTCCCCAACGGCGATCTCTACATGGGAAGCTTCGTTGGGAACGTCCCTCACGGCACCGGAAAGTACCTCTGGAAAGACGGCTGTATGTACGAGGGGGAGTGGCGGAGGGGGAAGGCAGCCGGGAAAGGCAAGTTCTCGTGGCCCTCGGGGGCAACTTTTGAAGGCGAATTCAAAGCCGGGCGAATGGAGGGTTTCGGAACATTTACTGGTGCAGATGGTGATACCTACTGCGGTACGTGGAGTTCAGATCGGAAGCATGGGTTTGGTCAAAAGAGTTATGCCAATGGAGATTACTACGAGGGTTCCTGGAAGAGGAATTTACAGGAAGGCCAGGGAAGATATGTGTGGAAGAATGGGAATGAGTATGATGGGGAATGGAAGAATGGGGTTATTTCGGGAAGAGGGGTTTTGATCTGGGCTAACGGAAATAGGTACGATGGGCTGTGGGAAAATGGAGTTCCTAAAGGGAATGGGGTTTTCACATGGCCTGATGGGAGTTGTTATGTCGGAAGTTGGAGTAAAGATCCCAATTATCATCTGAATGGCACTTTTTATCCCGGAAATGGCAAGGAAATGAGTAATAATCCGATGAGGAGTCCAATGGTTTCTCCTATCTGGGAAGAAAATCAGGCTAATTCGAGGAAGAGATCGTCGGTGGACGGCGCAGCCCGGGGTAGTATGGCGGAGAGGGCGTTTCCTAGGATCTGCATTTGGGAGTCGGATGGGGAAGCTGGGGATATTACTTGTGATATAATTGATAATGTCGAGGCTTCAATGTTTTATCGAGATGGGACGAATTTGGATCGGGGTTTGGTTGTTCAGAGACGGCGCAGTCCGTGTTGTTTTACTGGGGAGGTGAAGAAGCCGGGGCAGACAATTTCTAAGGGGCACAAGAATTATGATTTGATGTTGAATTTGCAGCTGGGTATCAGGTAATTGTGCATTGATTGGTGATGGTTTTTTTTTTTTTTTTTTTTTCTGGGAGGGGATTGGATTTAGATCGAATTGATTTTGTAGGTATTCAGTTGGGAAACCGGCTTCAATGCGAATGCGGGAGCTGAGGATGGCAGATTTCGATCCGAGGGAGAAGTTTTGGACCAGGTTTCCGCCTGAGGGATCCAAGATTACGCCTCCGCATCAGTCTGTCGAGTTTAGGTGGAAGGATTATTGTCCCATGGTTTTCAGGTAATGGCTTGGGAATTTTGTTTACCTAGTGTTGTTTATGTTGGATCATGTATTTGTTTGTTAAAAAATTTCTCTGTTTTGTTATGTCGTGCTGCTGATGATGAATTTTGGTGGCTTTTTAGGCACTTGAGAGATTTTTTTGGAATAGATCCGGCAGATTACATGTTAGCTATTTGTGGAAACGATGCATTGAGGGAGCTGTCTTCCCCTGGGAAGAGTGGCAGTTTCTTTTACTTGACTCAGGATGATCGGTTCATGATAAAGACGGTGAAGAAATCTGAAGTGAAGGTTAGTCAACTTCCATAATCAGCTTGCTTCTGTTATGATTTTCTTTATCATTTGCTGTGCTTTGCTGAATTTATTCTCATGCTCTTCTTAGTTCTCTGGATAATGCAAATCTTCTGGTTGATAGAGATTTGGGTTTCCTTTAGTTTTGTAGAGTACATGCCTAGGTTGAATACTGATGTTCAGCATCTTGCCTTGTTTTTTATTTTTATAATCAATATACTACGATGCTTTGTATCCATAAAACAAGAATCAATGGATTGAAAGGGAAGCACTGGAATAATCTATTTTGTTACTCAATATACAGGTACTCCTTCGGATGCTTCACAGCTACTACCAACATGTGCGTCGCTATAAGAATTCACTGGTCACGAAGTTCTTTGGTGTGCATTGTGTCAAACCCGCGGGGGGTCAAAAGGTATGAAAATGATCTGAATTGTGGGCGAGTTACTTTTGTTCTGTAGATTTTGTGTTAAAAGATCAGAAGTTGG